>CM061133.1:98971907-99304408 GCA_030789695.1 Scilla litardierei | reverse complement strand
ATTAGCTTAATTAATTTTCTCTTCTATTTGTTTTGTCCCACATTGCTCATAACGAAATTAGAAATGTCGACTCCCTATATAAATAGGGATGCACTCTCTTCGTTGAAAGAAGCACCAAGTCCTCGATCGAGTAGCTCCGGATTTTAGAGCAAGCTCGATCTACGACTAAACTATTCTTTCTCTCTTCTTCCTATTGTCCCGACTAGTCCTAGCATGACTACAAAGGAGGTTTGGATTCGGATCCAGACATCTAAGACTTGGGTCTACTCAAGTGAAACCTTCTACCGCGTGTGATCGTCTTGAAGGCGGGAGTCGGCTCGGGCAGATCGGTTCGAGGGTGCGAGCTGGCTCGGGTGGATCGAGTTAAGGCGGTTCGGCTACGAGGAGCGTCAGCAGACGGTGCGGTACATCTTGCCCGCCCCAGGGTCGAGATTTCGGGTATGTTCTCTAAGTAATTTTAGTGTAATTTAATTACGTCGCAGTAGGATAGATCCCTCTTGGGGTGGTCAGATCACCCCAAGTTGGCATAGATCGGGCTAGGTTCTGGCTCCCTCAGGGCCTTGCTAAATTGTTTAGCTAGATAGTTTTTTATTTTCCGGTGTGTTTTTTGCCTCTGTAGTCCGTTCGACTTAGGACGGACACAGATCCGAGCTCTAAGGGTGATCACTCCATATTTTACACCTTTTTTCCGCATGTTTGCATGCCATTTAGATCGCTCAAATCATGTTTTTCACGATATATCGACGATATTGCGATACTTTTCACGATTTGTTGTTTTTGTCGTATTTCAGGTGATTTGGAGCGATTTGGAGCGATCCCGAGATACGCCTACTCCAGAGTGTCACCGACTACCTCCCCGAGGGGTATTTTGCCATTGGAGAGGAGCGGAGGAAGAAAGAACGTCGCAGGAGCGACGAGGAAGAAAAAACAAGCTGAATGGGCATTTTTGGTGTCTCACTCGGCCGAGTGAAGGAGTCACTCGGCCGACCAGCGAGACACAGCTCGGCCGACCAGATCGGACACACTTCATGTGTGCACTCGGCCGAGCATCGGAAGCCACATCGGCCGAGTGACTAGACCCCGTCAGCTCGAGTGGCACTCAGACGACGCCCATCAAAAAGAGCCAACTTACTGTTTTTCGTCTGCCTGAGCTTCAGAAGACCCACTCGGCCGAGTGGAAAATGCCGACCGCCCGAGTATATAGAAGCCATCGGCCGAGTGACGACAACTCACTCGGCCGAGCGACCCCCGAAGTGAAGACCCCCGAAGACCCAGACTTACTGGAAATTCTCAGGGTTTCTTACTCGGCCGAGCGACTTTTGTCACTCGGCCGAGTGAGCCGCGCTGCCTGTAGCGTAAATTGCGATTTTCAGGCTGCGCAGGGGCATTTTGGTCACAGTTTTTTGGACGATTTTGGGGGGTATTTAACCCCAGTTTTTGACCTAGGTTAGAGAGCTTTTTTCCTTTACTTTTTGCAGCTTTTTAGATTAAACTTTTTAGCTTTTGATTATTGTGATTGGAGAGGAGAGAAAAGTTTATTTTTGTTGGATTCTTAGAGAACTCTATTGGTTTGTCTCCCTCTCCATTAAAAATCTTATTTTTATTGCTTATTTGAATATTGTGATGAATCCTATTGTTATTTCCATTGATTATTTTTGCATTTGTGATATGAATTGTGAGTAGTCCTAACGTCTTGGGGCGTGGGGATGAACCCTACGAGCCCAATTTCCGATTTGTGATGATTTGATAGAAATATTGCTAGAATTTCTATTAGGGTTAGTTTGGGATCGATTTATTACGGATAGCTAGGTGTTCATATCGATTGGGATTTGCAAGAGATTGGATCCCAATTCGATAGGAAACCCTAGAAATCCGAATTGGGTTGAAATCGAGTTTCCGTAGTATCGGTTTGCAAGAGATTGGACCGATACTAGGGTTCTCGGTTGCAATTCCATGCCGATACCCGTTTGCAAGAGATTGGATGGGTAGGAGCTATCCCAACCTAGGTCGCGGCCCGAGTTTGCACGAGAGTGGGCTCGGGACGCGATTAAACGATGATGTTGATCCTAATGCTAGCTTGCCTAGGCTAGTGTTTGCAAGAGATTGGACCCAAATCTAGGTTAGCTATAGACCGGCAACAGCGCGAGAGCGTGAGCTAGGTTTTACATTCAGTTGCAACTAGTTCATCCGAAATTCTACCCTAGCAACTGTGATACCAATGAATCACATTGACGAAGTACGGTGAGTAGCGGGGATTCCCCATTCCATAGACGTCTTTAATTGATTCTATATCTCTATACTTTGTCTGACGATTGTGACAGAATCACCGAAAGGAAAATTCCATCTTTTCTGTTCCTATAGCCAGGTTGTTCGGAGAAGACACCGTCATTCGTCCTCCCTGTGTTCGATACCCGCTCGCCGCTACTCCGTGCGCTTGCGGTAAAACTACACGGTCGCTCTTTTTGGGTTACATTGTGAAGCGATCAAGTTTTTGGCGCCGTTGCCGGGGAGGCGATAGTGTTTGATCTTATCACCCTAGTTATTTCTTTTTTTTTGTTTTATTTCTTTATTTTTATCTAACCCTTCCATTGTGCTAATCACTTCTTTGAAACTTTGTTCTCCCGTGCATGTACACGAGATCCACTGCGGACCCTGAAGCTATATTATTTGATCCCGAGATCGAACGTACTGTGCGGAGAATCAGAGCGGAGAGGAGACAAGATCAAGAAGGGAGGTTTATGACCAACCCAGAAACTGCGGAACAATTGGCGGCAAGAATGGCGAGGATCATTTCCATTCGCGATAGGCTTCGGCCTAAGACCTCTTCTACGACCTCGTCCATTGCCATGCCGGAGTTGGCGGCTGACAAGAATTTTGAGCTGAAGACTGGACGAGTGGTTCTGATGCAGCAGGATCCATTTCATGGGAACGCCCATGAAAACCCCCACTACCACATCCAGCTATTTTTGTCGAAGTGCGCCACATTTCAGATGACGGGGGTCTCCATCGATGCCATCAGACTGCGCCTCTTCCCCTTCACATTAAAGGATAAAGAACTTTATTGGTTGAGGACGCAATCGAGGGAGTCTTTACCACATGGGACGAGTTGGCGAGTGCGTTCATTGACAAGTTCTATCCTCCCTCCATGACGGTAAAGATTAGGAGTGCTCTTATGTCCTTCAAGCAAGGACCTCAAGAGACACTCTATGAGGCTTGGGAGCGTTTCAAAGATCTACAGCATCAATGTCCACACCATAGCATCGAAGATTGGGAGCTAGTCCATAGCTTCTACAATGGTCTCCAACCGGGGACCAAGCAGATTATTGATGCGGCGGCAAATGGTGCCATCCTATCGAAGACTCCCGACGAAGCTACGGCCCTAATTGAGGAGATGGCCTCAAACAATCAACAATGGGGCGACGAGCGAGGACACTCTTCATCCTCCTTGAAGCCATCTAGCATCTATGAGGCAAAGGCCGTAGCGGAGCTGACAAACAAGTTTGATTCTCTCCACAAGGTAGTGGAGAGACTGGAGAAGTATATCACGGAGCCCCAAGGAACCCCTTCCACATCCGTACCAACGAATCAAATGTGTGATTGGCAAGACCAATCTCAAGCTATGTATTTGGGAGGAGAACAAGGAGAGGGATCTTTGGAGCAAGTCCAATACGTCGCGGGGAACCAAGGATATTGGGCCAATCCGACCACTAGAAACCATCCCGGTTTCTCATATGCAAACAATGATGGAGCATTGAACCCGCCGCAACAACAACCTCAACAAGCTTGACCGCCACCACCACAACAACATTATCCACCGAGGGGGCCTCCGCAACATAATTTCCCACCAAAGCAACAAGTTGGACCCTATAGGCCGCCCAGATACAATCAAGGGTGGAGAAATCCAAACCCCCCACAAGCTCATCAACGATCCGAATTTGAAGCTAAGGTGGAGGAGTTTATGGTCGAGCAAAAGAAAATCAATGCTTCCTTGAAGGCGGGCCAAGATTCCCTTGTAACCGTTGTAGCCCAAATCTCAGAGCAATTGGCGTTGCTCAATCGAAATACTCAACAATTGCCGGCTCAACCCGAGCAAAACCCACGGGGTGCCACCGGCCACATCAATGCCATGGTAGCGGTTACAACTAGAGGCGGGAAGGATACCACTCCCGTCATGATTCCAACCGAGGAGCCCGTGGAGGAGAATGTAGAGACAATTGAGCCGGTTGTTGAAGTTGAGAAGGAGAGAGAGCCGCAAGAAAAAGAGAAGTCCAGAGCGGAGCAGTTGCTTGAAGAGAGGCGTTTTATGCCACCGGTCCCATTCCCTCAGAGGCTTGCTAGAGCAAAGATGGAGAAGCGACTAGCGAAGTTCCTCGAATATTTGAGAGGAGTAAGCCTCAATATTCCCTTTCTCGATGCTATCGTTGAGATCCCTACATACGCTAAATTTTTAAAGTATTTGATTTCGGGGAGAAAGAGGAAGGAGAAAATAATGCTAGCTGAGGAGGGGACTTGGTTCACCAAGAGAGAGAAGGAGCCGACTAAATTCAAAGACCCGGGGAGTTTTTGAATTCCTTGCACCTTAGGCGGCGTCCCTCTACAAAAGGCGTTGGTGGACTTAGGGGCTAGTGTTAGCCTCATGCCTCTCTCTATGTTTCTAAGGCTAAATACCGGCACAAAATTGAAGCCTACCGACATGCGGATACAACTTGTCGATGGTCGGATCACAAGGCCGGTAGGGATTACAGAGGTGACGTGCGTTTATGTTTCATATATTCACGCATGTTTTCTTTTGTGTTTCTCCGTGTTTTCTGCCGCCTTTTATTCGTTTTCTCGTATTTTCTCGTCCTCTTTCACTTTTCTTTGTTTCTCCACGTTTGCATGAGATTGGCCGCGTAGGGGACGTTTAACGACGATATCTCAAGTCCCCGGGGCAACGTGAGGAGTCACGCGTGATCCAGGGGGTCAAACGTCAAAGAATACATCTTTCAGCCCCTCACCCGGTCGGTTGGCCATCTCCAACCGATCGGGTGATGCACGCGTGCACCACCCGGTCTTAGCCGGAGCTCATGTGGAAGTCACCCGACCGGTTCACAGACCGGTTCAGTGGGGGCCTGTTCTATGTCTTTTTAAGCAAAATTCCAACCGATCGGGTGACTCTCACCCGATCGATTGATCTGTAGCTGATGCTAAGGAGCTGAAGACACGGGCACCCAACCGATCACTTCACCCGATGGCGCCAAGATCCAACCGGTCACTCCAAGAACTCACCCGACCGGTTCATATGACCGGGTGAAAGCTCGCCGTTTTCTGTTCATTATCTGTAACGGATCACCCGATCGGTTGACTTGTCAACCGATCGGGCGATGCGAGAGTCTATAAATAGAACCCCTAGGGTTCCAGAAACGGGGGAGCTGCTAGTTTTTACTGTTTTCTCCTATTGTGACGGCTGTAATTTCTGTTCTTTTGTAAGTTGTCGGATCTTTCTCAAATTTTAGTATTGTCTTAATTACTCTATTACTTCCGTATTCCTATCGTCTGATTATGATTCCAACGGTTCATTTTCATTTAGATCGCTTTTTAATGAATTTTTGTGAGTAGTTCCCAAATCTGGGATTTTGGTGGAAACCCCTTCGGGGGCTCTTCCCGATGCATCCTTAGGGTTAGGAAATCGATAGGGATTAGGTTTCTAACGGCTACGCGGGGCGTTTCATTGTCATCGGCGGGAAAAAGACCGCCTTTGACCGTTGGGCCAAGGGGGAATAAACTTGGCGGTTGACTCCCTCGCCATAGCTCATGCCCTTAGCATAGACGCCGAATCCTAGCACGCGGGAGCGGCAGGATGAGACATTGGGAGTTATCGTTGCGAGCTTAGTGCTCCCGGAATCGATCAGTGTTAATGGACACGGGAGTGCCCACTGATTGAATCCGGGAAGTCCAGTGTATCATCCTGGGCACCGACCGGAATATCGGGCCCATGGGATGCCGGTACCACTTTCGGAGGCAACGTCTCACCATTAGACCCTAATTCCGATCGCTATCCTACCCGTAGGTCGTATCGGGGAGAGTCGCTCGTTGGAGTGGAAACCAAGGTCCCGGGTTTATTTTCTTATTGTTCATACCTTGAATTCCTATATCGTGACAACCATCAACCGATTCGGGCTAGCTCGCCCACGGGGTGATTTTGGTCCTCCTTGACACAAGCACATCCTAGCCTCCCTGTGTTCGACCCCCAAGCCACACTACAACACCGTGCGCTTGCGGTTACAAATATTTAAACCCCTTGCCTGCCACGCGGCGGGCACCGGTCAAGTTTATGGCGCCGTTGCCGGGGAGGCAACATGCATGTTATTTTAGGATCTCTTGAACCCTAGTGTCTAGCTCCCATCCCTACCTCGCGATAATTTTCGCATTCTCCTTTTTCCTTTTTATTTTTCTTATTTATATTTCTTATTTTATCTGTTTCTTTCCCACTTGTCGCTTCACGGGTGTTTGTTGTTTTTCATGCGCAGGAGTTCAAGAAGTCTCGACGACTTGATTCCCGTTGATCCAGAGATTAACGCCACCCTTAGGCGTTTGGCCGCCGAGAAGCGAAGAAGAGAGGATCACGAATCCATGGAGGAGAACACCCCGCCTCACAAGTCCCTGTTGGAGTACTCGATGTCATCTATCAAGTCCACTTCCGCCATCCGTTCTCCAGCTATTGCGGCCCAAAGCTTCGAACTAAAGCCGTCTTTGGTGACGTGGATCCAGCAGGATCAGTTTGCGGGTGCACCCATGGAGAGCCCGATCGAGCATCTAGACTCCTTCTTAGAGAAGTGTGACACCTTCCGGATTAATGGTGTCACGACTGAGGCTATCCGTCTGAAGCTGTTCCCCTTCTCGTTGCGAGACAAAGCCCAGCAATGGCTTAGGGGGAAGGATCCCAACACTTTCAATACCTGGGAGAAGCTCTCCAACGCTTTTCTGACGAATTTCTTTCCTCCAGGAAGACCATGAAGTTGAGGAGTGAGATCTCCTCCTTCTCCCAGGCCAGCCACAAGTCCTTGCATGAAGCTTGGACGAGATATAAGGAAATGCAAAGAAGATGCCCTCACCATGAGCTTTCGAAGTGGCAGATTATTAATCTGTTCTACAATGGGCTGAGGGATGACCTGAAATCTTCTATGGATGCCGCGGCTGGGGGTTCCTTCATGTCTAGGAGCGAGGAAGATACCAGACATTCTAGAAAATATGGCATCCAACAATGAGCGGTGGTGTGACGAGAGAGCCACACCCAGGTCTGGAGGTATACACAGAGTCGAGGACGTCGACAAACTTTCAAGCAAGTTCAACCTGCTTTCGACCCAGATCTCTGCACTAATGGTAGGAGCCGGTGGGGCCGGTACGCAGCAGATTTCAGCGGTAGAGTCTGAATTCTTTGGAGAATTCAACGGTGGTGACGTTTCACCACCGTTGGACCAGGCGAGCGCACTATTTTACAACCCCACGGGAAATGCGCCGTATCCACTAAGAACCAATTCTAACCCGGCCTACTCTCCAAACAACCGGAA
Organism: Scilla litardierei; assembly: GCA_030789695.1. Classification (NCBI taxonomy): domain Eukaryota; kingdom Viridiplantae; phylum Streptophyta; class Magnoliopsida; order Asparagales; family Asparagaceae; genus Scilla; species Scilla litardierei. The sequence continues at coordinate 99,296,858 of CM061133.1, read as the reverse complement.
CCACCCTAACTTTGGTTACCGGCCACCATTTCAGCCCTCACCGCCTCAGCAGCCGCAGCAACAACCATATCAGCCGGCTAGGCCACAGCAGAGTCAAATTCAGCAGCAACAATATCAGCAGCAACCTCAACAACAATTTTACACCCCCAGGAATCAGCAGCCAATCCAGCAGCAGCAGCAGTATGGCCAACAGAGGGCCGTCTCTCCGGTTGAGTCTCTCTTGACTCAATATATAACCAACCAGGAGAAGATCAATCAGAAGCTGGAAATGGGACAGCGGGCCCTCACGGACCAAGTAACCCAGCTGGGGTTACAAGTGGTGAACCTCTCAAGGTCACAAAACCAATTGCCGCCACAACCGGAGGTGAACCCGAGGGGAGCAACCCAAACGTCGGCACTCGTGCACGAGCATGCAAATGTGTCCGCTATCATTCTGAGAAGCGGGACACAAATCCCTACTAGAGTGCCCCCTAACAGACCGGAAGCACCGTTGGTCGTTGAGCGACCGATCGAAAAATCAAACGACGCCGGTGCTTCGTCATCAAATCCCATGACTCCGGAGGGAGTCTCTGAAGAAGAGAAGAAGAAGAACGAGGAAGGGAGCTCGAAAGTGTTCAAACCCGTTGTGCCATTTCCACAACGGTTAGCTCAGGCCAAAATCGACGAGAAATATGGCAAGTTCTTCGCCATGGTCAAGGACATGAGCTTGCAAATCCCCTTCCTAGAAGCAATCGAAACAATCCCCTCCTATGCGAAATTCCTGAAAGATTTGGTGACTAGAGGGTCTAGAAAGGAGAAAGTAGTGCTGACGGCGGAATGTAGCGCTCTCATCCAGAGGGCAAATCCGCCGAAACTTAAAGACCCGGGGAGCTTCTCAATTCCTTGCACGATCGGGACAGTAAAGATTCATCGTGCACTCGTCGATCTCGGAGCGAGTGTAAGTTTGATGCCCTTGTCGATGTATAGAAGGATATGAATGGGTGATTTGGAGCCCACCGGTATGACCCTACAACTAGCTGACCGGTCGGTCAAATATCCGGTGGGGATTGTGGATGACCTCCCCGTTAATGTAAAAGGGGTGCATGTGCCAGTGGACTTCGTAGTCATGGACATGCCTGAAGACGCACACACCCCCATCATACTGGGACGGCCTTTCATGGCCACTGCTGGCGTTTTGATTTATGTGAAGAACAGAAAACTTTCTCTAAACGTCAGCGGAGAAAGAGTTGAATTTGATCTGGGGTTGTCCATGAAGTACCCCGATCCCCCAGATGACCATCGGTGTAATTTGCTGGAGGTAGAAGAAGAAAAGGCTGCTGAAGAGAGCTCCTGGGAGATTCTTTTAAGAAACCCTCCCGATGACTTGGATGATTCAGAAGACCGAGAGGCCCCCAAGAACGATGATGCTGCTGGGAAAGCGAATGCAGCAAGAACAACCCCTCCCGGGTTCCCCAAAGCTCCTCCTGCGAGGAAAACAGGGAAAGAACCCATGGGCCTCACCAAAGACGAGGTCCGGATCCTTAAGAAGATGGCGGTAAGCGCCAATATGAAAGAGAAGCCCCCGGATCCCAAGAACAAGGAGAGAGTGGTCGAGCAAATCTTTCTCCAGCCACTGACTACTCCAAAGGCCTTAAGCTCCGATGAAGAAGAGATGCCGAACTTCGGGCATCACCCGTATCAACCACCGTGAACATCTCTTGCGGGCGTCGAGCCAACGACGTTAAACAAGTGCGCTTCATGGGAGGCAACCCATGTTCCAAACTTTTCCCCACTTTTTAGTGTTATTTTTTTACTTTATTTTATCTATTTTTATAAATAAAATCAGCCATGAGAACATCCGTTCAGGGACTTAGACAAATCTGTTGGGTTTTGCAGAAAACAAGGCCTCAACCGATCGGGTGAGTTCTCACCCGATCGGTTGGGATGTATCAGATACAAGCCGAAATCTGTCCCCAAATGAACCGATCGGTTGAAGAATGAAGAGACCGGGTGACAGACCGGGTGAGCTGGGGAGAACTCTCGGGAAATTTTTGGGGAATACCAACCGATCGGTTGAGTTTGAGCGCGATTGGTTGAAGCGACCGGGTGAGCAGCCCTCAATTCTCGAGAAAATGAGTGGAGCGGCCAACCGATCGGTTGACAAGTCAACCGACCGGTTCGCCTGTAGCACTTCTTCGGTAAGAATTTTTGACCTAACCGTCAACTGATCGGGTGACAAGTCACCCGATCGGTTCGACTTAAAACCCTATATAAACCCCGACCACCCGTTCGTTTTCACCCTCGCCCGATCGCCATTGTCGCCGTCGTTTCACCTGCCTCTCCTCCCCAACGGCCGATTCTCGCTCCCCCACGTCCTCTACTCCTCCATTACTCCTTCTCTCCACCTCCTCCATCAATCCCTCCATCATCTTCACCCTCTCTCTCCCTTCACTTCGATTTTCTGACCTAATTCCCCCAAAACAACGCCCATTTCAGAAATTCTTGCTGAAAGAGGTCGCCGCGGCTCCACGCCACTCTCATTGCACAGTGTGGGAACATCTACGAGCAAGCTTCGCCATTTCGCTTGGGTACACTCGCTCCTAAGCTCATATTTCTATTTTTGCCCTATAAATTGTGCTTGCTCGTTTTTCTTGCGTTAGTGTGCATCCATTGCCTTTTGCACTCATTCATACACGCACACTCACGCATGGCTAAGGATAAAGACAAGGGGAAGGGGATTATGCGGGAGGAGGAACCGTCTCGAAAGAGACGAAAACAAACACGTCCCCCTTCCCGCACACGAGCACTCACACTTGGCCCTCCCCCACCTGTTATCCCCCCTGTGGACCCAATGCTGGGCCCGCATGGGTATATCTTTAGGAACCAGGAGCACAAGGATTTTTACAGTAGGCTCGATGCTCGGGGGCATCTATCTACTAAGTTCCCGCACACACAAACACTTGTCGATCTTGGTGTCTACACCGAGGTCGAATCTCTTTTCGCTAACTTAGGATGGTTGGCCTTTCTTAATGCATCTGCCGTATCCTACCCGGCACTCAACCTCGAATTTCTCTCTACACTTGTTTGGGAGTCTGGGTCGATCATTAAATTCCGGGTGCATAACAAGAGTGTCACCACAAATCTGAACACAATTAACGATATATTTGGTTTCCCCAATCTTGGGGATGACTCCATCCGACACTACGGGGCCCGAGTTTAACGTCGATCAATTCTAGTTACGCCTCACACTGCTCCATGACTATCCCCGAGGAAGGGCCAAGGCCTCCTCCATCATTCATCCCGTGTTTCGTTTGGCCCACAGGATCATATCATCTGCATTTTTTTCCTCGGGACGAGTCCAGCACCGTGACTATCCCTGACCTTTTTATCCTTTGGGCCATGACTTTCCCTTTTGTCCGGGACGATGATGGGATTAGCTTCAGGGCCCATACCGTCCCCATCCATGGCGGTGATTGGCTTGTTTACAAGCTACTCGAGATCAGCCGGGCTGGTAAGGGGAAGTTTTGTTGTGGGGGCATCATTACTATCATTTGCGCTTACCCCCAATTTAATATTCCCATCCCCAATAATCTTCCCACTGCCGCAGGACCCTCACAGCTCGATATTGATGTCCTGCGGCACATTCACATGATTAGACCCCACTCCGATGGCCGCTTCATCTTCAATTATGGCCACCCCTGCCCCTTACACCATTCTCCCCAACCCCGCTCGCATGACCATTGCTCTTGTGGGAGATTGGACCTTCCCACCTGATCCCGACTTCCTAGCGGGGTTGAACCTTCCTTTCCTTCCCGCAGACGTACGTAGACCACCGTCCCCTGCCGCCCACTTAGGCGAGCAGGATATCCCTGCGTCTCAGGGAGATATAGGGGCTGGCCCGAGTCGCCCTGTTTCTGCTCCGGGGCCCATCACGTCTGAGCACCTCTTTGCGACCATTTCTGGCCTTGTCTCCTGTGCCGGCATGACCACCGTTGCCGACACCACTTCCACCTTACCTGGCGGCACCACTTCTGCCTCACGTCAGTCCACATCTTTTGGTCGCCGCCAGGTCTCTGCCCGTCTTGGTCTTGAAAGGGAGGTCGCTGCCCTTCGTGAGCTCGCCATGTCCTCTGCCTCCTCGGACCCATCGCCGTCCTCTTTTCTCACTCACCCACGTTTCCTCCCACTTGAGAGGAACGTGGCCGCCATTCTTCGCCTTCTCACTCACATCCACGGACCACCTCCACCTTCACCACCTCGGCGATCTTCTCCTCCACCCTCCCACACATCCCCACATCCATCACCTCCCTCACCACATTCTTCTCCTCCCTCATCTATTCCCATCCCGGTATCCACTTCCCCCCTCCCGACCACTTCCATCGCACCCACCCTACCCCCTCCCTCCTCCTCCATCACTGCATACGTGCGCCGGAGGAAATTGCCGGTGCACTCCAGATCTCTCCCACCACCACCCACTACCGTCACCACCACATCTTCTTCCCCCATTTCTATTCCTCTCACCACCGCCTTGATCGCCGTCCTACCACCACCACCTACCTCCACCGACACTCCTTCCATCGTTCACACCACCGCTGCCCCTATTCCTCCACCTCATTCCCCACTTCTCCGCACACCCCCAGCCTCCCCCGACCACCCAGCCACACCCTCTTTCGAGGAGGACGAGGACTCACCTTCTTCTGCTTTCTGATTTCACCTTGTTTGTTTTTGACTCCCCCTTGCATATCTCTGCATTTCACGGTCACATTTTGTTCGCTAGCACTGTCATGTCTAGCTTGGGGGACGTTTATTTTGGTGTGCTGTCGTGTTTTGTTGTTTTTATCATTTTTGTGTGTGTGTGCTTGTTTTTCACTTTTTGAGTGTCGTGTCGTGTGATTTTATTTCTATTTTCGTGTCATTTGATTTTGATTTTGATCTTTCTTTATTTTCAGTTTCATCTCTGTGTTTTCCTTGTTTTCATTTCTTTTTGTGTCGGTGTGTATCCCCCCCCATCTTCATTGCCCTCCCGTACTCACTCAAATTGCATTGAGGGCAATGCAAACTTCAGCTTGGGGGAGTCGCACTGTGTGCGTCATTTGAGTCCTTCTTTTTCGTTTTTGTGTCGTTTTCATCGTGTTTTTTTATTTTATTTTTTCTTCTTTTTTCTCTCTTCTCTTCTTTTTATCTCTTTCTCCTAGATATGAATCCTATGATGAATCACCTCAAAGTCACACACACCTAGCATGGCATCGATAATCACACTCACTAACCCTATGGATGCATCGGGAATTTCGAGTCCTCTTGCATTTCACGCATCGTGGGTCCACTTAGCTTTTTGTGAGTCGTGCGTCGTGCCTAGTTATTTGGTATGCTTCTACTTTGTGATTTTATTTTATATACATGTCCAGGAATGACCCCTAGATTATCATGCTTCGATTTGAATATGTGATATTTGATTCTACTATATGCATGCTATATTTATATCATATATCTCAATTCGCATGCGTCGGGATTCCACAATTAAGGACTAGGATAACCCATTTAGCATATGCTCTATTTATCGAGAATAGTTTCCGTTGCCCAAGTGTTTAGATTTCGACTTCTTTTTTGTTTTACTTGGTGCAAATCCCCTCGTCGTGTACCGTTCTCCCACTTGGGAGAGTACACATGTGTATAGCCAAAAACCCAAAAATCAAAAAAAAAGAGAAAAGAAAAGAAAAACCCAAAAAGAAAAGAAAATAAAAGTGTTGTATAGCCAAAAAGCCAAAAAAAACAAATACCCAAAACCCAAAAAAAAATATATCTAGTGTGAATATTTTTCCTACCTACCGAGAATAAAGGGAAGGCGAGAATTTGCACCGAGTGTTCTACTCCACATCATCTCAACCCCCATCGTTTTCGAAAACACTTGGCTTAGAAACTTTTTAGCTAGTATCTAGGCTATAGTGGCGTGATTTCCTTAACCCTAGTTGTGGAGTCCCCGACGCATGATACGTTTCACTTCTTATACTCTTCTCATGCATGCTCGAACTAATATTCACCGCAATTTCAAATTCGAATCGGTATTTGGGTCATTTCCTGGATTTGCGTATGTGAGCTCATAGCACATTGTAGAAAGCGACACCATTTGCTAGCACACGACCGCACTCACTCGCGCTTCACCGCGTGAGCCCACGACACTTATTGGGACTCGTTTTCCTAGGTTTAGTGATGTGATTTGACGTTTGCTTGCATGGTGTGTCGTTTTTGATTTTGTTGGCTCTGACGGACGATCTAGGATTTAGAGTTTTCTTTTTCTCTCTTTCTCTCTATGTTTCCCCTCCGAGCTCCTACTCTCACTCGTCTTCCTCGAGGACGAGGAAGAGTTCAGCTTGGGGGATTTTGACGTGCGTTGATGTTTCATATATTCACGCACGTTTTCTTTTGTGTTTCTCCGTGTTTTCTGCCGTCTTTTATTCGTTTTCTCGTATTTTCTCGTCCTCTTTCACTTTTCTTTGTTTCTCCATGTTTGCAGGAGATTGGCCGCGTAGGGGACGTTTAACGACGATATCTCAAGTCCCCGGGGTAACGTGAGGAGTCACGCGTGATCCAGGGGGTCAAACGTCAAAGAATACATCTTTCAGCCCCTCACCCGGTCGATTGGCCATCTCCAACTGATCGGGTGATGCACGCGTGCACCACCCGGTCTCAGCCGGAGCTCATGTGGAAGTCACCCGACCGGTTCACAGACCGGTTCAGCGGGGGCCTGTTCTCTGTCTTTTCGAGCAAAATTCCAACCGATCGGGTGACTCTCACCCGATCGGTTCATCTGTAGCTGATGCTGAGGAGCTGAAGACACGGCCACCCAACCGATCACTTCACCCGATGGCGCCAAGATCCAACCGGTCACTCCAAGAACTCACCCGACCAGTTCATAAGACCGGGTGAAAGCTCGTCGTTTTCTGTTCATTATCTGTAACGGATCACCCGATCGGTTGACTTGTCAACCGATCGGGTGATGCGAGAGTCTATAAATAGAACCCCTAGGGTTCCAGAAACGGGGGAGCTGCTAGTTTTTACTGTTTTCTCCTATTGTGACGGCTGTAATTTCTGTTCTTTTGTAAGTTGTCGGATCTTTCTCAAATTTTAGTATTGTCTTAATTACTCTATTACTTCTGCATTCCTATCGTCTGATTATGATTCCAACGGTTCATTTTCATTTAGATCGCTTTTTAATGAATTTTTGTGAGTAGTTCCCAAATCTGGGATTTTGGTGGAAACCCCTTCGGGGGCTCTTCCCGATGCATCCATAGGGTTAGGAAATCGATAGGGATTAGGTTTCTAACGGTTACGCGGGGTGTTTAATTGTCATCGGCGGGAAAAAGACCGCCTTTGACCGTTGGGCCAAGGAGGAATTAACTTGGCGGTTGACTCCCTAGCCATAGCTCACGCCCTTAGGTAGACGCCGAATCCTAGCACGCGGGAGCGGCAGGATGAGACGTTGGGAGTTATCGTTGCGAGCTTAGTGCTCCCGGAATCGATCAGTGTTAATGGACACGGGAGTGCCCACTGATTGAATCCGGGAAGTCCGGTGTATCATCCTGGGCACCGACCGGAATATCGGGCCCATCGGATGCTGGTACCACTTTCGGAGGCAACGTCTCACCATTAGACCCTAATTCCGATCGCTATCCTACCCGTAGGTCGTATCGGGGAGAGTCGCTCGTTAGAGTGGAAACCAAGGTCCCGAGTTTATTTTCTTATTGTTCATACCTTGAACTCCTATATCGTGACAACCATCAACCGATTCGGGCTAGCTCGCACACGGGGTGATTTTGGTCCTCCTTGACACAATCACATCCTAGCCTCCCTGTGTTCGACCCCCAAGCCACACTACAACACCGTGCGCTTGCGGTTACAAATATTTAAACCCCTTGCCTGCCACGCGGCGGGCACCGGCCAAGAGGACATCCCGCTACAAGTCCCAGGGGGCATATGTTTGCCATGTGACTTCGTGATCATGGATGTTAAGGAGGAGGGAGACACGTCGCTAATACTTGGACGCCCATTCCTCGCCACCGCCGGTGTCATTGTCGACGTACGTGAAGGAACTCTAACATTGAATGTCGGCAACATCGAGGTGGAGCTTCATATTCCCAAGGCAATGAAACACATGCCCTATCATGAGGAGCTGGACTATATGGACCTCCTTGACGAGGTTATTGAGGAGGTGATCCCCCATTCGATCGGCGCTCTATTCAAAGAAGATTTTGAGGAAGGGCCGGACTTAGGCCAAGATGAAAAGATGGAGCATTCCCCCGAATTCTCCATGGAAATTGATGAAGGCGACGCTGAGGTCGCAAGGATTCGAGAGCTCTGCAAGCTCTCAAAACTGAAGTCTCCGAAGAAAGCTCCGCCGATACGGAAATCGGTGTCACAGGTGAAGCCGAGGACCGGAGCAAGCGCAAGCTTGGGGGAGCCACCCCCCAACACTACTCGAGACGAGAGATCACCGAGGGAGAACACGCCACCGCAACTTCCGAATCCAAGCGTTCTCCCCGGAAAATTTGACGGGTGCATCTCATATGCACCCAATATCCCGCATTAATTGAAAATCAAAGGGGGTCGAGCTCACGACCTTAAACGAGCGCTTGTCGGGAGACAACCCGACGGTTATCGCTTTATTTTTACTTTTCTTTTAATTTTGTTTTAGAAATTATTAGTGTTTTGAGTCGTTTGCCCGAAAATTTTTGTGATAACGGGTCCTATTTTTCTTGACAGGAGAGGAGATAGGGAAATCCATCATGAGGAGGATGAACGAGGCGACGAGGAGCGCACCAAGAATGCGCTCGATGCTTAGGAGGAAGATGAAATCGACTGGAGGAAGAAAAACAGATTTTAGAGCCCAAACGAAGCCAAACAGCAGAAAGCAAAGTTCACTCGGCCGAGTATACTAGTCACTCGGCCGAGCACACAAGTTCGTCCGCCCGAGCGGCTCACGAACGAGGGAAGTCTGCTGTACCCAACTCTCTGTTTCTTTTCTTGATTTCAATATAATTGCCACTCGGCTGAGTATATATATTCACTCGGCCGAGTATAACTGATACGCTCCTAGGGCGAGTCTTGCCGAGTAACTTGAGCCACTCGGCCGAATGGACTTACTCCACTCGACCGAGGATGGCAAGGACACTCGGCCGAGTCGTAAGCAGGGAGGTATTTTCCAAAATTTTCCGTTGCGTTCACTCGGCCAAGCGACTACGTCACTCGGCCGAGTCGTAACTTTTTCTATATAAGAGGGAGCGGGGCGGCGCGATTTTCGAAACAACTAAAACGCACAGCGCCCGATCCTTCGACTCCCTCGGCCCCGACCTTCCCCCTCACTCGCCCGACCACGCGCCCTGCGCCGGCGCTCGGCCACCCAACTCCGGCCGATCGTCGCCACGCCTCGCCCGAGTCGCCGCCGACGGCCACACCTCCGGCCAACTCCGGTAACGCCTTATTCGCCCTATTTTCTCCTCTCTCTCGTATTTCTTGACGATCCATGTGTTTATCGAACCCCAAACCCAAATTAAATTCAATTTCTATCTATTATACCCCTAACCCCCCATACGTTTTGAATATTACACGCTAATCTCTTCGTTTGATGCGCATGTTATATTAGGGAGCTTAGGGGAGCCCAGGGGAGCTTCCGTGGATCGTTTTGGGCTACGTGGAGGCGTCGTCTTCGCACGATTCCATAGCTTTGCTCTCGCGGTGTGTCGTGGTACACTCTTTCCTTTATTTTACGCACGCCGCACTTTTCACGTTTTTGGTGAGCACCCGGGGGCCATATGCCGCCCCGGACACGGCCGCGGTCGAGGAGAGCTTCCGCCAAGCGGAAGCGGTCGGATGATGCCGGCCCCTCCCACGAGGTGGAGGACTCTCCTCCGCCTACTCCACCACACCCCGTTCACCCAGCACAGCCTGCAGGCCCCGTACACCCCGCACAGCCTGCAGAGCCCGCACAGCCCATTCACCCCGCACAGCCACTCCCTGCCGTCCCACAGCCACCACCACCGGTGCCACTTGTCGGGTCGCTGGGAATTACGTTCCAGGACGACGCACACCGCGTCGTTTTCGAGCGCATTTCCTAGCGCTCGATCGTACCCTCCAGGTTCGCACACCTTGCAGACCTCGGACGCCTGGGGGTACTTGAGGGGATGCTCACGTTGTATGACAACGGGGCTGGCGAGATTTCTTCCAGGTGTCGGCGGACACATTTCTCCGTCCGACACTTGAGGTCATTAGTTCTATCGCCCGGACCGACGAGGGATGCTCGTTTAGGTTCATGGACCGGGAGTGCCAGGTCACTCTCGGTATGATGAGAGCATTCTTTTCGTGGCCCGATGTCCCCGGGGCCGACCGTGGTTACGCCCCCACTCACATTCCCCCACCTTCGTTTGATTCCGGCGCCTTCTGGGCCCGGATCACGGGTCTACCTACCGCCTTTGACCCTAGTAGGGCCAAGGCCTCGGCCATCGTCCATCCCTACCTCCGCATAGCTCAGCGCCTTATGGCGACTACCTTTTTGGCGAGGTATGAGCCTGGGACGATGTCCACGCCAGAGCTTTATATGCTCTATGCGATGACGCGTCCCAGAGTTCTAGCTAGGGACAATGACGAGTTGGTCCCCGCCGTCGTGATTGATATCACGAGCTGGTTTTTGGACCGCATCATTGTATCGGTGGGCGCTCGCTCACCGATGCTGCGGTGGTCTGATCACACTACTCACCTTGATGACCGACGAGGACCTTCCGGCCGATTTGCGTCGTTCTCCGGGCCCCACTTCCCTGTCCATAGATGTCATGGCCCGGATGAAGATGCTTCGTCTGCATGGTCAGCGGCACTGGGTCTGGTTGCATGGTCCATTCGGTGCTGATTATATGATTCTTCCGAGCCCAGCCCGCACACAGATAGCACCAGCACAGGTGGACTGGCTTCCGACGATGGATCTCCTGATCCCCGCCGCCTATGTGCTTGAGGCCGAGGAGGCTGAGTAGGCCCACGCTGACCCCGCTGCACCCGCTGACCCCGTGGCCCCTCAGCAGCCTGATATTTCTGTTGCTCCCGACACCTCTGTCCACACTTCTGCCAGTGTCGGGAGTACACTCGCTGAGACCACCCCCACTACCTCCACGCTCACCACCACTCCCACCACTCCTGCTGGCCCTCTGTCCGTTGAGCCCCTTTGCTCTGCACTTCCCGAGCACCCACCGACCTTCGTTGAGAGTGGAGAGCCCTCTTTTGTTGTGGTCGTGGAGACCATGGCTAGCATGATCTCTGCTGGAATTTCGCCTTTCGGACCCCACGCTTCCTCCCCAGCGGTTTTCACTTCTGTCCCCACCGCAGCCGTACTTTCTGAGAGTGTCGTGACGTCTGTCCACACGTCTGTTTCACTGACCTCTCTGGCCGCCTCGTCGCCACTCTTATACTCCACTTCCGCTGCTATTGCTTCCACCTCGCGCCAGCCTGCGCCCCAGCCTCGCCCTGAGGCTAGGCCCACACTGGTGAGCACAGCCCCCTACCTCCACATGCCTGCTGAGCCCATCACCTACGCCACCCGGGTCCGCCAGCCTCGTCCTGCATAGCACAGACAGGTGTGTCCCTCTGCACCACCTCCCCCCGACACTGTACTTCTGAGCATTCGTGCTCTCGAGGGGGCGGTGAGTGCCCTCAGAGGTGACCTCAGGACCATGTCTGCCACCGTCACCACCATGGCCAGCCATTTCGACCTTCTCCCAGGCATTCACTATTGCCTCATGCAGATTCTCGACCGGCTCCCTCGCGTACCCACCCCCACCCCTACCCACACCCAGCCTGCTTCCGTACCCACACCCACACCCACTCAGCAGTCTGTTCCCCAGCCACCACCACCACCACCACCACCTCCGCCTCAGGACGGAGACGGCGCAGCCCCACCCTCTTAGGCACACTTGATGCCATTAACTCTTTTTTGTCGTCGTGCTGCCCGTCTCTGCTGGGTCCTGATGCTTTTTGCCCACCCCACCTCCCCTCACTATTTTTGGGTCCACATTTTGATCATATATTTGTATATCATTTTTGGGAGAGAGGGAAAGTTTTTGGTGTCACACTATTATATCTATTTCACTCCTATATCTGCATGCATCATGTCCGCACCATATTTTTCATTTCGTTATTTTTTATTTTATTTTATTTTCTTTTTTATCATGCATGCACCCTCACCTACCCCTCACATTACACGTCTCTCGGTGTGCCACACTTCGCACATTGAGGACACTGTGCACTTTAGCTTGGGGGAGTGAGTTCTCACGTTCTTTTCGATTTACCACCTTTATTTTTAGTTTTTGCACTCATTATCACCACTTTTTCTTCTTTTTACCATGCATCACATTTTTTCTTATTTTCTTCATGTGCTGCATTGTAATTAGTTTCATTTTTCCTTTATCTTTATTTCTTTTTCATCTCATGCTAGAGATGACTTTTCTGTGATGATGATTACGTGGCGTTAGCTTTCTCTATATATGCATGCTATATTTGTCATGTCTTAGATTTTATTTCTGATATCATATGCTATGATTTGCCTTGCATTTAGAGATAGTAGCCCACACTTTTTCTGCATGAAAATGGATGAAATTTTATTATTAGCTGAGTCTGAATATTCATATGTATGCTATCGTAGAAAACACACCAAGATTCACGCATTGAATGCTTATATCTGGAGTACCGTTTTCTTTTCCTATATCACTTCTATATGCATGATTTGTACACTTCACTTCAGGATGATTGAATGATGTTAGCTATGATAAATCTGGATTAGTTTTGCTTTTTTGTGATCGAAACTGAGTAGATTAGATTACCCTGCTGAAGTTGTCGTGCACGTCTTATAGAGTGAACTGAGAGACATATTTATTTCTTTCTCAACATATCTTGAACATCAATTCTCTATTTTAAAATCATTGGTGAATCTCCCCTTAGCGATTCTAATATATGGCATTTCCCCCGCTATTAAATCCTAGCTCCAAATTTCCCAAAACCAAAGAAAGAAAAAGAAAAATTCTTGTATATCCTTACTTCTCTTTGATTTGGGATCATTGTGTATATATGCTATAAAAAAAAGAGAAAAGAAAAAGAAAAGAAAAGAGAAAAGAACCTCAATAAAAGATCCCATCTCATGTTCTCTCTTTCTTTCCCTCTTTTTGTTTTTATTTTTATTACTTTTGGAGCTTCATAAAAATGGGGATGTAAATATTGTTTTTGTGCCACCACACTTATAGATAAGCTTGGGGGAGAGAATCCAATGATGTGTGAGAGAGTGACTACTTGACGTTGCACGACAACCTAGGCTAAGTAATATTTTATACTCGGTGAGATTATTTTTAGCTTTACGAAGTCCAGAAATCTATGCCTAGCACTCATTTCATGAAATCCATGCTTTTCTATTCTTTCTATTCTATTGCGTGATATTCTTATACTCCTCATAGAAAGCATCCAATTGAAAAGTGTGTGATCTGCGATATTGTATACCACTTTAAATGATTCAGACGATGTTAATTCTAAAATCATTCCGTTTTTCATGCTATAACAATATTCTTGGGTTTTCTATTTCTATTTGCACCATTATACTATGATATCAAGATAAAATTCTTTGACATATGTTTTACATTCGATGCATGCTATATGATTGAGCAAAACCCACGTCCTGAGAAAATGATCTAGCAGCTTCCCTCTTCGCTTTCTTCTTTCTTCTTCGTTTTTCGTTTTTCATTTTTTCCGTCGTTTTCGTTTTCGAAATCCACCGGGTTCGCCTTTTACTTATCTTCCTCGAGGACGAGTAAGAGGTAAGCTTGGGGGATTTTGATCACTCCATATTTTACACCTTTTTTCCGCATGTTTGCATGCCATTTAGATCGCTCAAATCATGTTTTTCACGATATATCGACGATATTGCGATACTTTTCACGATTTGTTGTTTTTGTCGTATTTCAGGTGATTTGAAGCGATTTGGAGTGATCCCGAGATATGCCTACTCCAGAGTGTCACCGACTACCTCCCCGAGGGGTATTTTGCCATTGGAGAGGAGCGGAGGAAGAAAGAACGTCACAGGAGCGACGAGGAGGCAAAAACAAGCTGAATGGGCATTTTTGGTGTCTCACTCGGCCGAGTGAAGGAGTCACTCGGCCGACCAGCGAGACACCGCTCGACCGACCAGATCGGACACACTTCATGTGTGCACTCGGCCGAGCATCGGAAGCCACATCGGCCGAGTGACTAGACCCCGTCCGCCCGAGTGGCACTCAGACGACGCCCATCAAAAAGAGCCAACTTACTATTTTTCGTCTGCCTGAGCTTCAGAAGACCCACTCAGCCGAGTGGAAAATGCCGACCGCCCGAGTATATAGAAGCCATCGGCCGAGTGACGACAACTCACTCGGCCGAGCGACCCCGAAGTGAAGACCCCCGAAGACCCAGACTTATGGGAAATTCTCAGGGTTTCTTACTCGGCCGAGTGACTTTTGTCACTCGGCCAAGTGAGCCGCGCTGCCTGTAGCGTAAATTGCGATTTTCAGGCTGCGCAGGGGCATTTTGGTCACAGTTTTTTGGACGATTTTGGGGGGTATTTAACCCCAGTTTTTGACCTAGGTTAGAGAGCTTTTTCCTTTACTTTTTGCATCTTTTTAGATTAAACTTTTTAGCTTTTGATTATTGTGATTGGAGAGGAGAGAAAAGTTTATTTTTGTTGGATTCTTGCAGAACTCTATTGGTTTGTCTCCCTCTCCATTAAAAATCTTATTTTTATTACTTATTTGAATATTGTGATGAATCCTATTGTTATTTCTATTGATTATTTTTGCATTTGTGATATGAATTGTGAGTAGTCCTAACGTCTTGGGGCGTGGGGATGAACCCTACGAGCCCAATTTCCGATTTGTGATGATTTGGTAGAAATATTGCTAGAATTGCTATTAGGGTTAGTTTGGGATCGATTTATTACGGATAGCTAGGTGTTCATATCGATTGGGATTTGCAAGAGATTGGATCCCAATTCGATAGGAAACCCTAGAAATCCGAATTGGGTTGAAATCGAGTTTCTGTAGTATCGGTTTGCAAGAGATTGGACCGATGCTAGGGTTCTCGGTTGCAAATCCATGCCGATACCCGTTTGCAAGAGATTGGATGGGTAGGAGCTATCCCAACCTAGGTCGCGGCCCGAGTTTGCACGAGAGTGGGCTCGGGACGCGATTGAACGATGATGTTGATCCTAATGCTAGCTTGCCTAGGCTACGGTTTGCAAGTGATTGGACCCAAATCTAGGTTAGCTATAGACCGGCAACAGCGCGAGAGCGTGAGCTAGGTTTTACATTCAGTTGCAACTAGTTCATCCGAAATTCTACCCTAGCAATTGTGATACCAATGAATCACATTGACGAAGTACGGTGAGTAGCGGGGATTCCCCATTCCCTAGACGTCTTTAATTGATTCTATATCTCTATACTTTGTCTGACGATTGTGACAGAATCGCCGAAAGGCAAATTCCATCTTTTCTGTTCCTATAGCCAGGTTGTTCGGAGAAGACACCGTCATTCGTCCTCCCTGTGTTCGATACCCGCTCGCCGCTACTCCATGCACTTGCGGTAAAACTACACGGTCGCTCTTTTTGGGTTACATTGTGAAGCGATCAAAGGGTCCGATAAAACCCCTACATGAACGAGAAAGCCGTCGATCGCACTGATAGAATTCAGCATCAACTGGAACAACGGCAGCTCCAGAAAGTTCAGAATATCAAGAATTAGAGGAGGAAGAGGGAAGCGCAACCCTTGGTGGAAGCACGCTACATACCCCTACCTCATAGTCTCTTGTGAAGCACACCCGTTCCGAAGCGGTCGGTAAGCGGACTGCATAGGGTGGCCTAAAGAATGACTCGCAGATGTCAGATATAACGGACGTCTGTACCCCCGACACCGTGCACAAGATCTCGACCGAAACATCTCTGGCCTCGGCCTCGGTAGCAACGGCGTGGGCGACCGACTTCGATGTCGACGTCATGGGCCCCTTCCCCTTCCTCTGATCCCTCTGGTTAGCCGTGGATGGGCTCACTAGCTGCTTGGCCCCTGAGTGCGACCCTGACTCTCCGTCAACCTTTCCTCTGCACTCTCCACCGTATCCGCGACGGAGCTCTCCACCCCCGCTCGGCTCCTAATCCACTGCTCCACCTCCCTCGACGCTGACGAACAAGAGGAAGATGTCGATGAGGCCATTTCTAGAAGGAAAAGAGTTAATACCTATATGATTCCAGTGGCTGAGTGATGGTGTCGTAACGGTGGCCCGACCTTCGACGACGGCTTCAACGGCAACAACAACCATAAGCTCTGGGGATTGCAAGTACTCAAGGAAGCTCAAAAATAGGAAAATCTCACTCGACACCCTCCACACCTACTTATAGGATTCTCCAACCGATCCCAACCGCATAAGTCCCGCCACACGTCGAAAATTCGGGCCTTCTGACGCTTCAACTGACATCGGCAGTCACATCCGTCACGCGTCGCTCGCAGAGCGGTTGGGACGCTTCGATATCCCCCACCTTCGATTCGAAATGATTGCATTGAAGCGACGGGCATGTCTTTCGAAATGTTTCCAGCCATTTCCCCATGCTCGGATTAAGAGCCCGCTACCTGCCTATAGGGCGGGCGAGGAGCAAGTCTGCTGACCGGGCCAGTCCGGACTGTCGCACCAACTTTACATGCAATAACTTGGCACACTATTATATTTAGATGCACACCGATCCAGATTAACATCTCAGATCGATGGCCAAGGGAGTGTCAAGGCATTGCCCGCTAGCTGCGAACAAAACCCCGTCTTCAATATATCTCGGGCCGAGCAGGACGTGACCACCTCTCGCTCCTTCCCCACGCCAGAAATATATTCTTGTGTGATCTTATCTGTCTGCCTAATGGTCATTGCAAAAAGTTCGGCCGCCAAGCTACGTGCGAGCGCCCGTCGCCTCACACCGAGCCCGGCAATGGGGCACATCCCTCTACCCTCTTCGAAAGGCCGCCCTCAAATCCAGGTCGGACATTCTACATCACAACATTCTACTTCTCCCCGGCTCAGCTCCCGTCTGCAGGAGAATGTTGGGGGCATTCACATTTTTACATGGAAAACAAACAAAGTAAGGAAAAGTCTTGCATTTCATTTATTTAACTACCTTTTTACAACCCATGGTCTACCAAAAATACAATGCGACATCAGGCTCGACCCAAGGCCGACCATACAAAATTTTCATTACCCTAAAAAGCTCCCCGACTCGGTCGCTTCATCTTTGCATGTCGCCCCCCAGAGTCTGCGTATCCGCCGGGTCGCCCGCCGGACCACCGGCCCTGAGCGCATCTTCCGACTCCTCTCTTTCCTCGGCTAGAGGCACGTCTAGCTTGGGGAAGTCGACCACAAGCGAGGGATGCAATTTCGCCAGCCGGCCCTTCATCCTCGACAGTCCCACCTCGACGCCCGCCTCCTTCGTCGCTCGCTGCAACGGGATGAGTGCATCGTCTTGATATCGGCAGACGGCGGCATCCATCATGCCGTGGTCTACCTTCCCCTGCCCTTCCATATGCTTTTGAAGGATAGCCTTCTCCCTTTTCCCTGCCTCAACTGCCCGCTTTAGGTCGGCAATCTCCCCCTGCTAAAGATCAAGCACCCGCTTCTTGCTACCCATCTCCTCAGAATGCCTCTTCATGAGGTCAACCTGCCTAGTCTCTTCCTCCTGAAGCTGATGGATGAGCGTGGCCTGCTTCGCCTCTAAGTACTTGACAAGCTTCTTCTGAGCATCACTGACCCTCATAACTCATCCCAGCTCCGCGTCCTTCTCCTGCAACTTTTCCTACGATTCGTGAAGCTCGACCCTCGTCCTCTCGAGAGACGCCTTGACCAGGGCCACTGGGGTGTGTCATGCCATATTTTGCACTATACGTATATTCTACTGAACACACGTGGTATTTCTACCTACGATGCATACGTGGGCAAGAAATAAGTGTAGATATCGATGTATGTGATATATTGCAAGGGGGATTAGGCCGTAATACGTGGCTAAGAAAAGAGAATGCGAAATGTGAATGCGGGAGAAGTGCAAATGACGTCGTGGGGGTAAAACAACAGGAATGTGTTAGACGTGTGTGTGCGAAGCATGTGTGCTTGCATGGATGTGCATGGATGTATATAGGAAGAGACATGTAAGTGTGAAAGGGTTTAGGGGTCAATGAAAACCCCCGTAAAATTTTAGAAAGGCTAGGGGCAAAATGGTCATTTGGACCAAATGTGTTGTGCGTACATACTTAAGTGGTCGGTGCATAAAGTAATGGCACACTTGTAAATTATGGGAAGTTAAGAGGGTGTTTAGGTCGTTTCAAAATCTTCATGGCTTATTCAAGAAGCCATGACATGGCTTAATTAAGAAAAGGAGTGTGTAGAAACTCCTTAAGAAAAATCTTCTCTTTCCTTTCTTGAAACTTCTCTTCTCTTCTCCCATTCCCTCTCCCCCTCTCCCCCAAGATTAGGCCGGCCATTACTCCCAATTTCCTCCTTATTAATTCAATCCAAACCCCTAATTCTCCATCACAAAAATCAATAATCTTAAGTGGTTGCAATATAGAAGAAGGTGGAGAAGAAAGAAGAGAAGAAAAAGAGGAAAATTCAAGTTTTGAGGTAGGAATCCTCTTGGATTTGGAATTCTATTAAATTGAATCTTGTTATTATGTTTTTATATCATGTTTTAGTTGATATGAATTAGGGATGGTGAAATTTCATGAGCCATGTTTCAATTTTTCAAAGTATCCCTTGAAATTCTTAACAAAGCTATCTCCATTAAAATCCTGAAATTTTGTTGTGTGTTATTTCTGTAATATTGGTTACTGTAGCTCGAATTAGGTTTCGAAAAAAATATGAGCTTGTAGATCTTGAAGTTATACAACAAAATCATATAAATTTTGATATATGTCCAATTCAGAAATTAAGAGAAATAAATCCATCTTTACAACATATCTGTTTGATTTTCAATATTGACACAGTTAAGCAAAATTGGCCTAGAGACGTGTACACACAATGAAATTTTGTGTTCTTGGTCTTGTTGAAAATTTAACAAGTTTCTCTAAAAATTGATCAGAGTGCTTATATATTGAATTTCCGGCTGCAACATGACCAAAATTGGATTTCAATACAGACCCAGAAATCTGTCTTTAAAACAGAATTGACACACTTCACCAAAAAATTCACCATAAATCACATACTTAATATTTTTTGCATAAAATTTTATCTGTGAATCTAGGACTAGTATGTCTACAACTTTCATTTGGGACAATTTATCAAATTCTCAATGAAAACTGATGTTATATGGCCATGTATTGTCACTTTCTGCAATTTCAGCAAGCTGAATTCATTAAGCGATGTTCTTATTCATTAATTGTGGCTAATTGGCTATCATTATTCTTGCTTATTATGATTGTCTGGTGGAATGAATATTCATGCCCTTGGCACATGTAAATTATATTGTGTTTCCTTGATATGAATTACACCTGTCAGGTGTTCGCTGAAATGCCTCAATGAAACAAAAGTTGAGAAACATGCGGAACGGGCATGTATATATTTGTAATATGAGAAATGATGTGAATGGGCAATGTTTTATGACACGGATGGCACTACATGGAGTGAGAGCCACAGTAGGAGGCGGGGGAATTTGCTGTGGGCCGTGACCGTGTAGGCACCTCTTGACTCCTTCGGTAGTTGCCACAGTTGAGAACGGAGTAGAACACGATGCACTTGCACACCGGCACATTCATGGGATCTCATTGCATTTCATTTCATTGCATCTCATGTTGCATCATGTGCATCATCATGCATCATTATATCCATTGTGTGTGATGTGTTAAATATATGCAATGTATGTGTATTGAGTGTTGTGCATTGTATGTATACTTATATGTTTGTGCCTTGTATGTGTATTTGTGTATGTGGTTGTATAAATATTTGTATTACTATTCGTGCTAACCATTTTCTTGTTGTATATCGACATTGGACCGCAGGTATGATCCTCTTACTTGGCTATTTACTTTTCGCTGTATATTTAGTTACATGTCTTATTTTCTCTGCCTTGCCTTGTGGATTAATAACCTTAAAACGATGTTTCAAATCCAAGTTGGTTCCTACTAGGGCACGCATTGATGTGCTCCTCCCTATTTTTCAGGTAGCCGAGACAACATGGTTGGTGATGACTTGGAGTTGGGTTTTCAGGGGTAGCCTTTGGTGAGAGCTGTAGTTGTATTGTGACTGGGTTGTTTTGGGAGATGGAGAGTGGTAGTGTATGTGTAGTGTTGCACCTGGACTATGTACAGAAATGGAAGATGTTATATGTATGATTTGTTGTTGTTGTTCTATGTTACTATGAGGTTGTTTTGGGTATGTTATGGAGCTTCACGTGTTGGCCTGCCTTTGCTTCCTCTCTCTCGCATCTTTCTTCCTTTACCTCTACCTCTAAAGATTCCTGGAAAAAAATGTGGAAAAAAAAGAAAAGAGAAATTCCAGGTATTTTGGGGAGCAGGGCGTTACATTTTGGTGGCCCATGCAGATCACCGCACTGCGATGTGCATAAGGATAGTACATGTAATGCTTCGGTAGGTGATTGGGATGGGTTAGCCCTAAGGTGGGTAGTGATCTTAGTGACCTTAGAGCTTAAGTGACCCACCCTTAAACCCCTAACTTAGGAAGTCAGAGGATGAACTTCCTAATAATGAGAATATTAGTTGGTATCAGTGTATATTAGTTTGTATCAGTGTATGCAGATATAGTAATGAGAATACGTGTATATAAATGCAGTTGTTGTACTTGGATATTTGAATTATATGCGTCGCATGTATACTTGTATTCAGTATATATACATATTTGTATTTGAATAGCATGAAAGTTGCATGTATGGTTAGATGTGGAAGTATATACTAGGCGGGTGAATACTTGAGTGTATGTATACTACGTCTCTATAAAAGTACATGATATGGATATGTGAGGCTGGTATGTGGTAACACTCGTATGCCTCTGAGACATAGGTGATATATACATATTTATTCGTGGATGTATATTGGTGGGTACTTATAAGCTAGTGGGAACATATACACTGTAGAGGTGTGAGTGAGGATATGTACATACATGGTATGAGTGCATGTAAGCGTCTTCTTATCTGTTACATTACGGTTGTGTCCCCGTGTGAGGAAGTACCAAGATGTGTATATCTATCCTTGTGTGGATAGAGTGGTGGAGTGTTCATAAGGTCATGTAGATATATGTGGGGAAAGTGCATGTGTGTGGATATATGTGTGCTTGTATGAGTAGGTGGTGTAGATATGGGCTGAAATATTGGTGTATATATATATATCTAGTGTTGCATTGCTGGCGTATGAATTCTTAATGTGTTATATTTGAATAACTGGGAATATATGTATGTGCTGCCTATTTGCCTATAGGAGTTGGTATATTGTTTTACCTAGGTATATGGTCGTGGATGTATTATTGCGTGAAGATAGGTGTGTATATAGCAATATAGATACGTAATCGACGTACGGGTAGTATGAGTAATGCCCAGGGTGTTTGGAGTAGATGTATCCTATGGTGGGTAGGGGTGCTTTAGACCCGCTCACCTTTAGTTTAGGCCCTTAGTTCTATACCGTGCCTAACATGGGATAGGGATATAAGTGTGACGTGTATCATATGTAAAATGTGATGAATGTAAGGATTTGGGATCATACAATGCATGTATAAGTGGGATGGCTAAGAGTTTGCACGGTTAAGTGGAGTTACGGTATATGTATATATGTGAGTATACGTTTACCCCGTAGAATGGTGTTTATAGGACTATTTGGATGCATGTATGGTGCATGCACCCTTCCGTATATAGTGGTATGAGGGGGACTGTGTATTGGAAAATGAGATACTTGAATGTAAGTAGGTGTGTTCTAGCAAGAGTGGTGTGATTGTGAATATGTGTTGTTATTATTGAATTTGTATTGGTATATGTCGAATGAGTGGTTATATGTATATGTATGTGAATGATCCCTATTCTGATATACAAGTACCCGTATATGAATGTATACGTATATGTGGTGTGACTACCACCTAGATATGTGTGAATATTGGAATGCACCTATTTGCATATGTATACTAGTTAGAGTATGTGAATAGTGGATGCTATGTATATGATGGTATGTGTAGCTACCGACTACCTGCTAGTATAGTTGAGTAGCTTGACTGTATAGGTGTAAAAGCAGGATATGCATGGTATGTGTATATGGGTGTGTGACCATACATGGGAATGTATGTGCATGGTTGCATGGATCCTAATAAGTAAATATGCATGTCTGTATGCATACCTACTATTATAATAATAATCTGGTGAGTATGAGCGAACATGTATTTGGCTATATGTGGATTTGATACTTATACATCTGTGGGTGTATAATGAGTATGTGCATATAATTGGGTTATATAGAGTATCTGTGTGGTGTATTGGTTGATGTGTATATGTGCATATGTATTACAATTATATGGATTTCTATTATACATGTCACAATGAAGTGTAGGAATGTGTTCATGTATGTGAAATGTGTAGCAGGAGAATATGTAATGATGTGTATATTGGGTGAACGAATATATATACTGGTACATAACTTTGTTTGTTATCTGCTAATATATCCTATAGGGTTATCTATCCAGGTGTATCTTGGTGAGCCTGGAATAAATGTATTCTTGTTTGTATAAGAGAATGTATAGATCTGTACCAGAACATGTGTGTATGTGCGTAAATGTGCAATGTAAATGTAAATGTGATCGATATGGAATATATGTGTATATATATATACTAGTCATAAACCCGTGCCCGCGGGCATGGTTCATTTAAGACTTTCCCCCGCGAAATCTTTATTCCCCAAAAAATTATTTCTACAGCCAAAATTTAGAAGAACAACAAATTAGCATAAAAATATTTAGCGACACGGTTGCCTTCGATGTGGAACAACTAATTCGGCGCAGGGGCCTTTGACGCAGAACAACAAATTCGGCGTGGGTGCCTTCGGTGCGGAACAACAAATTCGGCACATGTGTTTTTGACACAGGACAACAAATTCGGCGTGGGCGCCATCAGCGCGTAACAATAAATTCGGCGTAGAACAATAATTTCGGCGTGGAACAACAAATTAGGGTTAAAAAATTTTACCGGGCGCCTTCGATGGCGCGTTGACACGTGCGCTTTTCAAAATTTAAAAGAACTACATCCCCTTTCAAAATTTAAAAGAACAGCAGCCCGCCTTCGATGCGGGCGCCTTTCAAAATTTAAAAGAATAACAACGTCTTCGACGTGCACGGCGCCTTTCAAAATTTAAAGGAACAATTGTTCGCATTCGGGGTTTTTTTGTGGACCAAATGAAAAAAGAAAAAAATGGGGGGGCTTCGTCGTGCATGAACGCCTTTCAAAATTTAAAGGAATAACAATGCCTTCAGCACGCGCGGGCACCCGCAGGCGCCTTTGGCGACTTTCAAAATTAAAAACAACAACAACGCCTTCGGCGCCTTTCAAAATTTAAAAGCACATCAACGCATTCGGCGTCTTTCAAAATTTAAAAGAACAGCAACGCCTTCGGCACCTTTCAATATTTAAAAGAAAGAATGCCCATTTCATGTGAAATCCCATCAAATTCATCAGAAAGACACCAAATTTAGCTATAAAAACTTTAGTACTTGGCAGACCTAGAATGCAACATCATACATAGTTTCGTTTCTACACGGACTTCCACTGATGATGATGTAGCAGAAATAGAAGCATAAATCTTTAAGTAAGTAGCATGTGCACTCACTCTCCAATCACAAATCATTTTTCATGATGTCAGCCTTCTATATAGGTTTCATTAGTTTTGAACACCAAGCAATCATCATCATCTGAATATTTCGATATAATATTATAATAGCTTCATACCAAAAGGACAGTCAACATATACATACTCACTTAATAAAAAGGCACCCGTTATTGGATATTGCAAATGTTAACAATTAATAATTATCTCAAATTGAGAAAGTCTCGCATCCAAATATAAATTCCTACAAATATATTGTCAACAACATTAACCGCCTTTCGAGTAGATAAAAAGTAATAGCCACCATGTTCATTGTTGTAGCCTTCGAGTTCATGTGGCCGATGCGCAGTCATAGCATTGTCAGCATCGTCGTCTCCCCTCTGAGCTTCATTTTTCCTTCCATGATCATCAAAAATTTATGGGCATTCGTTCTTCAGAAAAATGCTAAACATGTTGCTAATGATCAAAAATGTAAATGTTGCTGATCAATACATCAAAGAACACATGGGAGGACAAATAAGTGGCAATAAATAACTAAGAAGCAAAAAAAGAAAATGGTAAGCTTGTCGAGTTCATAGGCACATACACATCAGAATATTAGATGGAAGAATGCGTGTAAAAAATGATAGCCAATACCCAAAACTCACGAAATTTTTATTATGAAAAAGATTCAACATTAAACAAACATTGATCGATGAAAACAACAGCCACTACCAGCAACACCACCAAGCTTGGACCCAAATGATTGATCAGCTACGACAAATACTGATTAACATTTCACAACATAATTCATGCAACTCAAGAATGCATAAACGGATCCACAGGGGAAGCACTTCATTAACAGAACACACCATATTCGTATATATATCAGACAATACAGACATATTGAACATCCGGTTAGGGTACAAATATGCTTTTTCCGCCAGGTAAAAACCTGTAAGTTGCATCAGTTGATCCTCCACGATGTATGAAGCATCATGATCCATGGTTTCAACAACGCTCTCGAGGTCCATTCGAAGTATCATGTCAACCAGCTAGCCTTAGCAGCTACGTTGTTAATTCATATGACCACTTCGGAACAATTAGTGGCACCGTGAGTCCAATAACAATGGGTCATGCATGCATAATTGTCCAAAATTTTCCAAACCAAAAAAGACCATTTACTGAAAAGCTATCAGCATCTCATGTTGTTTTGATAAGTGCCAAGCTATCAACTGCTAATCCCATTGTGATCGATTGCTAATCCCATTGTGTTCAACCAGTTTTCCATATAAATAATGGAACATATTACTCCTGAAGCCAACGATGATGCCAAGAAATCTACAACATTTTCGACCTCATCTGTACAATTTATTTTTTCATTAGAATGTCAATGCTGAGAAGCAAAGTTCTAACTAACACCAATATGAGCAAGAAAGTAATACCAGTATTCACATGAGAGCAGCACTTTCGGCAATGACGCATTTGTGTAAGAATATTCAATCATCTTGTTGATGAATCCAATGGCTTTTGCAGCTCGACTTCATAACGGCCCTGTTTGATATGTGATGTTATAATAGCAAAATAAACCACATGGCCCAAGCAACCCCCTCGCACAACAATAAAGAAACTATTTCAGAAATAATAATATTAATAACATAGCAATATATTGGTGTTAGTTAGAACTTTGCAAGTATTGACACCGAAATTGCAATGAAAGTAAATTTCTCTTGTCCATTGCAAAGAAGTTATTACCACTGCGCCATGTCATTCACATTGCTTTACTTTCTTGGTACGTCAGACGCCGATGGGTAAAATCTACTGCTAATGCATTGTCTGTCCAAAGAGATCAGAACAAAAAAGAGAGAAAATGTCTCTAAACACAACATCAAATAAAGCAGACTTTATACAGTTACTTTGTTACTTTACCCTTGTAGATTCTTCTTTTTTACCCTTCAGCAAAAGTAACATCTGCTACTATTTCTGAACTTAGCCCTTAAGCCTTCTTTTTTCTTCTATGTTGTATTCTGTGGATATTGGTCATCTCTCTAAACTCATCTGAATGGGTAATGATGTTTGTATTACCAGTAAGATCATAGATCTTCTTTTCTTGCTCATCTGAATGGGTAATAATGGCTACATGTTATTATTTGAATGGGTAATAATGGCTACAGGTTATTTGAATGGATATAAGCCAAGTGCATGCCAGAGGAGATGCAAGTCAAGTTCATGCCAGAGGAGCTCGTTTTAATGGCTCAGTAGGAGAAGATAAGGTTTTCAACACACGCAAGCATGAAGTCCCTCATGGTGCAAATCCAGTCTCCAATAGGTAAGCAGAGGGTGGTGTTCATTTGGCTTGTACAATTGCTGCCTCCAGTTTTATGCATAGTGGTTTTCAGTAATTTTTAAAAGGATGTGAATCTAGTTGTGTATGAGTTTGTGGCTTTGTTGCTTGCCACTTAATTTTCTCAACGGACTTCAGTAATGTCTTTGTTGCATCCTACTTGATGTTCATAGAATCTACGCAGGAGTCGTGCCTCAACCAGAAGTATTACAACAACAAATTAAACTATCCAATAATCTGAAATAAAAGCATGCTTTATCCCCCACCCTTAAGTTTAGACCTGATGTGGTTGAGCAACGCAATAAATCATGATACATCACTTATAACTGCTATAATTGATGAAGGAAGTGATGTGAAGCAATATTAAAACAAAAACAAAGGAATTGCTGATACCAGGTTTATATTCACTGCATTTGTTTCTCCTCTTGATCTTCACAGATCGAGCATCCTTCTGCCTTGTTGTGAGGAGGAAATCATTGATCTCGTGAATCTGCTTCAGATGCGCTCACACACACAATCAAAATTAGCTTGAAGATAATCAAGACACTCATGGTAGCGCTGATTCAATTTGTGATGATCCTGCATAAAAACAATTCATCGAGTCATGGTTTGCTAAGTGAAATCTCCTGACAGGGCGTTTAGGAGAAGAAGATTTTGTCATCTGCTTAGATTTGTTAATTTATAATTTTCAAATATTTTCCAACCGGTCGGCAGCATTAATTTGTTAAACAAATATTCTCGTTGGCAAAATTTTGAACAAACTGAACCACAAAGAGCTCATCAAGAGCAGCCGAAGTAACAAAAATTAGAAAATATGTACTAAATTTGGAAAATTGACCTGAAAAGGGATTGCCGATGTCCGGGACTCCCCGCTCACTCCATGGGAAACCGCTGGCAACTCCCTCTACGTAACTCCCTCTACGTAATTTCTTACTATTCTCCAGTTCTGCATCGTACTTCATTCTCCACTCCGCAGACTCGTCCATTGCCTCCATATTCGCGTGTTCAAACTGTCGCCTGCGGAACAATGGTAACATAAATAACAAATTAGTTCAAAAAATCGAGCGAGGGAACAATGGGGACTAACCTGAGGATTTCTTGGTCATCGGAAGTGAAATCCTGAAGAACCCGCAGCTCGATTGCAGTCGCCGAGGACTTTTTCGAGGAGAAGTTCGATGGTACCGATCAGATCCCTTCAGATCTATGATCTCATTTCTGCGGCTTTGATTGCATTTCTGCGATCTCATCTCTGATCTCGCTTCAGATATATGATCTATGATCTCGATTGCAGTCACCCTTGTCTCGATTTCACTCCTTCAGATCTATGATCTCATCTCTGATCCCTTCAGATCTGAGGTCTTTTTTCGAGGGATCGTTAGGAAGGTCACGTGGAGTGGATTGTTCAGATCAGATGAGAGGATGCGGTGGCTGGCTGCGATCCCTTGCTGCTGCTCTGGACTCTCTTCTTATTTTGGTGAGAAGAATGCTCTCTTCTCCAATGCAATCACTCTTCATATGGTGGGGAAGATCAAGAGGCAGAGTTTGGGGAAGCGCTCAGGCTGCAAACGCCTCTTGCTCTTCCCCAGGTCATGCACGCAGCAATTTTGAGAATTCACGCAACAATCAAATTGGTACAGGTCACGCATGCAACAATTAAAATGGGACCCACAAATCAAAAGGCTGGGTTGTTTTCCAAGTTAAGCTTCATCTAAACCGTTGATTTCTCAAGATCAAATCCTAGCCGTCCTTCTATCAACCCCTTTGTCCTAGTCAGCCCTAGAATTCAAAAAACTCTGTCACTTATATTCATCATATATATATATATATACATGTATATATATATATATACATGTATATATATATATATATGATGAATATAAGTGAATAAAACTGTTTGGTATGTAGGTATTGAGATATGTGTGATTGTTTGCATATGTATACGTGTGTGTGGGGGTGTATATGGATATTTATAATTATTTGACTATCATGGCAGTATGTATGTAGGATGTGCAGGAGTAGTTATATATATATATATAGCATGTGGTGGGGGATGTGTTATGTTTGTGCACTCTTGTGTGTATTGTGTGTGGTATATGTGCCTATCTGTGTGAGGCAGTAGGTGCACTGCTATGGATATAATGTTATATGTATGTTTATTTATAGTATGATTGTGAACCCTATATGACTTGATCATGCATGTGTTAATACGTGCATGTGAATGTATGTATGGATGTGACTAAATATTGTGTGTATATAGGTATTTATGTGCCTATGAATGTGAGTGAGCCCATGTGACTAAGTATTGGGTGTATAGGGATTCAGTGTACATACGGTGTGACACCGTGATAGTGACCCTGTTTATCAAGTAATGGTGTGTAGATTAATGTGTATTGCTGGGTGTCCGTGCATGGATGTAGACGTATATGTAAATATATATAAATATAGAATATAAATCGTTTATACTTGAATGTATTGTGATGTATCTGGAAGCATGCCATGTATGAATACCTTACGTATCGTGATATGGATATGGTGTGATGTCCTATGCATATAGATATGAGTAGTGATCTAAATGCGTGTAATAATACGTATAGAGATTTATTTGGGGTGTGTGATGTATATATTAATGTTTGAATATGTGTGCCTAGATGTTTATGTGAAGAACATATACGTATGTGTATGTAATGATGCATATAGTGATATGGATGTGCTACTGGATAAGTAATATGATGTATCTATGACATGTGTCCGTTGCGGATGTGTATGGATGATATGGAAGCATATAGTGTATATAAGTGTGGTGTATGTTGGAAATAGCCTCCTAGACTATGTTTGATGATAACAAACCCTAATGAACTGTTCTAATATGCGTGTTAAGTATATCTCAGGTCCTTATGCAGTGTGACAGTCATGTTTGGTCAGATTACATATGTACGTACTCAAGTACGTTGAAATACAAGGCTAAAACTCCATTTGGAATTACGCAAGCTGCTCAAACAATGAAGTATAGCTATGAAACTCTACCCTAGAGTTAATCTGTAACGACTGGTTTTCATGTATTTGGATTTATTATATTATAATATATGTTTTGGTGGATTTTCTCATCATGTGTGGTTTTCGTCTCAGTAACTTTCATTTTCGATCGTTTCGTCGTGTTTTCCCGTTTCTTCCTTAGGATCGTCGATTTTGGAGTAAGTCATTCGTGACGGGCTTCATAACGGTCGTATCTTACTATTAGATCAAGCCTAGGAGTCTTAGGAATCGATCCCGGAGCTCCGCGCTCCGTATCGGAACTTTTGGTGCACGTTAGCCGGTCTAAGAAGGGGCACCGACCGACTAGATGACGATCCAGTCGGTCGGCAATCCTTCTTGAACCGACTAGTTGGCTTTCTAAATTATTCAGGAGTTACTGTTTATCGTTAGTCGGTGTAAGAAGGTTGGTTGACCGACTAGGTTGCAAACTAGTCGGTCAGCAATGCTTCTTTAACCGACTAACTCTTCAACTAATTTTTGGTATCAATACTGTTCACTCTTAGTCGGTCCATGAACGTTCGTCGACCGACTAGATTCCAAACTAGTCGGTCAGTAGTTGTTCATTGACCGACTAACACTTAGTTCAGGTTTTCGACTGAAGCTACTGTTTACACCTAGTCGGTCTACGTTGGTCGACCGACCGACTAGTTCCCAAACTAGTCGGTCAGTGGTTGTTCTTTGACCGACTAACCAGTGCTGTAAACCCTAGTTTTGCCCTAGCCGCCACCAAACTCTATAAATACCCCTCCAAACGTTTTCCTCTTCTCCCTCACGACCTAAAACCCTAATTTCTCCCCCATTGAGCCCCCATCTTCCTCAAGCCATTAATCCTTCATCCCAAGCTCATCCTCCATCATCCAAACCCTCCCTTGTCACAACCCATCTCTCATCTTCCCCAAACCTTCATCAAAACCCCAAAATCCACCCCCAAACCCATTTCTCCAGATTTTTCCCTCATTTCCAGATCTGAGCCGGATCGTTCTTCCGTTGCCGTGGTTGCTCGGCATCGCTCCTCCGCCTCTTCACGGTAATACTCGATTCCCTTAGTTTTAGCATAACCCCCATTGACATGTGTGAAACCCTAATAAAATGGATTATTAGAAAGTTAGGATTCTAATAAGAAATCGATTTAGAATCATTGTTCTAATGATTGTTTTGCCATAACAGCGATCTATTCCGTAATTAGCTTGTGACGATCTTCATTGCTCGTCAACCCCGGTATCAGGTAAGTGAAACTTGCAACTCTTGAATTGGGCCATGTCTTAGGCCATTTCCCTTGCTTTAGCGTAAAGGAGACTAGACGGTGAAAGGATAGCCGTTTAGACGCCATTGACCAAGCTTGACAACGAAGCTTGGTCCGTCACCTTCATCATGCTTGTATGTCACATTTACTTTAAATTAACGGTACGCGAATATGATCATGTCATTGCATTTTGCCTGTCACGTTTAAATTCAATTAACGGTACGCAATTATCTGTTCCTGGCATTGCATATTGATTTGTCATCGTGATTGCGTAGCACACGCTACAACGCTATTATTTTCCTGGCTCGTGTTCCAGAAGCGAGCCCTGTAGTTGGAAACCCCAACGCTCGACACATATGGGTGGGGTAAGAGATAAGCGGCCAACTGAGCCCCGAGTTGGCCTGATCCGCCACTCCGGCCAGCAGGCGAAATCTCTAGTGTTCAAGTGATTAATAGTGATACGAGATAAGCGGACTGAGCCACGAGCTGGCCAGCAGGTGGACTCTCTATGCACTAAGTGATAAACAGTGATAAGTGATTAATAGTGATACGAGATAAGCGGACTGAGCCACGAGCTGGCCAGCAGGTGGACTCTCTATGCACTAAGTGATTAACAGTGATAAGTGATAAGTGATAAGTGGTAAGTGATAAGTGATAAGTGATAAATGATAAGTGATTAGTGATTTGGTAGTTTTGGCTACATCGCGCGTGCTTGTCTCTTCCTTTAAACTATCGCATCATACTTAACTGTCATGTCATTGCTTAATATTGTAAATGCTAGGTTGTTAGTTACTTTCAGTTTCCTTCCTCAAGTCTTTTAGACTTGCTGACATGTGCCCCTTTCTCTTTTGGGTGACGCATGTTAGACCTTGAGCCCGAGTTACTTGCTGAGGGTGAGGTGTTTGCGGACGCCGATCTTGCGCCCGTGTTGGACGAGGACTTCGTGGACACTGGAGATCATTCTTAGTGTCTACGTCTAGTTTTGTTAGATCTTTTGGGTTGTCGGTGCGTGGCACCTAGTTTGATACTCTGTTATATTCGTCTTTGTTTGGCCTTGTTCTGGGCCTTTAGACTCTTTCTTTTAGCATGGTGGCTTTTCTGTGATGTTGAATATTTTGTGGACAAACTGTGGGATGGGTATTTCATATCCGTCTCATATTATTATTATTATTGTTATTGTTGTTTCGTTTGCAATTACAGGGACCTGCTTATACTAAATTTATGCTTATCAGGCGTGCAGCTTCACATCTCCACGTTTGAGCGGATCTTCTCACCTCTCGCCTCCATTTAAGGGAAGCGGGTCGTGACAGGTTTTAGTGGTGGCCCATGCAGGTCCTTCTGTAACTGTAATTATCAGGATAACGATAATAATACAAGATTGTCCAACAAATAAGTTCGACATCTGAGCCCTAAGCTATGATTCTAATTGTTTCGTTTTCTGTGTCATTAGATGGCAGGAAGGCGAATCACCCGTGGTGGTGGAAGTGGTGCGCCCCCTCATGACGAGGAGCCTGAGCGGGAGCCCACTAACGGAGAGATGATGCGGATGATGTTGCAGATGATGCAGGTTTAGCAGGGTGTGCTTCTGCAGGTACAGAATGCTCCGGTGACTCGAGCTGCTCCGGTGGTGGAAGCCCCTCGCCCTGAGCCCGGGGCGAAGCAGTTCAGAGAGCTGGGTCCTGCATATTTTGATGGAACTGAAGGTCCACTAGCTGCTGATGAATGGATGAGGAATATCGAGGAAAATCTGAAGATGTCCAAGGTCAACGAAGTTAGTTGGGTTGACTTGGCGAAGCGCCAGCTGAGGGATAACGCCAGGAATTGGTGGGATGCTGAAGAGAAGATGTTGGAGGAGCCGATCGTCTGGGCTACCTTCAAGGCCAGATTTGAGGGTGAGTTCTTCCCGAAAGCTGCCAGGGAAGAGATGCTGCAGCGTTTTATCGATTTGAAGCAAGGAAGCTCGTCGGTGGACCGATATCACCAAGAGTTCATGAGGCTGAGTCGGTTTGCACCAAAGATGGTGCAGGACGCTGAGGAGAGAGCTCAGAGGTTCCTGCAGGGACTTGCTTCGGAGCTCCAGAGTTTTGTGACCTCTTCTGACCGGGAATCTTATCAGAAGGTTCTAGTAGCAGCCAAGAGGCAGGAGCTGCTCGTGAACCAGAGGAGGGGGTCTATTGTTGGTGCTGGGAAGAGGCCTGTGGAACAGGCGAGAGCTGCGGTTAGACCTGGATTCAGGCCGAACCAGCCTGCTCAGTTTAAGAGGCCAGGAGGGCCCGTTCGGAGGACTTGCCATTTCTGTGGCAAGGAGGGCCATATCAAGGAATCGTGTAGGAAGTTCTTGGGGCAATGTATTGCCTGTGGAGATCCCGCCCATGCTCTCAGGGAGTGCCCGAGGTTGAAGCAGCCTTGGAAGGCACCTATTGCTGCCCCGCCATTGCAGCAGAGAGCCCCGGTGCCCACTGGTCGTGGGGTACCCCTTGTTCCGCAGGGGCATGCCTTTCGACAGGCGGTTCTGCCAAGGAGGCAGGCATTTCTGATGACCGAGGAGGAGGTTTTGGCCATGGATGAGGTCATTGCAGGTAACTTTCGATCTAGTTGTTCCTTCCCTAATTAGTTGATTGTTGAAATTATGTTGGATGCTTGTGTAGGAATGTTGCTAGAGTAGGATTTGATTGATTAGACTGTTTGTTAGGTGTGGTTTTGGTTTGCACGTTCCCTGCCCGAGTCCTCTTTGACTCAGGTGCGTTGATGTGTATTTTGGCCCAGAGCTTCGTGGAGAAGCATTCCTTGTCGACGTACCCTCTCTCCAAGAGTTGGAACATCGTTACAGGGAATGGAGTAGTCACGGTGCATCGTGGGTGTAGTCCTTGCTCTGTGGTGGTTTGTGGACATGAGCTTTATGCTGATTTTATTGTCCACAACATCACCAACTACGATGCGGTCTTTGGGATGGATTGGCTTGCGAGCTTCTATGCTACGATCAACTGCAGGAGGAAGAAGGTGGTGTTCGAGATTCCCGGACATCCAGTATTGAGTTCAGTCATGGTAGCAGTTCGCTTGGTCCTGTCAGATTTTGGGCCAAGCCGGTGGGGGTTGTGGCTATGCAGATGGAGATGGAGTGGCCAGCTGTGGTGCGAGATTTTGGCGACGTCTTCCCCGAGGAGATGTCTGGTTTGCCACCTGATCGAGCTCTAGAATTTTCTATTGATCTTGTTCCGGGAGCGCAGCCGATTTCGAAGGCGCCGTATCGTATGGCACCTGCAGAATTGGAAGAGTTGCGGAAGCAGTTGGATGAGCTTTTGCAGAAGGGTTATATCAATCCTAGTGTGTCTCAGTGGGGAGCACCGGTGTTGTTGGTGAAGAAGAAGGATGGTTCGCGTCGTATGTGCGTGGACTATCGGAGTTGAATGCGGTGACCATCAAGAATAAATACCCGTTACCTCGCATCGATGATATTTTTGATCAGCTTGGAGGTTCGAGGGTGTTTTCTAAATTGGATTTGAGGAGTGGTTACCATCAGTTGAAGGTGAAGAAGGGAGATGTTCCGAAGACAGCGTTCAGGACGAAGTATGGACACTATGAGTTTGTGGTCATGCCTTTTGGCGTAACTAACACACCCGCAGTTTTCATGAATCTGATGAACCTGATTTTCTACGACTTTTTAGATAAGTTTGTCGTTATATTTATTGACGACATTCTGATCTACTCGAAGTCGGAGGAAGAGCATGCCTCGCACTTGAGGATGGTATTGGAGATGTTGAGGAAGCATCGGTTGTATGCTAAGTTTTCGATGTGCGAGTTCTGGCTGGATAGAGTTTCTTTTCTCGGGCATGTGGTGACTAGAGATGGTATTTTTGTGGATCCCGAGAAGATTAGGGTCATCAGGGAGTGGCCCGTTCCGTCGTCAGCTTCCGAGATCCGGAGTTTCCTTGGTTTGGCGGGATATTATCGTCGTTTCATTAAGGACTTTTCCCGTATTACCGAGCCGATGACCAGATTGACGCGGAAGGATGTACCTTTTGTTTGGTCGGGTGATTGTGAGAGTGCTTTTGGTGTTCTGAGAGATCGTCTGACGACTGCCCCTATTCTTGTTGTGCCTGATCGCAGCGGTGGATTTGAGATCTTTTGCGATGCTTCTGGCAAGGGTCTCGGTTGTGTGTTGCATCAGCACGGGCATGTTGTGGCTTATGCGTCTCGTCAGCTCAAGGTTCATGAGAAGAATTACCCGACGCATGATTTGGAGTTGGCTGCCGTGGTATTTGCTCTTAAGATTTGGAGGCACTTCCTGCTGAGTGAGAAAGTGAAGATTTTCACCGATCACAAAATCTTGAAGTATATTTTTACTCAGAAGGAGCTCAACATGCGACAGCGTCGATGGTTGGAGCTTATGGCAGATTATGAGATTGATTTGCAGTATCACCCTGGCAAGGTGAATGTGGTTCCAGATGCTTTGAGTAGGCTTCCCGCGGTGATGATGTTGACCTCGCAGTGGAGATTGCAGCAGGATTTTTACGAGTCTGGTGTGGAGATTGTCCTTCCTGGGAAGGATTCGTCGTTGATGTACATGCAGGTACACTCGACGATCGTGGATCGGATTAAGGCTGGCCAGGCTGAGGATCCGAAGCTGGTGAAGATTCGGGAGCATGTGGAAGCCGGTCTGCGGACTGACTTTTTGATTCATGAGGATGGCTCGCTGAGGTTTGGAGCCAGGCTGTGTGTGCCAGCTGGGGATATTAGAGAGGAGTTGATGGTGGAGGCACACAGTTCGCCGTATTCTGTGCATCCTGGTGGCACCAAGATGTACCAGGATCTTCGTCTGAATTATTGGTGGCATGGCATGAAGAGGAGTGTGGCTCGGAGTGTAGCCAAGTGTTTGGTTTGCCAGCAAGTGAAGGCGGAGCATCAGCGTACGGCCGGGTTGCTACAACCGCTTCCGATTCCGGAGTGGAAGTGGCAACACATCACTATGGATTTCGTGACTGGACTATCTCGGAGTCCAAAGCAGAATGACGCGATTTGGGTGATCGTAGACCGATTGACCAAATCTGCGCACTTTATTCCGTTCCGAGTGGGACAGTCCACTGAGGCGCTAGCAAGGAGATACATGGAGGTAAAATTCTTTTACTCTCCGTTTTATGTCCTTTTCCTAGTTTGGATAGTGATGTAACGTGAATCGTGCAGGAGGTCGTGCGACTTCACGGAGTCCCCGTGAGTATCGTGTCTGACAGAGACACGAGGTTCACATCTCAGTTCTGGCAGAGTTTGCAGAAGAGTTTGGGTACGCGTCTGAGTTTCAGCACGGCGTACCATCCGCAGACGGATGGCCAGTCCGAGAGGACGATTCAGATTTTGGAGGACATGTTGAGAGCGTGCATGTTGGATTTCAAGGGTTCGTGTGAGGACCATCTGCACTTGGTAGAGTTCTCTTACAACAACAGCTTCCAGGCGTCTATTGGCATGGCGCCTTTCACCGCTTTGTATGGGAGGAAATGTCGATCGCCATTGAGTTGGGATGACGTTGGTGATCGGGAGCTGTTGGGACCTGAGATGATCGTGGAGGCCGTGGATATCGTCAGGAATATCCGGGAGAGGTTGAGGATTGCTCAGGACCGTTTTAAAGCATTGGGCGGATGCTAAACGTCGTCCTTTGGAGTTTCAGCCGGGCGACCATGTGTTTCTGAGGATTTCCCCGAATCGTGGAGTGATTCGTTTTGGGAAGCGAGGGAAGTTGAGCCCGCGATACATTGGACCATTTGATGTTTTGGAGAGGGTCGGCGAAGTAGCTTATCGCTTAGCCTTGCCGCCATCTTTGGAAGGAGTCCATGATGTTTTCCATGTATCGTAGCTTCGTCGATACATCAGCGATCCGTCTTATGCTGTGGATTTCTCGGAGATCGTCGTTCGCTCAGATTTGACGTATGACCAGCATCCAGTGCAGATTCTGGACATGCGTCAGAAGTCACTTCGAAACAAGGTCATCGATCTTGTTAGAGTGATGTGGCGGCACGGTTTGCCGGGAGAGTCCACTTGGGAGAGAGAAGATGAGATGCGAGAGCGTTTCCCACTTTTGTTTCCGGACACGTGAGTGTTTGGAAATTCCGAGGACGGAATTTTTCTTAAGTTGGGGAGGATGTAACGACTGGTTTTCATGTATCTGGATTTATTATATTATAATATATGTTTTGGTGGATTTTCTCCTCATGTGTGGTTTTCGTCTCCGTAACTTTCATTTTCGATCGTTTCGTCGTGTTTTCCCGTTTCTTCCTTAGGATCGTCGATTTTGGAGTAAGTCATTCGTGACGGGCTTCATAACGGTCGTATCTTACTGTTAGATCAAGCCTAGGAGTCTTAGGAATCGATCCTGGAGCTCCGCGCCCCGTATCGAAACTTTTGGTGCACGTTAGCCGGTCTAAGAAGGGGCACCGACCGACTGATGACGATCCAGTCGGTCGGCAATCCTTCTTGAACCGACTAGTTGGCTTTCTAAATTATTCAGGAGTTACTGTTTATCGTTAGTCGGTCTAAGAAGGTTGGTTGACTGACTAGGTTGCAAACTAGTCAGCAATGCTTCTTTAACCGACTAACTCTTCAACTAATTTTTGGTATCAATACTGTTCACTCTTAGTCGGTCCATGAACGTTCGTCGACCGACTATATTCCAAAC
Organism: Scilla litardierei; assembly: GCA_030789695.1. Lineage (NCBI taxonomy): Eukaryota > Viridiplantae > Streptophyta > Magnoliopsida > Asparagales > Asparagaceae > Scilla > Scilla litardierei. The sequence continues at coordinate 99,259,740 of CM061133.1, read as the reverse complement.
TAGTCGGTCAGTAGTTGTTCATTGACCGACTAACACTTAGTTCAGGTTTTCGACTGAAGCTACTGTTTACACCTAGTTGGTCTACGTTGGTCGACCGACCGACTAGTTCCCAAACTAGTCGGTCAGTGGTTGTTCTTTGACCGACTAACCAGTGCTGTAAACCCTAGTTTTGCCCTAGCCGCCACCAAACTCTATAAATACCCCTCCAAATGTTTTCCTCTTCTCCCTCACGACCTAAAACCCTAATTTCTCCCCCATTGAGCCCCCATCTTCCTCAAGCCATTAATCCTTCATCCCAAGCTCATCCTCCATCATCCAAACCCTCCCTTGTCACAACCCATCTCTCATCTTCCCCAAACCTTCATCAAAACCCCAAAATCCACCCCCAAACCCATTTCTCCAGATTTTTCCCTCATTTCCAAATCTGAGCCGGATCGTTCTTCCGTTGCCGTGGTTGCTCGGCATCGCTCCTCCGCCTCTTCACGGTAATACTCGATTCCCTTAGTTTTAGCATAACCCCCATTGACATGTGTGAAACCCTAATAAAATGGATTATTAGAAAGTTAGGATTCTAATAAGAAATCGATTTAGAATCATTGTTCTAATGATTGTTTTGCTATAACAGCGATCTATTCCGTAATTAGCTTGTGACGATCTTCATTGCTCGTCAACCCCGGTATCAGGAAAGTGAAACTTGCAACTCTTGAATTGGGCCATGTCTTAGGCCATTTCCCTTGCTTTAGCGTAAAAGAGACTAGACGGTGAAAGGATAGCCGTTTAGATGCCATTGACCTAGCTTGACAACGAAGCTTGGTCCGTCACCTTCATCACGCTTGTATGTCACATTTACTTTAAATTAACGGTACGCGAATATGATCATGTCATTGCATTTTGCCTGTCACGTTTAAATTCAATTAACGGTACGCAATTATCTGTTCTTGGCATTGCATATTGATTTGTCATCGTGATTGCGTAGCACACACTACAACGCTATTATTTTCCTGGCTCGTGTTCCAGAAGCGAGCCCTGTAGTTGGAAACCCCAACGCTCGACACATATGGGTGGGGTAAGAGATAAGTGGCCACCTGAGCCCCGAGTTGGCCTGATCCGCCACTCTGGCCAGCAGGCGAAATCTCTAGTGTTCAAGTGATTAATAGTGATACGAGATAAGTGGACTGAGCCACGAGCTGGCCAGCAGGTGGACTCTCTATGCACTAAGTGATAAACAGTGATAAGTGATTAATAGTGATACGAGATAAGCGGACTGAGCCACGAGCTGGCCAGCAGGTGGACTCTCTATGCACTAAGTGATTAACAGTGATAAGTGATAAGTGATAAGTGATAAGTGATAAGTGATAAGTGATAAATGATAAGTGATTAGTGATTTGGTGGTTTTGGCTACATCGCGCGTGCTTGTCTCTTCCTTTAAACTATCGCATCATACTTAACTGTCATGTCATTGCTTAATATTGTAAATGCTAGGTTGTTAGTTACTTTCAGTTTCCTTGCTCAAGTCTTTTAGACTTGCTGACATGTGCCCCTTTCTCTTTTGGGTGACGCATGTTAGACCTTGAGCCCGAGTTACTTGCTGAGGGTGAGGTGTTTGCGGACGCCGAGCTTGCGCCCGTGTTGGACGAGGACTTCGTGGACACTGGAGATCATTCTTAGTGTCTACGTCTAGTTTTGTTAGATCTTTTGGGTTGTCGGTGCGTGGCACCTAGTTTGATACTCTGTTATATTCGTCTTTGTTTGGCCTTGTTCTGGGCCTTTAGACTCTTTCTTTTAGCCTGGTGGCTTTTCTGTGATGTTGAATATTTTGTGGACAAACTGTGGGATTGGTATTTCATATCCGTCTCATATTATTATTATTATTGTTATTGTTGTTTCGTTTGCAATTACAGGGACCTGCTTATACTAAATTTACGCTTATCAGGCGTGCAGCTTCACAGCTCCACGTTTGAGCGGACCTTCTCACGTCTCGCCTCCATTTAAGGGAAGCGGGTCGTGACATAATCATAGGCTATAAACAGCATGGGAATTTTTTCAGGAATTATGGAAATTGTTTGAAGCCAAAATACGGGGAAATACAAGGAAAAACAGAGTATACAAAGAAGAAACTTTTTCTACAAGTGGTGAAATGAGGTGAAACAATTCTAACATGTATATATAGGGCTCTGGGATTTTTGAAAATATTTTCAGAATTTTTGGGATTTATTTGGTGCCAAAATACTCAATAATACATCAAGAATACACTGGAAAATCGACATACGGCACTGTTCCGCTAACGGCGCCGTCTCCAAGCTGAGTCGCAGCCGACGTCGACAAATCGTGACCGTTGGATCATCATCCAACGGCCATAAGGCTGCCGACTCGAAGTCAAAAGCGGTGGGCGGCTCGTGGGTCCGGGTCAGCGGAGGCGGGCGCTGAACGCTGAATCCGAGCGGCGTCGTGGCTCGATCTCAACAGTCGATCTGAGAACGGACAGCTACCGACAGCGAATTTAACGCGGATGCAGGTCCCGCCGCTTTAAACTCCGCCAAGCTGCCCTCGTGCGGATCCATTGGAACAGTAACCCAACCCGTTAAGCTGATCCTATATATACCCATGTACATCTCTTCACATTTTCATCAATAACTTGAGTTCTAGAGATCCAAATTGAGCACCATTTGCAGCATTGCGACCGTGACTTCATCCCCGATGCAGTGACACCAAGTTGAGCAGCTAGTTCCTCCTGTACAGAAAATGAGATCACTTTGAGTGAGGAACTTCTACCGACTACTTTCACTGGGACATCGACTACTTCCTCTACTGCCCTCCGATGGTCATTCCGTAAGAAGCATTAAGAAGCTACTAATATGTTGAAAGACGACCACCAGAGGGATCTTCACAAATAAGCTTTCTAAACTCTTGATCTTTTATTTTTTGTGAATACGTTGTTGTATATGTCATTGGTTTTTGGGTTTTATTCTTTCTTCCGCTAAATTGTTTTGGGTAATCCGAGTTGTTGGGACATATCGGATTGGGAGAGCATCATAAGTATTATTATCTTTTGGGCTTTGGTGAGCTAGGGTTAGTCAGAGTGGTTAGAGTTGGGGCTCTAATCTTGTGTGATTGTAACTGCTTAAAGAAACATTTTTAGTAATGTTGTTCCGGGGTGGATGTAGGTCTTGGGAGACCGAACCACGTAAATCCTTTGTGTCATCTGCTTGATCTGGTTGGTGTGTTATCTGCTTTAATGTTGTTGCTACGTATTTGTTTTAATTAGACTTAAATATTTTTATCTCACGATAATTTGGTCATCGGCCTATTTACCCCCCCCTCTAGGCCCTATTTAGATCCTACAATTGGTATCAGAGCACCAGGCTTGACCATTTAAGTCTAGTTTACAATGAGCCTTTATGATTCAGCATTTGCTGAAGGTCAATCCACTGTCAGACCCCCAAAATTTAATGGAAGTGATTTTGCGTACTGGAATGCTAGGATGAAAATATATTTAGTGTCTACTGATTATGATGTCTGAAAAATTGTTGCTAATGGATATACATCACCTGTTTTAATAATTGAAAATATTGAAATCCCAAAACCTGAAGATAAATGGGATGACAATGATAAAAAGATGTTTTCATTAAATGGAAAAGCAACGAATGCAATAATTTGTGCACTCGGTAAGACTGAATTTAATCGTGTTTCCCATTGTTTAATTGCATAGGAAATTTGGCGTACTCTGGAAGTAACACACGAGGGAACATCTCAAGTCAAGGAATCCAGACTAGCACTTCTCAGCACGGAATACGATGGCTTCGACATGAAACCTGCAGAGACGATCAAGGACATGTATGCAAGATTCACAGACATCGTCTACAACTCAAAGGCACTTGGAAAGACATACCCAAGCATGGAACTGGCAAGGAAAATCCTTCGAGCCTTGCCAAGTACTTTTCGTCCAAAGGATACTGCAATTCAAGAAGCTCAAGATCTCTCCAAATTGAGCTTGTATGATTTGATTGGGAACCTGATGTCCCATGAGTTGGAACTGAAAACCATCGAGTCACGGAAAAAGGGAGAAGCCAAAGCTGCAAAGTCTATAGCATTCAAAGCTGAAGAAAGCGACGATGATCTTGATGATGAGCAAGCCCTGATGGTCAGAGGTTTCAGGAGATATATCAAGACACCGCATGGAAAGTCTGAAATGTCAAAAAGGTTCAATCGTTTTAATAAGTTTAATCCTTCAAACTTTTCTTCTGAACAGAATACTACTAAGTCTGTGCAGTGTTTCAAATGCAGGAAACAGGGACACTTCATGAAGAATTGTCCAACTTTGAAGGATGCCCCGACAGAATCAAAAGGAAGATCACTTGCTGTGACGTGGGATAACGATGACGAGGATGAACCAGAAGAGGAAGTTGCTCACTCATCCTTATGTCTGGTTGGAGACATCGATTCAACAAAATCGGAGGTACACGAATTCTCTCTATCAGAACTTATGAACATTTGTGAAAATATGAACATAGAGATCAATAATCTAGAATTCTCTGTAGAATCATTAAAAGAAACCAACTTTGAATTACAGCTGGATAATTTTCATATTTCACAAAATGAAGATATAATGAAAACTGAGATTGAGAATCTTAAAGCTACAATTTCAAAATTAAAAGGAAAAACTAGTTTGCATGAAACTCCTAAATGTGAATCTTGTGCCATGCTAAAACTAGAAGAAAGCAAGTCTAAGGAAAAAATTGTGAGTCTTGAAAAGAAAGTTGAAAACTTTAAGAAAAATGAAGATGAAAAGAAAAAGGCCTTTATTAGTAAAAGTACCATGCTTGTGAATGAAAACTTCTATCTAAAATCCAAGATCTCTGATTTAGAATTGAGTATTAAGAAAGTTGGTGTAGGAAAGAAATCTCTCGACATCATTCTTGGTTATCAATCACATGGAAACAATAGACAAGGACTTGGATATGGAAATCATTACGATGAAAAGAAGATTGTTCACAACAAAGTTGTTAAAAGGAAACCTGCTTATGCTAAATGTTATACATGTGGTTCTATTGATCATTCATATAGGAACTGTTTGTATGGAAACAAGAAAATCAAGTTTAAACAAGTATGGGTTCCTAAAAGCACTTTCACTCACCATCGTGGACCTATTTGGTTGCCTAGGTCACACATGTCCTGTTTTTCTTATGTATAGGTGCACAGCTTGGCTAAGGAACAAAAGTGTGAGTGGTATTTGGATTCTGGCTGCTCAAGACACATGACAGGTAGTTACGACAAGTTCCTTAGCCTCGTATAGCAAGAAGGAGGAAGTGTTACACTTGGGGACAATGAAAAATGCAAGGTAATTGGGAAGGGTGTTGTAGGTAACGACACTTTTCAACTGAAGGATGTCCTATGGGTTGAAAATCTTAAACTCAACCTCATCTCTATTAGCCAGTTTTGTGACAAAGGTATGAACGTAGTATTTGATGCAAAATTTTGTAAAATCATTGATACTGTCACAGGTAATGTTTTGATTACAGTTAATAGGAAAAATAATGTTTATACACTTTTTATTGAAGAACTAACAATAGCTAAATGTTTGATTGGCAGGGAAGACGAGGCAACACTGTGGCACAGAAGATTGGCACATGCTGGAATAAATTTGTTGCAGAAACTGGAGAACAGAAATCTAGTAAGAGGACTGCCACATCAGAAATACGAGAATAGTAAGTTGTGCGTAGCATGCACGAAAGGTAAGCAAACTCGATCTACCTTTAAAGGAATGAGAGAAATAGCAACTACACGCATCTTAGAATTAATTCACATGGATTTATTTGGACCAACTGATGTTGCTAGTTTAAATGGAAAGAGGTTTTGCTTAGTTTTGGTCGATGATTTTTCAAGATTTACATGGGTTTATTTCTTAGCCAAAAAGACAGACTCTTTTCAAAACTTTCAAAACTTTTACAATCAAGTTTCAAATGAGAAAAATCTTTCAATTATAAAAATCAGAAGTGATCATGGAGGAGAATTTGAAAATATAATCTTTGAAAACTTTTGTTTAGAAAAAGGAATTTTGCATGAATTTTCTTCTCCTAGAACACCGCAACAAAATGGAGTAGTTGAAAGAAAGAATATGACTCTAAAAGAAATGGCTAGAACTATGTTGAATGAGTATGAATTGCCTATGTCTTTTTGGGCCGAGACAATAAATACTGCTTGTTATGTTTGTAATAGAGTCATGCTAAGACCAATAATAAAGAAAACTGCTTATGAACTTTGGAATGGAAAGACTCCTAATATTTCATATTTTAGAGTATTTGGATGCAGATGTTTCATATTAAACACTGGAGATCAACTTGGTACATTTGAATCCAAATCAGATGAAGGAGTGCTTATAGGATACTCGTCAAGGAGCAAAGCTTACAGGATTTATAATAAACGCACTTTGACTATTGTTGAATCAATTAATGTAAAATTTGATGAAACTGAAAATAATTCTTTGAATTGCAAGGAAACTGAAGGTAATGCAATTGCAGAGAATGATAGCGGTGCAGGGACACTGCTGAACCAAGTCAAGCACAAGAACCTACTGAAAAAGAAGAGAACCAAGAGGAAGAACCACTAAACAGAGGAGTGATGAGATATAATCCAAATCATCCACCTGAACTGATCATTGGAGCACCCACGGCAGGTATACGAACTCGTTTCTCTTATAGTAATCTTTGTGCTTTATGCATTCATGGGGATTTTATATCCGAAATTGAGCCAAAGACTATTGAATCTGCTTTGATTGAGGAAAGTTGGGTAATGGCTATGCATGATGAATTGAATGAATTTGATAGAAATAATGTTTGGACTTTAGTGCCACGAACCAAAGATTATCCTATTGTAGGTACCAAATGGATATATAAAAACAAGCTTGATGAGTCTGGAAGAGTAATCAGGAATAAGGCTAGATTGATTGCTAAAGGTTATAATCAAATTGAAGGCATAGATGTTGATGAAACTTTTGCACCAGTTGCTAGATTGGAAGCTATAAGAATTTTACTAGCCTTTGCAAGTCATAAGAAACTCAAGCTTAAACAGATGGACGTTAAAAGTGCATTCTTGAATGGGTACCTGAAAGAAGATGTGTTTGTTGAATAACCCCCTGGTTTTGAAAGTCATGATTTTCCACATCATGTTTTTAAACTTCAAAAAGCATTATATGGTCTTAAGCAAGCTCCTAGAGCTTGGTATGATCGCCTTAGTGCTTATCTTTTGGAAAATGGCTTTAAAAAGGGTAGTGCAGACAACACACTATTTATTTTGCATGATCATAATCAGTTTCTCATCGTACAAATATATGTTGATGATATTATTTATGGTGCTACTGATGATCTTTTATGTCAAAAGTTTGAGAAGGTCATGCAGGATCAATTTGAGATGAGCCTTGTTGGAGAACTGAAGTACTTTTTGGGATTCCAAGTGAAGCAAACTGAAGAAGGCATCTTCCTATCGCAAACCAAGTACATCAGAGAACTATTGAAAAAGTTTAGGATGGAGAAGGCAAAAGGAATTGGAACTCCCATCAGTCCAGCAACGAAGCTGGAAAAGGATGAAAAAGGAATCGACGTGGATCAAAAGCTTTATCGAGGTATGATTGGCTCTCTCCTTTATTTAACAGTGTCTAGGCCAGATATAATGTTTGATGTATGTTTGTGTGCACGTTTTCAAGCTTATCCAAAAGAGTCACACTTAATTGCCATAAAAAGGATCTTTAGATATTTGATTCACACACCATCTTTAGGTCTTTGGTATCCTTCATGTGGTTTATTTGATTTAGTTGGATTTGTTCATGCTGATTATGCTGGTAGTATGATTGATAGAAAGAGCACTAGTGGAACATGTTTTATGCTAGGACATTCATTGGTTTCTTGGTCTAGTCGTAAGCAGAACAGTGTTGCTTTGTCCACTACTGAAGCTGAGTATATTGCCCTTGGCAGTTGCTGTTCCCAAGTGCTTTGGATGATGCAAACCCTGTCTGACTACGGTTTGGATCTTAGAAATGTTCCATTAAGATGTGATAGTAAGAGTGCTATAGATCTTTCTAACAATCCTGTTCATCACCTCGAACAAAACACACAGACGTAAGACATCATTTTCTTAGAGATCATTTGGCAAAAGAGGATGTATCCATTGAATATATTTCTACTGATTCTCATTTGGCAGATATCTTTACAAAACCTGTGCCAGAAGATCGCTTTTGTTGTCTACGTCTAGAACTGGGCATTATTGATCATGTTTAGAGTGAAAATATTTTATTTTATTTGGTGTGATTTCATATTTTTTGTGTGGTGTGCAATAAAAAGGAAAAATAAAAAATCGATGAAAAAGAAAAATATAAAAAGAAAGGGAAAATGGAATATCTATCTCCTCTTTTTGCACTTTTCATCAGAAACATCTTTGATGCAAAACATATGCTTTATGGATTTTCAATATTATATTCTTAACAATGCTTGCATTCAAAGACTACATGCTTTATTAAGGTCATATTCATTAATGAGTATCTAAAGTTTTTCATCTTCAAATCACACTTACACAGATCAAAATGTTTTTGATATGGATTTGAAATATTGAATAGGAAAAGTGGTTGTTGGTGGAATAATTTATGTTTAACTAATGGGATATGATGTTTCAAGGCATGGGTAAAAAGAAAAGCTCTCATCAAAATATATATACGTGTATAAAAAATAACAAGACAAGTGTCTTATACACAGGGCTTCGTATGGAAAATGGATACGATCCATGTCCTTGATACTACCCTCGGACATCCAACTTATGCTATAAATGTCATTTTCTTAGCGTTGGTGTTAAGTCCGTCAAGCACTGCCATTTCACATTTAAAAATCCTTATTGGTCATGTTTGGAATTGGTATCTTGAACTCATATTACATGAGAAGGGGAAACTCAATCTTTGACGTTCATATATTCATTTGAAAGGTTGGCTATGACATTCTGTATTCCTTATTACATCTCAGATGTACTAAACTTTTTGATCATCACACTTGAGCACTGAGATGAATTATGATAGTTATGATTTAGTTCTTAATGCTTATTTCTTCCTTGTGGTCATCGATGTATTGCTTTTTGTTAAGCTTTATAATGATTAATTTTCCATTTATCATATGCTATTTACTATCTTCTACATTTTTGATGAAAACAAAGGGGGAGAGAAATATTAAGATTGGGAATCAGAGATAGGGGGAGCATGTCAATAGGGGGAGCATATTTTATGATTTTGGGATTCATGCTCGAAATTTCATGCTTCACACTTCACACACTTCACACGTTTTTGAAGTAATCTTAATGTTTGGTTTATTCTCATCAAAAGGGGGAGATTGTTGGAAATAGCCTCCTAGACTATGTTTGATGATAACAAACCCTAATGAACTGTTCTAATATGTGTGTTAAGTGTATCTCAGGTCCATATGCAGTGTGACAGTCATGTTTGGTCAGATTACATATGTATGCACTCAAGTACGTTGAAATACAAGGCTAAAACTCCATTTGGAATTATGCAAGCTGCTCAAACAATGAATTATAGCTATGAAACTCTACCCTATAGTTAATATTAGGCTATAAACAGCATGGGAATTTTTTCAGGAATTATGGAAATTGTTTGAAGCCAAAATATGGGGAAATACGAGGAAAAACAGAGTATACAAAGAAGAAACTTTTTCTACAAGTGGTGAAATGAGGTGAAACAATTCTAACATGTATATATGGGGCTCTGGGATTTTTGAGCATTTGTTTAGAATTTTTGGGATTTATTTGGTGCCAAAATACTCAATAATACATCAAGAATACACTGGAAATCCGACATACGACACTGTTCCGCTAACAGCGCCGTCTCCAAGTCGAGTCGCAGCCAACGTCGACAAATCTTGACCGTTGGATCATCATCCAACGGCCATAAGGCTGCCGACTCGAAGTCAAAAGCGGCGGGCGGCTCGTGGGTCCGGGTCAGCGGAGGCGGGCGCTGAACGCTGAATCCGAGCGACGTCGTGGCTCGATCTCAACCGTCGATCTGAGAACGGACGGCTACCGACAGCAAATTTAACGCGGATGCAGGTCCCGCTACTTTAAACTCCGCCAAGCCGCCCTCGTGCGGATCCATTGGAACAGTAACCCAACCCGTTAAGCTGATCCTATATATACCCATGTACATCTCTTCACATTTTCATCAATAACTTGAGTTCTAGAGATCCAAATTGAGCACCGTTTGTGGCGTTGCGACCGTGAATTCATCCCCGATGCAGTGACACCAAGTTGAGCAGATATTTCCTCATGTGCAGAAAATGAGATCACTTTGAGTGAGGAACTTCTACCGACTACTTTCACGGGACAGCGACTACTTCCTCTACAGACCTCCGATGGTCATTCCGTAAGAAGCGTTGCGAAGATACTGATATGCTGAAAGACGACCACCAGAGGGATCTTCACAAATGAGCTTTCTAAACTCTTGATCTTTTATTTTTTGTGAATACGTTGTTGTATATGTCGTTGGTTTTTGGGTTTTATTCTTTCTTCCGCTAAATTGTTTTGGGTAATCCGAGTTGTTGGGACATATCGGATTGGGAGAGCATCATAAGTATTATTATCTTTTTGGGCTTTGGTGAGCTAGGGTTAGTCAGAGTGGTTAGAGTTGGGGCTCTAATCTTGTGTGACTGTAACTGCTTAAAGAAACATTTTTAGTGATGTTGTTCCGGGGTGGATGTAGGTCTTGGGAGACCGAACCACGTAAATCCTCTGTGTCATCTGCTTGATCTGGTTGGTGTGTTATCTGTTTTAATGTTGCTGCTACGTATTTGTTTTAATTAGACTTAAATATTTTTATCTCACGATAATTTGGTCATCGGCCTATTCACCCCCCCTCTAGGCCCTATTTAGATCCTACAGTGTAGATATGTATTCTTGTTTGTACTTCATGGGTAGTAAGACTAACATACCTAGCTGACCTCGGCAAGGATCACACCCTAGAAAGTTCGAGGATGAACTTTACTTTAAGGTGGGTAGGATGTCATGCCCTATTTTGCATTATACGTATATTCTACTGAACACACGTGGTATTTCTATCTACGATGCATACGTGGGCAAGAAATAAATGTAGATATTGATGTATGTGATGTAGTGCAAGGGGGATTAGGCCGTAATACATGGCTAAGGAAAGAGAATGCGAAATATGAATGCGGGAGAAGTGCAAATGACGTCGTGGGGGTAAAACAACAGGAATGTGTTAGACGTGTGTGTGCGAAGCATGTGTGCATGCATGGATGTGCATGGATGTGTGTAGGAAGAGCCATGCAAGTGTGAAAGGGGTTAAGGGTCAATGGAAACCCCTGTAAAATTTTAGAAAGGCTAGGGGCAAAATGGTCATTTGGACCAAATGTGTTGTGCGTACATACTTAAGTGGTCGGTGCATAAAATAATGGCACACTTGTAAATTGTGGGAAGTTAAGAGGGTGTTTAGGTCATTTCAAAATCTTCTTAAGAAAAATGGCTTAACCTTTAAGAAAAGAAGTGTGTAGAAACTCCTTAAGAAAAATCTTCTCTTTCCTTTCTTGAAACTTCTCTTCTCTTCTCCCATTCCCTCTCCCCCTCTCCCCCAAGATTAGGCCGGCCATTACTCCCCATTTCCTCCTTATTAATTCAATCCAAAACCCTAATTCTACATCATAAAAATCAAGAATCTCAAGTGGTTGCAAGATAGAAGAAGGTGGAGAAGAAAGAAGAGAAGAAAAAGCGGAAAATTCAAGTTTTGAGGTAGGAATCCTCTTGGAATTGGAATTCTATTAAATTGAATCTTGTTATTATGTTTTTATATCATGTTTTAGTTGATATGAATTAGGGATGGTGAAATTTCATGAGCCATGTTTCAGTTTTTCAAAGTATCCCGTGAAATTCTTAACAAAGCTATCTCGTTTAAAATCCTGAAATTTTGTTGTGTGTTATTTCTGTAATATTGGTTACTGTAGCTCAAATTAGGTTTCGAGAAAAATATGAGCTTATATATCTTGAAGTTATACCCCAAAATCATATAAATTTTGATATATGTCCAATTCAGAAATTAGGAGAAATAAATCCATTTTTACAACATATCTGTTTGATTTTCAATGTTGACACAGTTTGGCAAAATTGGTCTAGAGACCTGTACACACAATGCAATTTTGTGTTCTTGGTCGTGTTGGAAAGTTAACAAGTTTCTCTAAAAATTCATCATAGTGCTTATATGTTGAATTTCTGGCTGCAACATGCCCAAAATTAGATTTCAATACAGACCCAGAAATCTGTCTTAAAACAGAATTAACATACTTCACCAAATAATTCACCATAAATCACCTACTTAATATTTTGTGCATGAAATTTTATCTGTGAATCCAGGACTAGTATATCTACAACTTTCATTTGGGACAATTTATCATATTCTCAATGAAAATTGATGTTATATGGCCATGTATTGTCACTTTCTGCAATTTCAGCAAGCTGAATTCATTAAGCGATGTTCTTATTCATTAATTATGGTTAATTGCCAATCATTATTCTTTCTTATTATGATTGTGTGGTGGAATTAATATTCATTCCCTTGGCACATGTAAATTATATTGTGTTTCCTTGATATGAATTACGCTTGTCAGGTGTTCGCTGAAATGCCTCAATGAAACAAAAGTTGAGAAACATGCGGAACGGGCATGTATATATTTGTAATATGAGAAATGATGTGAGTGGGCAATATTTTAGGACACGGATGGAACTACATGGAGCGAGAGCCACAGTAGGAGGCGGGGGAATTCGCTGTGGGCCGTGACCGTGTAGGCACATCTTGACCCCATCGGTAGTTGCCACAGTTGAGAACGGAGTAGAGTACGATGCACTTGCACACCGGCACATTCATGGGATCCCATTACATTGCATTGCATTGCATTACATCTCATGTTGCATCATGTGCATCATCATGCATCATTATATCCATTGTGTGTGATGTGTTAAATATATGCAATGTATGTGTGTTGAGTGTTGTGCATTGTATGTATACTTATATGTTTGTGTCTTGTATGTGTATTTGTGTATGTGGTTGTATAAATATTTGTATTACTATTCGTGCTAACCATTTTCTTGCAGTATCTCGACATTGGACCGCAGGTATGAGCCTCTTACTTGGCTATTTACTTTTCGCTGTATATTTAGTTACATTTATTATTTTCTCTGCCTTGCCTTGTGGATTAATAACCTTAAAACGGTGTTCCAAATCCAAGTTGGTTCCTACTAGGGCACACATTGACATGCTCCTCCCTATTTTTTAGGTAGCTGAGACAGCATGGTTGGTGATGACTTGGAGTTGGGTTTTTAGGGGTAGCCTTTAGTGAGAGCTGTAGTTGTATTGTGACTAGGTTGTTTTGGGAGATGGAGAGTGGTGGTGTCTGTGTAGTGTTGCACCCGGACTATGTACATAAATGGAAGTTGTTATATGTATGATTTGTTGTTGTTGTTCTATATTACTATGAGGTTGTTTTGGGTATGTTATGGAGCTTCACTTGTACTATTCCAGCATGTGCGCAGTGGCCTGCCTTTGCTTTCTCTCTCGCATCTTTCTTCCTTTACCTCTGCCTCTTCAAGATTCCTGGAAAAAAATGTGGAAAAAAAAAGAAAAAAGAAATTCCAGGTATTTTGGGGAGCAGGGCGTTACAGGGTGTGTCGTTGCAAAGCCACCATTGCAGCCACCGCCTACAAAAGAAGCCAATATACAGTTAGACGCATGAGCAAGAAGACTTGTAGGACAAAGTAAGAAGTTCGACCTACATGCATACTACGCCAGATCGTGGAAGTGCACAGCCGCTCCACTTCGACATTGGTCAGGGATTCGCGGTCCTGCGGTAGCACGCTATTTTCTGCCAGGCGGCCGCCACTCTGGAATCATCAAAAACGGACTCCTCCCTGCATATCGGGTAGGTCGGCTGGAGGACATCCTCCCTTGGAAGGGCTTCAACCTCAGCTCTCTTCGACCTAAAACTGACAAGCGCCCTCTCACAGCTTGGGTGTGCCACCCTTCCCATCTCCTGCAGGGGAATCCTGTAAGGCCACGATCAACGGTGGATGCCCTGATGGGTCTCTCCGCATCCAGAGTCTCTGGAAGAGCCGTGGCGGCCTCTCTATGGTCGGTTTGACCCGCAGGTGCGGCCCTGCTAGCATGATGGGAGGAAGCGTCCGCTTCGGATGTTCGTTGCCTCTTGTCTGCCCTGTCCCCAGTCGCGGTCTCGCCTCCTCGCAACGGGCACCCTGGCCGCCCTCAGCACCTCCTCCCTTGAGAGCATCGTGTCTTTGCCTGCAAAGAAGAGAAAGATCAGGGTAAGCCTACGAGAAAGTTTGCCAGGTTCAAAATACCTTCGGGCCAAAAATGCTGGGCGAGTCGGTCGTCCTGTGTCAACCTCGCCAGCTGCCGGTCCGCCTCGGGAATTTCCTCCAAAATTTGGGCACTTGCTAAATCCTACTCTGTCAAGGCTACCTCTTCATTCACTAAAGGGTTCAACGCCCCCCCCCCCCAGTTCGACATCAACACCACATCGGTTGGCATCAGGACAAAAATGAAGCTCTCCCTTCATCGTTTCCCGTCGGCCGGTATCCCACAGATGAGAGACCGCCCCATCTTCTCGTACACACGGCAATGCATCCGCTCCCTCCTCACTACAAAGAAGTGGTAGATGAGCTCCTAGGACGGACTCAGACCACTGGAAAGGCAAAGGACGACGAAGCCAATCATCAAACCAATGGAGCTCGGAGCCAGCGCAAAGAGCGGAAGCTCGAGGAAGCTTAACAGATGAAGGAAATGGGGGTTGAGTGGGAATCGGTGGCCCAGCTCGAAAGCTCGGACATAGACCCCGACCTCATTATTCTCTGGGCCGCATATCCTTTCGTCGGCTCCAGGGAGGCGCACCTCGCAAGGGGGGCTGACATACCTCACTCAGATTTCCTTGATATTGATCCTGTCAGTCTTGCATCAAGTGTTTGCTGTAATCATCGGCACCCTCCTTAGGAATGATTTCTCCATCCATCTCCATAACGTCTCTTCCAATTCATCTTCCTTCACTACTACTTCCTCCATCACCGCACCACTCCCCCCTCCAACCTCGAGAGGAGAAGCCATCCAAAAGAAGATCAAGAGATTACCTGACCAAAAGAAGACAGATTGAAGAAGGGATCAGACTATCTACTCTTACAATGGCAGTCGACGGTGATGGCAGTTGGAAGATTGGAGAAGAATAAGCACCCGAAGAAAATTGAAATCGGAGGAAACTTTCCGTCGATCCTCCCGCCCCCTATTTATATCAAGCCGCGGGTCATCTTAACCATCAAAGTACCGCCATGCTGTGCCGATCTGAGCAGTCTGACGTCTCGACTGCCCCCACGGTCGTGTCCGCCACGCGTCGCATCCTGGGTGGCGGGGACGCCTCGGTTTCTCCCCGGCCCATCAAATCGTAATGATGTCGGAAAAATGAAGGGCGGGCATTTCGAAATAGCGGCCGCCATTTTCGGCTTCAGCAAGGAGGACACCTCGTCCCTTCTGGGCCGGGGGAGAGATGATACATCATCCGAACTGAGCCGGGCTATTGCCTTGAGCTTGAATGACAAGGACAATTGTTACGACCAAAAGGTCGTGCTACTCTGACTTTCTACTCAAGCTCGCCGTGCACAATCAGCTTCCCAGGCCTATGCCAGAGCCACACCTCAGATGACGAAGGGAGGGCGATTAACATCCTTACCTCATCAGTGAGACACTGATTTCCCCTCCCTAGCATGTCAAGCCCAAAGTCCGCCTTGACCAACAGAAAGAGCCCCGAGTCGCCTCGAACTCCGCCCGCTGGGCGCACCCGTTTCTCCTCGGGCTCGTCAGAAGAACAACTAGTTCGCCCAACGAGCGCCTAGTGCGACCTGAGGAGACAAGTACTGGCCTGCCACACAGACGCACCCCGGTGACCCTTTGGCACATCAGACACGACAAACAACCTAGTATAAGGACGCCACTGACACATCCGCCGCTCGACAACCTGACAAAGGCACCCCATGGCCGCTGCGCCATCTGACCATTTGGCGCTTTCAGCTCTGACACTCTGACAAAGTACCCTGGGCCGTTGCGCCACCTGACAAAGGTATGGCTGACACGCACGGATCTGACATCCTCGGCCGAAGTTTTCGGTGTCTAGTATGCCAGCTCAGCACGACAGGTCAGCCCTACCTAACCACCACGATCAGGTATAAATACCCCTTCACCTCTGTCGAGGTAGAGGGTTGGCTAATTAACTCTCAATCTCATTACTGACACACAAGGGCAAAGGTCTCTCATATCTTTGTTCTTCCACTATAGCTCGCCACGTAAGGTTGACTCACGTTTAGTCCGACCTGCGTGCATAGCCCCCGTTTCTAAGGCCTAATTCTAACTTTGGCATCGGAGAGGCTAAGGGTTGGACCCCAACCCGGCCTTTCTGACGAGCTGCTCTGTGCACAGATGAGCTCGCCTTCACAGCTAGCAATCAACGTCCGTCCCTGGGAGTGCGGGGGGCAAGCGGAGTACTCGCGAAATCGATCCAGGGGTTGGCCTTTGCAGTACGTTTAACCTTGTCACCCCACTCACCACATGTCAAACCGCCTACCTAGACTTCATCCCCTCACTACCATCGTGCCCTTGGTTTCCCCAACAAACAAATTCATTGTATGCCGATCTTACCCCGCAACACCATAGGTTCCTTTTTATACAAGTGCTTGGGATATACATCATTGAACACATTAAGCATATATCTACGTTTACTTTAGCTATTAGCACAATGTTTTTAAACAATGATTCTCTGTTAAATGTAAATTTTAAATCTATTTCAATAAAGAGAGTGATCATGATGTGATGGTAGTGATGATGAGGTTGACGAGAAGGCGGAGGTGCCAGTGATAATGATGAAGATGAGAAGAAGGATGTGGTGACAATGATGACAATGGAATGGAGGAGGAACGGATGACGAGTATGATGACAAGAAGAATGATATGGGGTGGTAGTGACGACGACAACGACGATGATGAGGTGATGATTGTGAATATTTTGAAGAGAGATTTTCAAATCCCCCTGCCGACGATGAGGATGAGCGGGTGACGGTGATGATTGTGAATAATTTGAAGGGAGATTTTGAAATCCACATTCCCTAAATTTTTTAGTTGAACTTGTTTCGGAGTGTTTTCTCACTACAAATGTTTCGGAGTGTTTTCTCACTACAATGCGTTGACCGTGGAGAACCCGGTCAACGTGGTCAAGGGACCCGCTTTGGGTCCCTCGGGGGCTTCGAATCGGTGCAGAAGGGGCGAGGGGAAGCCTCGGCCCTGGTGGAGACGCTCGGCCTCGGACAGACGCGCTCGGCCTCGGCTGGAAGGGGGACGAGGGGTAGCCTCGGTCGCCCGGGTAGATGCACGGCCGTCTGATGGCGAGGGTGAGTCTCAGACCCGATTAGGACGCTCGGCCTCGGTAGGGCGTGCTCGGCCAAGGAAGGCTGAGGGTGAGGGGAAGCCTCACCGTCCGGTTGATCGAGTGGTCGGAGAGGGGCGAGGGGTAGCCTCGGCCCGTTGGTCTGTTGTTCAGCTGCGTAGACGAGAACGCTCGTCAGGGGGCCGGACCTTGGTTCCGGCCAAATCCCCTCCGATGCCTAAGTCAGATAGAGATCTGAGAAAGGAGGCCCGGCGGAGACGGTCCGACTCGTGAGGAGATCGTGACGGCGTCTCTCGGCACGAGCGGGGGAGGAAGGAGATGAATTGGGGGAACGAGGTCGTTGATGGAGTACCTTAGGTTTTGTTACCTCAGATGCGGTCCGTTTCTTCGTCGTCTTCCTGGCCCTTTTGTAGAGCCCCGGCGTGATCGCCTTTGACCCACGTCCCACGTCCGCCATTGATCGTGCCCCATCAGTCCCCCCTTGCCGCCGCTCTCTCCGCCCAGACAGCACCTCCCCATTATCGCTCTTTAGTGGTCGCGCGTCCGGGGGAGTGGTTTTCGCAGGAGTGGGCGAGCGACCAACGGGCTATTGGGGCCGGGTCGGATCGGCGTTCGAGAAGGTCCCTTGTGGGGCCTTTGTCGAATGGGCTTTGAGGACGCAGATGGGCTTTTGACCAGCAGTCGGGCTCCTGGGCTCGTGCTTTACGGGTCTCGGCCAAATAGGCGTAACAATTGCCCCCATCGGTCGGGTTGATCGGCCTTGGCCGGTTCGGCTCGGCCGATGTGACCACTGCCGATTGTGACGAGCTCGCCAGTCGATGCCGACTCATTTATTAGTCGTCATCATGAGTTGGCCCGTTCGATGTTTTTAAGGCGCGGGTTCCGAAGCGCCGTCGGCCTTCAGATGTTGCCATGTGTTGCGGCAAGATAATCCCTGCCGCTCGCGGAGTCGTCTTTAAGTGGAGAAGCCGAGGGATTCGTGAGCCGCCTTCCCGTCGTCTTTCTTCTTTGCGCTGATCCCCCTTCTGTCTGAGCTCTGCCCCATGTCGTCTTCCTCTGCTACAGGTTCGGTTCGGTCGGAGCGCGATGCGGATCCAGGTCTGGTGGGTGGCACTCCTTCGGCGACTAGTCAGCCTGGGGACGATCTTTCAGGGATTCCTTCTGAGGTCTTGGCATGGCCTTCGTCGATCTGTGCTACCGCCATCGGGAGCATGCGCTCTACCTACCTGCTTCCGCCCTACTCGGCTCGTGCCCCCGGGGCTGACGAGCGGATCTGCTCTCCTGGTCCCAACGAGGTCGGAATATATGAGAAGTGCTTCCACTTCGGGCTCCGCTTCCCGCTTCATCCTTTCATCGTTGAGTTCCTTCAGGCCCACAATGTGTGCTTGTGTCAATTCTGTCCCAATGCCATCGGAATCCTCGTCGGGTTCGTTGTTGTCTGTATGCTGAAGGGGGTGGTGCCCTCTCTCCGCCTCTTTGCCCAGTTCTACCGCCTGAGCCTCCATCAATCGGGGGCGTGGATTTACATCAGCGCCCGCCCGAAGATGTCCCTGGTGCTGGGGTTGCCAAGCTCTCTGAAACGCTGGAAGGGGGAATACGTGTTCGTCACATTCCCCTCGAGCGTACCCTTCCCGGCTCGGTGGAAGGCGGCCGGTGCCGTTGTTCTTAACCTGGGCGAGCCGACGGTCGCCGAGCAGCAGACGGCGAGGGACATGTTGGCAATTCCTACGAGGGAGCGCTCGATCGACTTCCTCTTTAGTGACCACAATTTGCGCCGGACGGTGTGGCCCCTAGGTAAGCCGCTCCGAATGCTCGCCCCACGAGGTCGCCCAGGTTCTGCTCTGCCTCTCATTTCTTCTTTGTGCGCAGGTGGGTTCCCTCTCGGTCCTTCTCCCGTCAACGCTCTCGTGCAGGTCCCGAACCCGGATCCGCGTAGGAGGGACCATGTGTTGGCGGTCCGGAAGAAGCAACGGGTCGTGACCGCGTCCGGAGGCTCGAAGCGAAAGGAGATGTCGTCTCCCTCTCTCCCCTTGCAGGGGTCTCCCACGAGGCTCCGCGAGGGGGTCGAGGGGGTCGACGTCCAGCCGACTGCTGACCGACCTCATCCTGCTCCCGTCGAGGTTGCCTGGCCATGGGCTGGCCCTTCACCTCTCCCGGATGGCTCTCTCCCTGAAGTTTACAGTCGGTATCTCGGGGCATTCCGCTCCGCTCCTGGCGAGTTCCCTTCGTCAGGGGAGGGTCTTCTTCGTCCACGCTTTCCAGTGGGAGAGAAGGAGTCGGTGTTCTCGAGCCGCGGAGCCGCCGCTCGGGTGGCCGAGAACTGTTGTCTCCCTTCCGACCAGGCGGTGTTGGACGGAGTCAGAGGCGATTGCTTGGCTACCTTCGTGATCCAGGCTGGCCAACAGGTAGTGTGTCTCTGCTTGTCCCCCGGTTCTTCAGCTGCTTTCGCCGTCTTACCTTCGTTGCTTTGGCACAGTTGTCTTCGGTGGGCCTCTCGATGAGGCGTCAATTCGCGGCACTTCCCAAAGCCAAATCCATGGCCGGGCTAGGCCCTGAGGTCCCTGGCGAGGAGGAGGAGGAAGCTGGTCAGTTGGAGGAAGCACGGGTTCAGTCCCTGAACTCCCGCATAACTGAGCTGTCCTCTGCCCTGGAGGTGGCGGATCGGGAGAGGGCCGTGGCTCTGGCCGCTCAGTCAGAGGCCGAGTCGCGGCTCGCCTCTCTTTTAAAAGATGTCGGCACGTCTGGAGGAGTCAAGCAGATCCCCGACCCGGCCGCTGCCTCCGAAGCCTCGGAGCTCTCCGATCGTCTGGATGCGGCGGAGGAGCAGGCGAGGGCCCTTGCAGCCCAACTTGGAGAGAAATCCCGGGAGATCGAGAAGGAGAGGGCGGAGCACCAACGCCAGGTCGAGACCTTAGAGGCCCGGCTGCGCGGGCTCGAGGAGGTGGACCCGGCCCGGATCGCTCAGGATGTCGTGGCGGAGTATGCCACCTCCTTTGTGGAGACCGCCTTATCGAAGGCGTACGAGAAGGGCTTCGCCCGGTGCCAGTCCGAGATCGAAGAGAAGGTCCCGCTTTCGGGGATCAACTTCGAGATACTTCGGATGTACTCCGACACCGAGCGGAGTAAGGGGGGAGACCCTAGCGAGCTGCCAGCCTGTGGCTCCCCCGGTGCCCCTGGAGAACAATGAGGGAGGGGAATGCCCCTCGACCTCTTCGTGTATCCCTCTGTACACCTTTTTGCTCCATCTGGAAAGGAATGAATTTAAAACAAATTTATTTCATATGAAGTGATACATCTATTGAAAATACTTGCGTAAATGTTCCGCATTCCAAGTGTGAGTGAGAACTCTCCCTTCTGTTACGCCTATTTGGCCGAGACCCGTAAAGCACGAGCCCAGGAGCCCGACTGCTGGTCAAAAGCCCATCTGCGTCCTCAAAGCCCATTCGACAAAGGCCCCACAAGGGACCTTCTCGAACGCCGATCCGACCCGGCCCCAATAACCCATTGGTCGCTCGCCCACTCCTGCGAAAACCACACCCCCGGACGCGCGACCACTAAAGAGCGATAATGGGGAGGTGCTGTCTGGGCGGAGAGAGCGGCGGCAAGGGGGGACTGATGGGGCACGATCAATGGCGGACGTGGGACGTGGGTCAGAGGCGATCACGCCGGGGCTCTACAAAAGGGCCAGGAAGACGACGAAGAAAGGGACCGCATCTGAGGTAACAAAACCTAAGGTACTCCATCAACGACCTCGTTCCCCCAATTCATCTCCTTCCTCCCCCGCTCGCGCCGAGAGACGCCGTCACGATCTCCTCACGAGTCGGACCGTCTCCGCCGGGCCTCCTTTCTCAGATCTCTATCTGACTTAGGCATCGGAGGGGATTTGGCCGGAACCAAGGTCCGGCCCCCTGACGAGCGTTCTCGTCTACGCAGGTGAACAACAGACCAACGGGCCGAGGCTACTCCTCGCCCCTCTCCGACCACTCGATCAACCGGACGGTGAGGCTTCCCCTCACCCTCAGCCTTCCTTGGCCGAGCACACCCTACCGAGGCCGAGCGTCCTAATCGGGTCTGAGACTCACCCTCGCCATCAGACGGCCGTGCATCTACCCGGGCGACCGAGGCTACCCCTCGTCCCCCTTCCAGCCGAGGCCGAGCGCGTCTGTCCGAGGCCGAGCGTCTCCACCAGGGCCGAGGCTTCCCCTCGCCCCTTCTGCACCGATTCGAAGCCCCCGAGGGACCCAAAGCAGGTCCCTTGACCACGTTGACCGGGTTCTCCACGGTCAACGCATTGTAGTGAGAAAACACTCCGAAACATCTGGCGCCGTCTGTGGGAACGAGAAACCGTCCCACGAAGAAGCAAACCACACCAACAATGGCACGAGCCAGCAATGGGAGGAAGCGCATGCCCCCCATCCCAGAGGAGGGGAATGGCACAACAAACGGCAGTCCCGAGGACACACCCGTCAGCGGCCACCCCACCCTATCCACCGAAGAAGCCGGCGGCTCAGAACTGGCCACACAGGGACAGCTCCGTGCCCTACCTCAGGAGACCAACGCGAGCCTCCAGACGTTGGTCGCAACGGTGCAGCAGCTCGTCGACCCTGCGCCACCCAACGGAGGCACGTTGGACGACAGCCATCGATGGGCGGGGGGTCCCCGACACTTGCGGTCCGCCGTGGTCGACGACCACGGGACCCGGAAACCGAACATGGAGCGTCGGTTCACGCTGTCCGGCTCTCGTCAGGCGAGGTCACGCGCCTCCTCACCCAATCGTGAAAGGAGCCGAAGAGAGACCGAAGGGACGGACGGCGAATCAAGGACGGCCTCGTCTCATCGATCACGGTCGTCCCGTCGCAGGAGAAGCGAACGACACCACTCGAGAGACCGATCGCGACGGAGCAGGAGCTCCCGCAGGAGGAGCCGGGAACGTCGGGACAGCCCGGCCCCCAGCGTGGCGAAGGCTGCGGAGCCAGCCCCGCTGGCGCCGGTGGTACCCCCACCCCCGGTCGATCCAGAGGCAGGCGAGTACCGCATCCCCGGAGGCATCCACGGAGATCGATGCCCCTTGTCACGGAGAATAACCGACGCACGGGTCCCCTCCCGATTCCGGATCCCGGTGCTGGGAAAGTACGATGGAATAGGAGACCCGGCGCACCACGTGATGGACTACGAGGGGGACATGGCCTTCCAGGGAGCTGACAATGACCTGCTTTGCCGGGGCTTCTATTCTACTCTCAGGGGAGCGGCGAGGATCTGGTACCACAGCCTGCCCGGCCGCTCCATCGACAGCTTCGAACAACTCGCCCAGTTGTTCTGCAAACAGTTCATGGCGGGGAGGCTGATCAAACCTGGTGCTGAACATCTGTTCAACATAGTACAAGGCCCGGCCGAACCACTCCGACAGTTCATGCGCCGCTTCAATGCGGAAAGGCTAAACGTGAACAACCCACCCGACTTGGTGGTCCAGACGGCTCTTAAGAAAGGGCTTCGCCACAGGGGCCTCAAGAAGTCCCTGCACAACGACCCCCCAAAGGACCTCCCCGGGATCATGGCAAGGGCCGAGCGCTTTATGCTGACCGAGGAGGCCTTGGCCGAGGATGCAGGAAAAACCGCTCGAGGGACCAAGCGTGGCGACGGCGGACGAGCAAGCCCCGAAGGATACCGGACCGAAAAGAGACAAAGGAACAGGCAACGGGGAGAAAGCGCGAGGGACACCACCCCAGACGCCATTCTCGCCCAAGTACAGAAGGAAGAGCGAGCTGATCGCCCCCCGCCGAAGGCTAAAAGAGGCGGGAAGAACAGGGAGAAGTACTGTAAGTACCATAAGGACGATGGTCACGACACGGAAGATTGCTGGCATTTGAAGAAGGACATTGAGAAGCTGATGAGCCGAGGGCACGCCAGGAATCAGGCCGACGAGCCGGCCCATGGAGAAGGGACCTCCACACAGCCGGACAAGGGGAAGAAGATCAACACCATCCAAGGCCCCCTCCGCATCATAGAGTGAGCAGGCAACATCCTTCCCCCCGGGGGGCGGCCTAAGTATGAGGGAGATATCTAGTTTTACATCCCTCTGTTTGGCTTCATTTCCCCTTTTCCGTTTCCTCCAAATGTACCGGTCCAACTGGACCCATGAGAGTACAAACGCCTTCTTTTTATTGTCTTTATTTAAAATTCCGACGGAGTTGACATGTCGCCAGTAACGCAAAAGGCCGGGGACCGCCGCCTCACTGGAGGAGGAAGAGGAGCTTTGCCCTCACCAACTATCTCCGGCACTCATAAGTCTGGGAGCAATTCCCCCAGCAGACGTGGACGCCGACCGGTCCTAAGCCGAGGAGCTTGGCCCTTGCCGACCGACCCCAGTGCACATAAGTCTGGGGGCGACTCCCCCGGCAAAGCACGGGTGCCGACCGGTCCTAAGCCGAGGAGCTTTGCCCTCGCCGACCGACTCCAGTGCCTATAAGTCTGGGGGCGATTCCCCCGGCAGGCACGGACGCCGACCGGTCCTAAGCCGAAGGGCTTGGCCCTCGCCGACCGAGTCCAGAGCTCATAAGTCTGGGGGCGACTCCCCCAGCAGGCACGCCGCCGACTGGTCCTAAGCCGAGGAGCTTTGCCCTCGCCGACCGACTCCAGCGCTCATAAGACTGGGGGCAATTCCCCCAGCAGGCACGGACGCCAACCGGTCCTAAGCCGAGGAGCTTTGCCCTCGCCGACCGACTCCAGCGCTCATAAGTCTGGGGGGCAGTTTCCCCAGGAGGCACGGACGCCAACCGGTCCTAAGTCGAGAAGCTTCGCCCTCGCTGACCGACTCCTGCGCCCCTAAGTCTGGGGATAATACCCCCAGCCAACGCCAGTTTCGTCCATTCCCAAGCCAAGAACAAGGCAACAACGCCGAGTACACAAAAATTCCAAGTAAGTCGATTTCATTTATAATAGTTAACCCGAGTACAAAAATGCGTCTTATTTACAGGGGATCAAGGCGAAGGGAACACCCTACAAACAGTCTACTCGCGATAAATGACAGAGTTCAGATCGACACCGACAAAACAAAATTGGTTAACAAAAGACCCAGAGTAGGTGACCCAAGCTGACGGCCATGCAACCAGCAATTGTTGGCCGCGGGGCTGAAGGAGAGGGCGGGGGCCGGGGATCCATTTCAAGTAGGCTGGCCCAAAGCAAAGCGGATGCTTAAAAATTTGAGGATAAGGCTGGGAGGGACTGCTTAAGGAGCCCGAGCTCGGGAGGACACATCCTCGGGCACTTCGCCCTGCTCGGAGCGAGGGGACTCGACTGGCGGAGGGGCTTGCCGGACACGTTCTGCACATTCCCGGAAGGAAGACTGGACGACTTCGACGATCCGGGGGGCGATGATGTCTATATACTTACCGAAGGCCCCCCTGAGAACCTCGAAGATCTCCTTCCCCAGGGTCTCGACGACGCCCTTCTCGACCTCCTCCGCCAGCCGCATTACCTGACGCCGGTCCGACAGCTCCCTCTGAAGCTCCTCCCTCTCCAGACGGAACGATTCCGCCGCTTCCTCAGCTGACTGATGAGCATCCCCTAGCTTTCCCTCAAGGTCCCCCACTTGCCCCTCCAACGCAGCCACACGGAGGGCGAGGCGCCGAGACTCCATCTGGGCCTCCATCATGGCCACCTCGGCCGCCCCGGCCCGCTCCTGGGCCCTCATGGAAGACTCCTCCATCTCCCTCAAGCGGACGGCTCGACACTGCAACTCCACAGCGAGCGCTGAACCCTGAAAAGACGAGACATGGGCTAAGAAGAGGATAAAGAGAAAGAGAGGATAGCAAGATAACCGAACCTGTTGGAGGATCCAGACCAAGGAATCCGACATCTTGTCGGCCGGGATCTTCTTGAGGAGGCTGCGGTCCCGGGGAGGGACGGAGACCTCGGCAACCTGCTGGGCCACTGCTCGGTCAGCAAACATTGAACTCCCAGGGACGACAATCGAAGCCAAGTCGCTCGCCAACAAGGCCCCGACCCCTGGTGATACGGGCGAAGACGCTGCGAGGGGGGTGGCTGGTAGAGCTATCGAAGGATCCCCGGCGGTCACCACGGGAAGCGCGGAACCTGCCGGGCCGGAGGGATCCACGTCCTCCTTCCTCTTCTTTCCACCGTGGAGCTCCGAAGGCGCCGGAGGAGAACGCTTCCGCATCGCACCATCCTCACCCCCCGGAAGGGGATCGCCAGAAGAAGAGGCGGGAGGCGCGGCCACCACCTTACCCACGGCAGGCTCGGCTCGGCGCACCTCCTCCTCAACGGTCCTCCGAGGCACCCTTCCAGAGGTACTACCTCGGCTCCGAGCGGCTCCACGACGGATCAGCTCGTCAACGTCACGGACGAATTCGCGGCCAGCCATCCCTGCAAAGGAGACCGAAATCAGGATGAGTCATAGGGCGATCCGGGGATGAAAAAGCGACCTACCCGGAGACCACAAGACGGCCTTCAGGAGTAGGTCGTCCAGCAAAGACCAAATGGACTTCGTTTCCAAAGGAAGAGCCAACAGAAGCGCAGCGGCTGCCTGGTCGGCGTCTGAGAGAACTAACGACGGGCGAGAATGGACAGAACTGCCCCAGCTTGTCAGAATCTGGGCCTCGCCCAAGAAGACCACGAAGACATAATCCAAGTTCCAATCCCCTGACCAGCGGGGTAACCCGATCAGGCATTCCCTCCTCGAACGAGCTCGGAGTAGCAGCCATGACCCCGGACCGACCGTCTGGGCCTGGTAAAAGTAGAAGAGAAGGGGGAGAGTCGGCTCCAGACCACGGGTACAGCAGAGCGTTACGAAACCCGTCAATACCGCGATCGAACATGGGGTGAACTGACACAGGGACACTGTGAAATGTTCCATGACCTGGATGAAGAAGGGATGGAGCGGGAAGCGAAGACCCAGGCGGAACATCTCGACGTAGACGCCGACCTCATTGCTCCCCGGGAGGCAAATCCGCTCGTCGACGAATGGAACCCGAACTTCGTATGGGAAGCAGAGATATCTTTCCCGGATCTCCGCGGCCACCGAAGGAGGGGTCCTCGACGGCGTGCGGAGGACAACCGGGGGCACATTAAGCCGTACGGCAGCCAACGCCACGTCATCACGGGCGTAGTCTGGAAAAAGTTTCCCCTTCCCCTTATCTTGAAGAGAACGACTCCCGGCGGGGGAACCAGACTCCCCTAGCCGGGGTTCGCCCCGTCCGGACTCCGGAGGACCCCTCGTCCTCCGGCCAGAACCGCCTATCCTAAGAGCAGCCATAGGATGAAAGCAAGAGAGGAATTACCTATTCTCGACTATTTTGGAGAGGACAAAGAAGCGAAGGCGACGGGAAACTCCGGGTTGCTGAAGGCTCTGAATACCGGGAGGAGCGAAGAAGAAGTGGAGATCAACACAACTGGGGATCTTATACGCCAGGGGAGAATTTGAAGCGCCTGACAAGAATGCGTGGCGAGGCTCGAAGAGTCGGCGGCGTTCCGAAATTGGCGCCAGTTGAAGACCAATTGATCCGCCTCATCATGACCTGCATTTATGGCCTCGCCTCGATTGAAGCGCCGCTCGGAATCCCAGGAGACATAACGGGTGATCCAAGCGAGCCGAGGCTGATCGACCCCACCAATGGCGGCTCACAAACCCTTCGGCTTCTCGAATTTAAGGCGACTACGCGAGCGGCGGGGATAAGCTTGCCGCTACACGTGGCAGCATCTGAAGGCCGACGGCGCTTCGGAACTCGCGCCTTAAAAACATCGAACGGGCCAACTCATGATGACGACTAATAAATGAGTCGGCATCGACTGGCGAGCTCGTCACAATTGGCAGTGGTCACATCGGCCGAGCCGAACCGGCCAAGGCCGATCAACCCGACCGATGGGGGCAATTGTTACGCCTATTTGGCCGAGACCCGTAAAGCACGAGCCCAGGAGCCCGACTGCTGGTCAAAAGCCCATCTGCGTCCTCAAAGCCCATTCGACAAAGGCCCCACAAGGGACCTTCTCGAACGCCGATCCGACCCGGCCCCAATAACCCGTTGGTCGCTCGCCCACTCCTGCGAAAACCACTCCCCCGGACGCGCGACCACTAAAGAGCGATAATGGGGAGGTGCTGGCAGGGCGGAGAGAGCGGCGGCAAGGGGGGACTGATGGGGCACGATCAATGGCGGACGTGGGACGTGGGTCAGAGGCGATCACGCCGGGGCTCTACAAAAGGGCCAGGAAGACGACGAAGAAAGGGACCGCATCTGAGGTAACAAAACCTAAGGTACTCCATCAACGACCTCGTTCTCCCAATTCATCTCCTTCCTCCCCCGCTCGCGCCGAGAGACGCCGTCACGATCTCCTCACAAGTCGGACCGTCTCCGCCGGGCCTCCTTTCTCAGATCTCTATCTGACTTAGGCATCGGATGGGATTTGGCCGGAACCAAGGTCCGGCCCCCTGACGAGCGTTCTCGTCTACGCAGGTGAACAACAGACCAACGGGCCGAGGCTACCCCTCGCCCCTCTCTGACCACTCGATCAACCGGACGGTGAGGCTTCCCCTCACCCTCAGCCTTCCTTGGCCGAGCACGCCCTACCGAGGCCGAGCGTCCTAATCGGGTCTGAGACTCACCCTCGCCATCAGACGGCCGTGCATCTACCCGGGCGACCGAGGCTACCCCTCGTCCCCCTTCCAGCTGAGGCCGAGCGCGTCTGTCCGAGGCCGAGCGTCTCCACCAGGGCCGAGGCTTCCCCTCGCCCCTTCTGCACCGATTCGAAGCCCCCGAGGGACCCAAAGCGGGTCCCTTGACCACGTTGACCGGGTTCTCCACGGTCAACGCATTGTAGTGAGAAAACACTCCGAAACACCTTCCATGCCGGCTAGTCGGTAGGCTGCGGGTCCGAGGACCTCGACGACTTGGTAGGGTCCCTCCCATCTAGCCGCGAGCTTCCCTTTGCGAGCGGTATCAGTGGTGAAGCCCGCTTTCCGGAGGACCAGGTCCCCCAGGTGGAAGCTTCTCCCCCGCACCCGAGCGTTGTAGTATTGGGCCACCTTCTGCTTTTGGCGGATGATGGTGGCCAGTGACTGCTCCCGTCGTTCGTCGAGGAGCTCCAGGCTGAGCCTTAGGCCCTGCGAGTTCCGGTCTTCGTCAAAGTACTTGAGGCGCAGGGATTCTTCACCTAATTCGACCGGTACCACCGCCTCGGCCCCGTAGGTGAGCATGAAGGGGGTCTCGCCTGTAGCCTCCTTGTGGGTCGTCCGGTATGACCAGAGTATCCCGGGGAGCTCTTCCGGCCAGTTCCCTTCGGCGTCCTTCACCTTCTTTCGGAGGGGCTCTATGATGCACTTGTTGGCCGCTTCTGCCATCCCGTTGGTCTGGGGGTGTGCTACCGAGGTGAAGAGGAGCTTGATTCCCCATTCCTCGCAAAAATCTTTAAACCCTGCTGAGTCGAACTGCTTCCCATTGTCTGTGACGATGGCCCGTGGTACTCCGAATCGGGAGATGATGGAATTCCACACGAAGCTTTTCGCTTTCTTCCACGTGATGGTTGCCAACGGCTCGGCCTCGATCCACTTGGTGAAGTAGTCCACTGCCACGATCAGGTGTTTCCGCTGCCCTCATCCTGGTTTGAACGGTCCGAGGATGTCGAGCCCCCATTTCGCAAAGGGGATGGGGCTCACGATAGGGATGAGCTCTGATGGAGGAGTCGAGATGTGGTGGGCATACCTCTGGCATTCTTGGCATCTCTGGACGTAGCTTGTGGCATCTCGGGTCAGGGTCGGCCAGTAGTATCCCTGCCTCAAGATCTTCTGCGCGACTATCTTGCCCCCGTGGTGATTCCCGCAGATCCCGTCGTGAACCTCCCGCAGGACGTAGTCAGCTTCTTGCGGCCCGATGCACTTCAAGTACGGGAGGACATCCGTCTTGGTCCATCGTCTTCGGTAGAGTGTTCCCTCATGGATTACGTATCGGAGCGCCTTTCTCTCCAGGGTTCGGCGTTCGTCCCCATCGGCCGGCACCTCACCGTGAGTGAGGTACCGGATGATCGGGTCCATCCAGGTGGGTTCCTGGTCGATCGCCATCACCTCGTGCTCCTCCGTGCTGGGGGATGGCAGGTTCTCCACGTAGATGGTGCGGCCTAGTTCCTTTGGCGAGGACGAGACCAGTTTTGACAGCGCATCGGCCCGCGCATTCTCTGATCGTGGGAGGTGTAAGACCTCCACGTCCTTGAACTTGGACATCGCCGCTCTGGCGACTGGGAGGTATCTCTGCATCGCCTCCTCTCGTGCCTCGTAACTCCCTAAGAGTTGGTTGACAATGAGCTTCGAGTCGCTGAGGAGGCGGACGGACTCGGCTCCGAGCTTCAGGGCCAGCCTCAGGCCGTTGATCACTGCTTCGTATTCCGCCACGTTGTTCGTGGCCGGGAACTCGAACCGCAACGCGTATTCCACAATGCTCCCCTCCGGAGACCGGATCGCGATCCCGGCCCCGCCTCCCGACTGTGTGGCCGAGCCGTCCACATGGACGATCCACGCTCCTGGATCCCCTGGCTGAAAGTGGTCAGCCGAAAGAAAGGACAGGGGTTGAGCAATTACCGTCGTCGGGTCTTTTTCCTTTGGGGGGTCGTTTCTTTCCGTCGTGCACTCGGCGATGAAGTCGGCCAGGGCCTGTCCTTTGATAGCCGTGCGCGGTTTGAATCGGAGGTCGAACTCGCTCAGTTCCACTCCCCAGTTTAGCATCCTTCCCATTCGATCGAATCTCTTGAGATTCTGCTCCAGCTGTGAGTCGGTCAGGATTAGTATGGTGTGGGCCTGGAAATAGGGTCGGAGCCTTCGTGCTGAGAGGACGAGGGCGTACGCCAATTTCTCCATGGGCGAGTATCGCACCTCCGCCCCCTTCAAGATCCGGCTCGTGTAATACACCGGCCATTGCACCCCGCCGTCCTCCCGGATCAGCACCGAACTCACAGCATCTTCCGCGCACGCCAGGTAAAGGCTCAGCGACTCCCCTTCCCGTGGTTTGGACAGGAGAGGGGGGCTGCGGAGATATTCTTTGAGGTCCTCGAACGCCCGGGAGCAGTCTTCGTCCCAATGTATCGTCTTCCTGTTGTTTGGAGGTTCCGCGATCGCTTTCCTTAGGACTTTGAAGAAGGGGAGCGATCTTTCCGCCGATTTGGAAAGGAACCGCCCCAAAGCTGCGATGCGCCCGTTCAGCCTCTGCAGCTCTTTGATCGTCGTCGGCTCGCGCATGTTGATCAGTGCCTCGATCTTGTCGGGATTAGCTTCAATACCACGATTAGTTATCATAAATCCCAAGAACTTGCCAGATCTTACCCCGAACGTGCACTTCGCGGGGTTGAGCCGAATGTGGTGCCGCCGCAACCGCTCGAAGGTCTCCCGCAAGTCGGTGATGTGGTCTTCCGGTCTCCTTGATTTGACAAGCATGTCGTCGACGTAGACTTCTAAGTTCCTCCCGATCTGGGAGCTGAAGACCTGGTTGACCATTCTCTGGTAGGTGGCCCCCGCGTTCTTCAAGCCAAAGGGCATCTTCTTGTAGCAGTAAGTTCCCCGGTCCGTCGTGAAGGCTGTCATTTCTTCGTCCCGGGGGTCCATCTGGACTTGATTATATCCGGAGTAAGCGTCCATGAAGCTTAGCATCTCGTATCCCGAGGCGTTGTCCACCAGGTGGTCGATACGCGGCAAGGGATAGCTGTCCTTGGGGCAGGCCTTGTTGAGGTCACTGAAGTCCACGCACATTCGCCACTTCCCGTTGGGTTTCTTGACCATCACCACGTTCGACAGCCACTCCGGGTACCAGACCTCTCGTATGAAGCCGGCATCAAGGAGGCGCTCCACTTCCTCGGAGGCTGCCTTCATCTTCTCGCCGCCCAGGTTGCGCTTCTTCTGCCTAACCGGCTTGAAGTTGGGGTCGGCGTTGATCTGGTGGACAATCACCTGGGGGTCTACGCCGGGCATGTCTTCTGGTGACCAAGCAAAGATGTCCAGGTTCGCCTCCAGGCATTCGACCAGCTGATCCCTCAAGTCCTGGCTCAGCCCTCTTCCGATCGAGACGAACCGGCCCTCGATGTCTGTGACCGGGATTTGCTCCTGCTCCTCCACAGGGGCGGGCCTAGGCCCACTCCTCAAATCGAGCGCGGCCATCCGATCGGCTAGGCGATCCTCGGGTCCTTCCTCCGCCAGTAGATAGCAGGTGCTCGGTCTCCCCGCATCGCCTTCGACTTGCCCCATTCCCCCCGGCGTTCGGAACTTGATAGTCCGGTGGAGGGTCGAGACTACCGCGCCGACTGCGTTGAGCAGGGGTCGGCCGATGATCCCATTATATTCCGACCTGATCCCCAAGACGATGAATTCCACCGCCAGGGTCACCGAGTCTGGTGCGTTTCCGAGTGTTATCGGGAGATGGATCGTGCCGATGATGGGGGTGGAGTGACCCGTGAATCCAACCACGGGTCCCGAGAGAGGTCGTAAGTCTTCTTTCCGCCGCCCCATCTTCTCCAGGGTTGACATAAAGAGGACGTCACAGGAGCTGCCGGTGTCGACAAGCAGCCGTCGTACCATGGCGGTGTCTATGACCAATGACACCACCAAAGCCACGTCCGAGCTGCGTTCCGTTACGGACGCATTCGGTCTTTCGACCGGTGGGGATGGGGAGGGTTCCCCGGTCCCCTCCTCACGATCCTTCTTGCGTCGGACCCGTGCCCGTCCTTGCCGGTGGTGACGGGCCCTGTCGCCCCGTGTCAAGGCTTTGCTCTCCTTTCGCTGAGAAGGGGGAGGTCGCGTCATCGTAGATGTGGTTTGTTTCTTCGTGGGACTGTTCGTTCCCACAGACGGCGCCAGATGTTTCGGAGTGTTTTCTCACTACAATGCGTTGACCGTGGAGAACCCGGTCAACGTGGTCAAGGGACCCGCTTTGGGTCCCTCGGGGGCTTCGAATCGGTGCAGAAGGGGCGAGGGGAAGCCTCGGCCCTGGTGGAGACGCTCGGCCTCGGACAGACGCGCTCGGCCTCGGCTGGAAGGGGGACGAGGGGTAGCCTCGGTCGCCCGGGTAGATGCACGGCCGTCTGATGGCGAGGGTGAGTCTCAGACCCGATTAGGACGCTCGGCCTCGGTAGGGCGTGCTCGGCCAAGGAAGGCTGAGGGTGAGGGGAAGCCTCACCGTCCGGTTGATCGAGTGGTCGGAGAGGGGCGAGGGGTAGCCTCGGCCCGTTGGTCTGTTGTTCACCTGCGTAGACGAGAACGCTCGTCAGGGGGCCGGACCTTGGTTCCGGCCAAATCCCCTCCGATGCCTAAGTCAGATAGAGATCTGAGAAAGGAGGCCCGGCGGAGACGGTCCGACTCGTGAGGAGATCGTGACGGCGTCTCTCGGCGCGAGCGGGGGAGGAAGGAGATGAATTGGGGGAACGAGGTCGTTGATGGAGTACCTTAGGTTTTGTTACCTCAGATGCGGTCCGTTTCTTCGTCGTCTTCCTGGCCCTTTTGTAGAGCCCCGGCGTGATCGCCTTTGACCCACGTCCCACGTCCGCCATTGATCGTGCCCCATCAGTCCCCCCTTGCCGCCGCTCTCTCCGCCCTGCCAGCACCTCCCCATTATCGCTCTTTAGTGGTCGCGCGTCCGGGGGAGTGGTTTTCGCAGGAGTGGGCGAGCGACCAACGGGCTATTGGGGCCGGGTCGGATTGGCGTTCGAGAAGGTCCCTTGTGGGGCCTTTGTCGAATGGGCTTTGAGGACGCAGATGGGCTTTTGACCAGCAGTCGGGCTCCTGGGCTCGTGCTTTACGGGTCTCGGCCAAATAGGCGTAACAGAACTCATGGAATATGGAGAAGGGAAGAATAAGAAAATTAGTTTCTGCGTAGGAGTAAATGCAGACTAAGAGTGTTTAATTAAACTAGACCTCGGATGGAGGTTAACCTTATCTAGCAAAAAATGACGTCACCTGCTTCTTCTGAGATAATTCATAATCATGGGCATTTTGTTTAATTTACCAAAAAATAAAAAATAAATCGAGGTTCGAACTTCATATATTTCATTTCCTATCAGATCACCTTTATCACAGAGCCACATCCATGTGGCATAGACTATTTATTATTGTGTTTTTTATTTACATTTATCAATCAAACACGAAGCAAACATTATAATCCCCAAAGGTCAGGATAGTTTGTCCTTGCTATAGGGAGATCCTTGTCCCCTCTGCCATTGTAGCTCACAATTATCTTAGCTCCATCTTGGAGGGTCGGACAGAGCACCTCCAAATAGGCCAGCGCATGACAAGTTTCCAATGCAGGTATGAGACCTTCTAGCTCACTCAATCTCTTGAAAGCTGGCCAGAGAGAAACAAAAGGTTAAAATTAACCATGGAAGGAATGCTGTTTATCATAACTTAGAAATCAATATAAATTAATAAGATTTCAGTGGAGAAACTGGGTTAGCTCATACTTGCGTTGTACCATTTCAAAGAAGGATGTAAAATACCTGACATGGCCTCCTTGTCTGTAACACTGTGATATTCAGCACGGCCAATGTCCTTAAGATAGCTGTGCTCTGGCCCAACGCTTGGATACCCCAGACTAGCACAATAAACATGAATGAATGTCAGAACCAACTACATGTATTACATTGTCTGTTACTATACTAACAACATGTATTACTAACCCTGCGGTGATTGAATGAGGCTCGACCACCTGCCCGTCATCATCTTGCAACATGTAGGTGAGTGCCCCCTGCAAGACCCCAACCGACCCTCTCGCCAGGGTCGCGGCGTGTCTCCTGCTGCACAGCCCGTGGCCTGCTGCCTCCACGCCGATCAGCCTCACGTCGGCGTCGTTGACAAACTCGTGGAAGAGCCCGATCGCGTTTGAACCTCCGCCAACGCAGGCGACCAGCACATCAGGATTTCTGCCCCACCTCTCCACGGCTTGTTTCCTGGACTCCCGGCCGATCACTGCTTGGAATTCCCTGACCATCAGCGGATACGGGTGCGGGCCAACCGTGGAGCCCCAGATATAGTGCGTGGACTCGAGGTTTGTCACCATGTCGCGTATGGCTTCGGATGTTGCATCCTTTAGCCGTGCACTGCCGGAGTGAACCGCCCTCACCTGAAACATGTTGTATTAATAATGAGCAAGATCTTTCGAGTTTTGGCCCAGCATAACACACCGGTTTGTGAAACTAGTAGGGTATCGTTTCAGTAAACAGAAGCCAAGGTTTGTATGCATGCAAACCATGATTTCCTTTTCCTGCTGGCTAATGCTTTCATTAGTTTGTATGCAAGCAAACCATGGTCCGTATCAACAGCATTATCTTTGTGTAGACAATGTATCTCTCCCTTCTGTCTTCTACATACACCTTTCGTCTCGGCCCGACAGCTAACGAGGTGAAAAACTTGTAATGAACAAAACCAGCCATTAGCGATTAGTTTGTTTTCTTGTGAAACCAACTACAGTGCTTAAATGTATCATCAAAGTTTTGTAAGGATATGTCATTCAAACTATTGAGCTTTCTGTTCCTGGTTCTCATATAGCTGGATTCTCCGGAACTACAACAATCCTTATCTTATAATTGATACGACTTTCCCAAAATGGGCTAAGACGGAACGGGCCGAGCACATGATCCGTGCCCTTGTGCCTGGACGGAATTAGGCCCCGGCCTAAAGGTCCCGCAAATGCCTCAAGTCATGCCGGCCCCTGATTGACGCAAAGGGAACCGCCGACCCTCGAAGGTTGAGTTAACCGTTCCCCCGAATTGCGCCCATCTTCATCACCATTCAAGAGCCCCATTACGCCCCACCTTCATGGCCCATCAAGGCACGATCAAAGCGGTGGGTACTTGGGGCAAGATGGAGAGACGTCAAGGAGACGTAGCCCAAAAGACTCCTATAAGAAACCGGAAGATCGATACACCAAGGGACCAAACTCTGAATAGTGAAGACTCAGGTATTCTTTTTCCTACGACCTTGTCTTACACCTCACAATTCTCCTCCACAGCTCAGACTGAGGATTCGAGTATTGGTCTCTCCGTGAACCATACTCGATCCCACCGAGCATCCTTCAGATCAGATCTGACTTAGGCATCGGAGGGGGACTTGGTCGGAACCAAGTTCTGACCCCCTTGACAAACTTTCTCGTTTGTGTAGGTCTAGGAGACTTCACCCCGCCGAAACTACACTGCGGCGCTTTGTCCAGCGGAGTTGAGTGATCTCAACCCTGAGCTCGTTTGCCCTCCACTCAAGGAGGCCGTCGTTCCCTCGAAGCTACCCTTCGGGATACTGACGCACGGGTTTGTGCATTCTCGACTGAGCGAATGCACTGCTATCCGATCTTGGAGGACGCACGTGTCTCACGCAACCATGTTGACCTCCGACCCTCCAGACTACCAAACTGTGGTGAGAAAACATCCCGAAACATCTGGCGCCGTCTATGAGAAAAGAAATTTTCGCCCACGTCATCCACTACAAGCAACATGGAGCAGCATGACAACAGATCCACACGCCTACCGACCATCCTCGAGAATGGTGGCTACATCCCGAATGGAGCCAAACACAGCCATTCCGCAGAAGGAACCGACAACTCGCGCTCGATAACCGGTGAACTACTCGACCATCTCGCTCAGGAGATGAACACCAACTTCCAGACTCTGGCAGCGACCATCCAGCAACTCGCAGGCCCACAACACCCCTTCGGGGGGAACCAGGCGGGGCTCACTGACCGCTTGAGACAGCGCCCCCCACTACGCTCAGCCGTAGTCGCGGACTGCGAGGGTGAAGGCCAGAACCGGGAACATTCACCAACCCCCACTTCTCTTCAAACAAGGGAATGGGGGAGAACCAGGTGGACCGGGGGCGAATCGACTGCGGCCTCGTCCAAACGGTCCCGCTCGACCGGGCGTCAGTCGTCCAGCAGCACGGCCACCAAAGGGCACCGAGGACAAAGCAGGAGCCCATGTCGGAAGAGGCCGAGAAGCCGTGAGGAATGCCACCATAGAGAGTGCACTCGAAAACCTACGCCGGTCCCCAGCTGGGATGGCCACGAAGGGAATCCTCCTAGCATCTCCGCCAATCTGAAGGATCCTGTCCAAAACAGAGTTAGGATCGATAATATGAAGTTTAGACTTACGCTTGCGTACGCGGCATGGTAGTCTACGAACTTCGCCTTCGGATTCGCCACGACGGATCGAGTCTACTCACGAACGGAGTAAGGCTACTAATCCACAATCTAAATCTCTATTTTAGATTAAGAACTTGGATGGAGGGAGATGAAATATTTCTGCAGAGCTTCGCTATGAAGAAGATGCATGCATGAATTTCATGCAAAAAGTGTTAGGAAAATGGCTACCCTTGGGTCTTATTTATAGCCCCCAAGGTAGTTATTTTAGGGTAAGTTGTTCCTTTGGAACAACTTAATTAAGGTGTACCATGATACATGGCACATTATAAGCTTAAGTTGTACCATATGCATGGTACAACATAAGCTTAAGATATTCCCCCTTTATTAGCCATATGTCGCATGCACTTATGCATATATAATGCGACTTTCCCGCTCATACAGAGATCCTCTCCGCAAGGGAACAGATTCCCTTTGCACATGACTTCGTGTGCGCGACGTTCGAGGTCCGTATTCCCTCGTACATCCCCCACAAGGGTGTACAAACGTCTTCCATATCCAACATCTCCCACTCACACTTGAGGGGATTGTAAGAGAACGTCTTTCCCTTAGTTCTTTCATCTATCATACCGAGAAATAGACCGTGCGACCGTCATGCGCGTAGAGTCTGTTGTTGTGCACTTGTTAGAGATACACAACGACCTCGAAGGTGCAAAGTTGAGTAGTTCAACGCATGCTTTACCCTAGATTATTTCTTCACATTTCTTGTACTTTATATTCAACAATTGAATCCCATCTGGATTACAATTGGCTGGCCAGCTTTGAATCATTAAAGTCCAAATGCGAATATGAAATCAATCTTCCTCTTCTTGCGAACCTTATGATCTTGACTTGATTCGCTTTTCTAACGTACCCCGCCGAGCCGAATTACCATAGCCCATTAGTAACACGCTAAGATAGCGATCATCTCGTCAAATCTAAAGGAACCAATTGGAGTCCTTGAGGGTAAGAGTTAAGACCCGTATGGCCTTTGAGTCTCACATAATAGCAAACACTATTGCTACTAACTCAGTGGTCGAAATGCATACGTGGTATGAACACGTATTACAACATCACTCCTTTCCCAGGGAGAGTATGTCTTAATGATGTTGTACGGATGAAAGATCAGACACCACAGTGCCTATCTTTTGAGTCCCCTTACTACTCAGGAAATATTCCCGGACTCTCATCCTGCATAAGACAGATAGGATTAAAAAATCCAATGAGATCTTTATATCCTTGTGATACAGATCTCAGATCTTTTGTAAGCATCCATATGATGCAGATCTTTCATTCGACTATCTTCTTAAAGTCATGACTCTAAATCATTCGTCTAATGATTTTGACTTTAAACTAGTCTCATCTCTATCTTATCCATCTGATAAGATAAGGCGGTTGCTCATGTGAGAGAGCCAACCTTAATCTGTCCGACATACACACAATTCAGCTGAGATTTCAAAAATGTACACAAACATTTCTTAAGAAATTCATATGCAATGTTGGAAAAAGAACTTATTCTTTTATTAATTTTGATCATTTCTTAGACATGGGAATATATATTTGGTACAACTCAGCCCATACGCAATCCTTGAGATGATAAGTGTTTATAAAACACATTTCTGGGGATCGCTTTCGTAAGTTGATCCTCTATCATCTCATGCGTAGATATGTACCTTATGTCTACCTTCTTGGTTTTATCATAGTCTTTTGCAAATCTGCAGTTCCTTTAAGATACTGCATTATCCTCTTAACCGCTTTCCAGTGTTCTTGCACTGGGTTGGATTGGTAACAGTTTACCATTTCCAACGGCAAAACAGATGTCCAGTCTCGTACACACCATAGTGTACATAAGACTATCAACTGCACTGGAATATGGAACTTTTTCCATAATTTCCTTTTCCTTTTGGTTCTTTGGACATGATTCCAGATATAAATTATCGCATATGCTTATATGAATATCAATGGACTTGCAGTCCTGCATATTAAATCGTTCTAGAACCTTCTTTATATAAGTCTCCTGTGAAAGAGAAAGAAGTTTCTTCGAACGACTCCTTGAAATCTTAACTCCAAGGATATATGCGGCTTTTCCTATGCCTTTCATCTAAGATACTGATGAAAGCCAAGCCTTGATACTCATTACAAAGCCCTTGTCATTTCTGGCTATTAAAATGTTATCTACATATAGATACATGATAATATACTTGCTTTTAATCCTCTTGATATATACTCAGTTATCTTCATCAAGCATGGAAAAAATCCATTTGATAAGACAACTTCTTGAAATCGTATATACCATTGCCTCGAGGATTATTTAAGACCATATATGGACTTACGAAGTTTACAAACCTTATGTTTGTTTCCTTCTTTTACAAACCCTGTTGGTTGTTCCATATAGATCTCCTCGTCCAATTCTCCATTGAGAAAGGCAGTCTTTACATCCATCTGATGTAATTCGAGGTATAAGCAAGCTACCATTGCGAATCAAGGTAAAACGCACAACAGGTGAGAAGTTTTCTTTGTAGTCTATCCCTTCCTGTTGCGTAAAACCTTTCGCGACAAGGCGAGCTTTATATCTATCTATAGAGCCATCAGCCTTATGCTTGATCTCGAGAACCCATTTGTTCCCAATCGAGAACCCATTTGTTCCCAATTGCTCTATGTCCTCTGGGTGAGTTAACTAAGTCTCAGACTTGGTTAACTTTCATGGATTTCAATTCCTCCTTTATCGCTTCCATCCATTTGTCATTTGCAGGGCATGATTCGGCATATTTGAGATTCTTCAAGTCCTTGTTGACTTGAATTTAGATCAATTCTAATATCACTCCCACTTGAAATGTTGTTAGAATTGCTCCCACTTGGATCATTATTCCCGTATGGAATAGGATAATCGTCATTCGTATAATCCATTGGTGAAGGTTGAAAAAGTATTTTCGTTTTCACCAAGAATTCTCCCACTCGAATGAGGTAATCCTTCTTGATCACAAATCTCAAATAGAGATAAGTCCTGACTTATCTCGCCCTGTCTTGGAAACTCGTTTTCCAAGAAAGTGACATCCCTCGACTCAAACTCAATTAGCACACCATTGTCTTCCTGACTAACAAAAACATAACCTTTGGAGTTTAATGCGTATCGTTTAAAGATACATTTCCTTCCCCATGGCCCAAGTTTGCCATACTTATGGGAGGAAGTATATGCGTTGA
Source organism: Scilla litardierei (assembly GCA_030789695.1). Classification (NCBI taxonomy): domain Eukaryota; kingdom Viridiplantae; phylum Streptophyta; class Magnoliopsida; order Asparagales; family Asparagaceae; genus Scilla; species Scilla litardierei. Next base: position 99,219,918 of record CM061133.1, on the reverse strand, counting down.
ATGCACAAACTCAAGGTAAAATGTTTAAGTTAGGAGACCTTTGGTTCCACAACTCATAAGGAGTGGAGCTAACTGATTTCGAGGGTACGCGGTTTAAAATGAAAACGGTTGTCAATAATGCATCACCCCAGAAGGTGATTGGCAAGTTAGCTTGCGCCATCATTGAACAGACCATTTTTCATTAAAGTCCTATACCTCCTTTCTGCAACACCAATTTGTTGAGGAGTATAAGGCATAGTTACCTGATGTACTATGCCTTTTTCATCACAAAGTTCCTTTAAACTTGTTGATTGATATTCACCGCCCCTATCGGTTCGCATGACCTTAATCTTGCGATCTAATTGATTCTCCACTAAACTCATATAGTTTTTTAAAGCAGGTTTAGTGCTTTCACTTTTGTGGGATATCAAATAGATATGACCGAATCGGGTGAAATCATCAATTAAAAATGATGAAATAGGACCTCCCGCGTCTTGTCTTGACATTCATCGGACCACATATGTTCGAATGGATAAGCGGTAATGGAACCTTGGCCCTTGTGCCGGTTCCAAACGGCTTGCGACAAGATTTCCTTTCAAGGCAATGTTCGCAGGTCGACATTTCAACCTTTGAAATATTGGATAGAAGGCCACGTTTGGCAAGTCTATCCATACGCGTTGGTCCAATATGACCAAGCCTTGAGTGCCAACAAATTATATTAGACTCATTAGTCAAAGAATTTGTCATAAGGAAATGAGAAATCATACATTGTACTTATTACAATGAATCCTTTAAATACATAACCCAGAACCAATAAAGGAATTATTACAAAAATAGGTCCATATTACAAACATGAAGAAACCAACCATTAACCAAGACCCAATAAATTGACCACAATTTTAATATTCCTTTGAATATATGGAATGAAGAGAACATCATGAAGTAGGATAGTGCGGCCGTTGTCCAAGACAAGCTTGCGAGTCCCAACGCCTTTCACTTCAACACGTGTGTTGTTTCCTACATTGATCCAATTCATTCCTTGAGTATCAGGTGATACTCCACGAAGGACCGTCTGTCCTTTGCTATGTGGTCGGTGGAACCTCGTCACTTCCACTCGTACACGAACGAGCATAGTGACCGAGCTTGTTGCACTTGAAGCACTTGATCCTTTTCAAGTCTTTCTTCTTGTGCCATTTCTTGTGTCCACCCTTATGTTTAGGTTCCTTGGTAGACTCAGGTTGCTTATTATGTTCATTAGAAGACTTCGAACGATCTTTACGTTTCTTTCCCCCGTGTGAGGAACTAGCAACCATGTGCACTTCTGCACCTGGCTTGGCAGCCGCAAGCCGCTCTTCCTCTAATTCGAGGTGCTTGGAAACATCGTTGAAGGTCTTGATGCTCTCATTATGAGTGAGATGCATCTTCATCTGATCCCACCCATTTGGTAGGGAACGTATGACTGCTTGGATTTGTTGCTCATCTGTGAGCATATGACCTGCGTCCTTTAACTCCGAGATAAGGTTCGCCATATGTCGCAGATGTTTCCCTATGGAATGATCTGGACGTTTCTTATATGTATCGAACTTTATAGTTAAGGCGCGAAGTTTGGACACCGATGTGCCACCGAACTTCTCCTCTAGCTTGGACCATATGTCCATGGCTAGGTCATGTTCTCGGAAGATGCACATTATGTCATCAGCCATACTGCTTAATAACGTAATGCGCGCTATCTTATTCTTCCGAGACCAAGCATCAAAAGCTTCCTTGTCTCTTCGGTGTTGGGCCGTAGTGCCCAACTCGGGTTCAATCATTACGTTCTTTAGAGTTTCGAGCACTTCTTGCTCCTCTAAAACGTATTGTATCTTAATGGACCAAAGTTTGTAATTATCGCCGTTGAGTTTTTCACCTTTGTTTAACTCAGCGACGATATTCTTTGAAGCGGAAGACATTTTACTTTTAAAATGCTGCAAAAAGACACAAAACCGAAGGTTCGATCAAAAACATTGCATAAAAAATTCTTAAAATATAACTCCCACTTGAAATGATAATAGAATATCCCATTTGGATAGTTCTAAAATTCAAATCCCACTTGGAATTATATTATATTTGATAAGTTACTTTCGAAAAATATTGAAGGTGTTGTTCTAGAATCGAAAAGGTCTCTTTGATTCCAATCACCATCTAGAACAACTTTCAATATTCCCCCATCACTTATCAAACAATAGTACTCTTATAGTACTAGCAGCGGAAAATAAGTATTTGATAAGTTACTTTCGAAAAATATTGAAGATGTTACTCTAGAATCGGAAAGGTCACTATGTTTCCAATCACCATCTAGAGTAACTTTCAATATTTCTCCCTCACTTTATCAAATGTTAGTACTCTTATAGTACTTAGCAGCGGAAAAGCGTTTTTGAAAACGTATTTTTCAAAACGAATATAAAATACATTGGCTAATCTCCGTAGAGTAGAGCACAACGTCATAAGTTCATTGGCTAATCTCCGTAGAGTAGAGCACAACGTCATAAGTTCATTGGCTAATCTCCGTAGAGTAGAGCACAATGACATGGCTAATCTCGCATGAAGTAGAGCATTACGGCTAATCTTCAAGGAGTAGAGCACAATTTCATAAGTACATTGGCTAATCTCCGAAGAGTAGAGCACAATGACTTGGCTAATCTCGCATGAAGTAGAGCACTATGGATAATCTTCAAGGAGTAGAGCCCAAGTTAAAAACTTCATTAAAACGTTTGTCCCGTATGAACTAGTCGGCACTGTGGTTAGCCCCGTATGGACTACTCGACACATTCGAGTTTGACCAAGGCCATTTGTTACCCCGTATGGGTCATCTGGCAAATTTGCAATCGATCCAGACCATCTGTCAGATTGGTCGACCAAAAACACAAAATTGGTCGACCAATTTTCGAAATACAAATTCTCCCTCCCGGTCAGGGCCTCTGCCCTGACCGGGGCTTGGCCAAAGGCCGGCCAGGGCCTCTGCCCTGGCCGGCCAGGGGACCTGGCCCCCTCGGCCAGGGCCGGCCAGGCCCTGGCCTCTGCCAGGGCCGGCCGGCCAGGCCCTGGCCACTGCCAGGGCCTGCCGGCCAGGCCACTGGCCGGGGCCAGGGCTCCTGCCCTGGCCTCGGCCAGGCCCTGGCCTGAGGCCAGGGCGTCGGCCCTGGCCTCTGCCAGGGCCGGCAGGCCGCTGGCCGGGGCCAGGGCTCCTGCCGCTGGCCGGGGCCAGGGCTCCTGCCCTGGCCTCGGCCAGGCCCTGGCCTGAGGCCAGGGCACTGGCCCTGGCCTCTGCCAGGGCCGGCCTGGCCCTGGCAGTGGCCAGGGCGCCGGCCCTGGCCACTGCCAGGGCCGGCAGGCCGGCCAAGGGCTGGCCCTGGCCACTGCCAGGGCCGGCTTGGCCGGCAAGGCCCTGCCATGGCCGGCCACTGCCGGCCTGGCCCTTGGCCGGCCACTGCCGGCCTGGCCCTTGGCCGGCCACTGCCGGCCTGGCCATGGCCGGCCATGGCTTGGCCATGGCCGGTCATGGCCAGGGCCATTCGGCGTTGGCCGGCCAAGGCCCCTTTGGCCATGGCCGGCCACCCCCTTTAAACGGGGTTGCCGCACTCATTTCTCCCCCTTGATGGGGTGATCGCCGGTGGTTATTGGCCGTAGCCAACCCCCTCCGTATGAGGAGAGGGGGTGCATGGCCTTCATGGCCCATTTGGCCATGGTGCACATGCACCAAATTTTCCTCTTACCCGATGGAAATAACTTCCATCATCTTCCTCGATGAAGCACCCGTTCGTCGAAGAAATTAGTTATCTCTTAATGGCCGTGTGCCAAAAAATGAATAACGTACTACGTGAACGGTCGGTTCTTCCCGTCACGAAGAGTTCCTACCATATCCGTAATGATAGGAGACCCTAACGTGAAAAGAACAACCGCTGCGTTCTCTCCGTCACGAAGCGTTCCTACTATATCCGTAATAGTAGGAGACCCATTCGTGAAAAAGACAACGACTCGTTCGTAGTTTCGACGGGGCGGTGGATTGACCGGGGCGAACCCATATGGCTCTGATACCAATGAAGGATCCTGTCCAAAACAGAGTTAGGATCGATAATATGAAGTTTAGACTTACGCTTGCGTACGCGGCACGGTAGTCTACGAACTTCGCCTTCGGATTCGCCACGACGGATCGAGTCTACTCACGAACGGAGTAAGGCTACTAATCCACAATCTAAATCTCTATTTTAGATTAAGAACTTAGATGGAGGGAGAGGAAATATTTCTGCAGAGCTTCGCTATGAAGAAGATGCATGCATGAATTTCATGCAAAAAGTGTTAGGAAAATGGCTACCCTTGGGTCTTATTTATAGCCCCCAAGGTAGTTATTTTAGGGTAAGTTGTTCCTTTGGAACAACTTAATTAAGGTGTACCATGATACATGGCACATTATAAGCTTAAGTTGTACCATATGCATGGTACAACATAAGCTTAAGATATTCCCCCTTTATTAGCCATATGTCGCATGCACTTATGCATATATAATGCGACTTTCCCGCTCATACAGAGATCCTCTCCGCAAGGGAACAGATTCTCTTTGCACATGACTTCGTGTGCGCGACGTTCGAGGTCTGTATTCCCTCGTACATCCCCCACAAGGGTGTACAAACGTCTTCCATATCCAACACAATCTGCCCAGACAACCCGAGCACCAGGGCAAGGTGCCAACTAGCCAAGCAAACCCAGGGCCTCTAGCGGCCGACCACTGCCCGTTAGCAAGAAGCATCACCGATGCACGGGTGCCCTCCAGGTTCAAAGTGCCAGCCCCAGAGAAATACGACGACTTGGGGGACCCCGAGGAGCACTTTCTGGACTATCAATGGATCATGAGGTTCCAGTGGAGCTGACGACGGTCTGCTTTGCCGCAGCTTCTACGCCACCCTCAAGAAGTCCATCCGGGCCTGGTACAATAGCCTCCTGATCAGTCCATCAACAACTTCCAGGACATGTCCTAGATGTTCTGCCAATAATTTGTGGCCGGATGGCAGAGGAAGCCAGGATCGGACCTCCTATTCAACGTGATACAGAGGCCGGGCGAGAGACTGAGGGCCTACTTGAAGCGCTTCAACACCCAGAAGATGAACGTCGAGAGCTACCCCAAATTGATCGTGACAACGGCCCTAAAAAAGGGGCTCCGACATAGGGGCCTAAAGAAGAACCTACACAATGACCCCCCACCACAAAGAGCCTTGCCGAAGTCATAGCTCGGGCGGAACTATTCATGCAGACCGAAGAGGCCCTGACTGTTGAAGAAGGGGGTCCCCCGACGGAAACCAAGCAGAACTCCAAGCGCGACGAAGGCGAGCATCGCGAGCCGGAGGATCACAGGCAGGAGAAACAACTAAGAGGAAAGCAGCACAGGGGGAAGCGCTACCCACCAAGCTGAGCGTGACCTAAAACGTCGTGCTGACACAGTCTCAGAAGGAGGGCCACATCAACAAGCTGTCCCCTAAAATTAAGGGCATCCTAAGGGACGAGGAAAAATACTACAGGTACCACAAGGACAACGGCCACAATACCTATGACTGCTGGCACCTAAAGAAGGACATCGACCAGCTAATCAGCCGTGGACATCTGAAGAATTTTGTCGATGCCTCGAAGGCGACCCCTGGAGAGGGCACATCCAAGCAAATGGACAAGGAGAAGAAGGTGAACATCGTCCAGACCCCCCTGCACATAATTGAGTGAGGAGGTGGGCCAATCAACCGTGACTCCTCCCCCTGGGCAAGTTTTGCACGCCCACCATTATCTTCTTTGCTTTTCTGTATTTCTTCCCGAATGTATCCCCAGTTTTTATTTTCAAGAATGAAGTGTGAGTTCACGCCAACAACTATATGTCTCTCGAGATCTGACTCAACACTTCATCGTGTCAAACCTCCTGAATTAGATGTAAGGCTGGGGAAACTCCCCCAGCGGTCGATCGTTCAAGTCGGCCGTAAGGTTGGGGGCAACTCCCCCAGCAGACCGATCATTCAAATTGGCCATAAGGCTGTGGACTACTCCCCCAACAGGCCGATCGCTCAAATCGGCCATAAGGATGGGAGAAACTCCCCCAACAGGCCAATCGTTCAAATCGACCGTAAGGCTGGGGGCAATTCCCCCAGCGGACCGATCATTCAAATCAGCCGTAAGGCTGGGGGCGACCCCCTAGCGGGCCGATCGCTCGAATCGACCGTAAGACTGGGGCGACCCCTCCACGGGTTACGCTCGAATCGACCGTAAGGCTAGGGGTGACCCCTCAGCGGGCCGCTCGCTCAAATCGACCGTAAGGCTAGGGGTGACCCCCCAGCGGGCCACTCGCCCGAATCGGTCGTAAGGCTAGGGCGACTCCCCCAGTGGGCCGATCATCTAGATCGGCCATAAGGCTGAGGCAACTCCCACAGTGGGCTGATCGTTCAAATCAGTCGTAAGGCTGGGGACAACTCCCCCAGCAGGCCAATCATCCAATTCGGCTGTAAGGCTGGGGGCGACTTCCCCAGCGGGCCGATCATTCGGTCGACCGTAAGGCTGGGGGCAACTCCCCTAGTGGGCCGATCATTCAGTCGGCCATAAGTCTGGGGGTAGCTCCCCCAGCAAGCCGACAACCTGTCGATTGTAAGACTGTAGGCAACTCCCCCAGCAAATCGACATTGCATCGACCATAAGGCTGGGGGCGACTCCCCCAGTAGGCCGATCATTCGATCAGTCATAAGTCTTGGGGTAGCTCCCCCAGTTCTCTGACTGACCCATCGACCGTCAGGCTGGGGGAAACTTCCACAGCAGATCGACATTGCATTGACCATAAGGCTGGGGGAAACTCCCCCAGCTAGCAGATCATTCGATCGGTCATAAGCTTGGGGGTAGCTCCCCCAGCACACCGACCGCCCCGTCGACCGTCGGGCTGGGGGCAACTCCCCCAGCAGGTCAACATCACATCTACCGTAAGGCTGGGGGTAACTCCCCCAGCAGTCGACATCACATCGACCGACAGGCTGGGGGCAACTCCTCAAGTAGGTCGACATCACATCGACCGTTAGGCTTGAGGCAACTCCCACAACAGATCGACGTCGCATCGACCATTTGGCTGAGGGCAACCCCCCCAGCAGGTCGGATCTGATCCGACCATAAGGCTGTGGGAAACTCCCCCAGCAGGTCGGACCTAATCCGACCATGAGACTAGGGCAACCCCTCCAGCAAGTCGGTCCAAAACCAAGGCAGGGGGCAACTTTCCCAGCAGAGCGACCATGGACTGCCACAAAGGACTGGAAACAATCCCCTCAATAAATGCCTCCCGTAGATCAAGTCAGCGAACGACCCCAACTTGAGCAGCGAGAGGATGCAAGACCAAACCAGATCAAAGACAATTCAGAGAGCACAAATGCGATGGTGACACAGAAAAAGAGAAATCCATTTCGGAAAAAATATTTCTTCTTACAGTTTGATAACAAAAAAAGAGGAAGGGGAAAACAATAAGGGCCTGCTCCTCTTATGACACATGAGCTTGCAAAGAGGCATCCCCAGGCGCTTCACCTTCTCCCAAACTAGTGGGATGCCTAGAGACAACCAGATGACGGGGAAGAATTCTTCGGACCCGCTCCATGAATGCCAAGAACCCCTCCTGGAAGGACCTCGCAATCTTCGGGGCCAGAATGCCCTCATACGCATGGAATCCCTCTCGGAGGGACTCTGCGATCCTCGGAGCCAGGACATCTTCATCACCCCTGTCGAGCAGGGTCCACTTGCCATAGGGTGCCTAGCTCGGACCAAAGATCGGCGTTCTCCTTCCTGTGCACCTTCTGGACGAGGGACAATGCATCCTCAGCCTCTTTGGCCGATCCCTCGGCGACCACCCGGGAAGACTCGGTGACCGTCCAAGCCTCCTTTAGGCTCTCCACCTCTGAGGTGAGCTTTGCAACCCTTCTTTGGGACTATTTGGCCTCCATATGGGCCTCCTTGGCTGCCTGCTCGGCCGTCTCAGACCTCAGACCTCCTGCACAAGAGCCGCCTCGAGCCCATTAACCCACTCCGAGCGACGCCGCGCCTTTACAGCTAGCGAAGATGCCTACGAGATGAAGGGAATGAAGATCATTCGAAAAAAAACAAGAATAAGGGAAGAAGTAAGCATACCTGTTGGATCTGTCATACCATGCAATCCGCCAGGGTTGTGGAGCGAACCCTCTCAAGAAGGGAGTGGTCCCCTGGAAGGGCAGAATCTTGTGCCAGCCGAACGGCCATGTCGCAGTCCGTGAAGACCAACCTCCTGGATGGAACCTTTTGGGCTGATCCCGAATGCAGACAAGGCATGTCCTACCCTAACCGGGGTACACTCGGCTTGATGGGCAAGGGAGACCTCAACCAAGACTTAGGGGCTCACCCCGGAGACAACCGGCGCATCGTGCGCCGCCGGGGACCCCTCTCCCCCTTCTTCTTCTTCCCCTTGGGCCCTTTAGACCCCAAGTGGGAGTGTCTCTTCCTCTCCCCCTAATTCCTGGTCAACGCACGGGGCCCTGCTCGGCGGCCTCCGTGACTCTCGCTCCGGGGACGAGAACGGCAGGAGCATCAAGCGGATCTGCCACGATGGGAGAAGGTTCAGCAGTAACCAAAGGCATGGGAGGGGAAATGGCCACTAGTCTCAGCGTCCCGATCAATGGGTCAGTCACATGGATCTCCTCCTCTACAGTGCGACGTAGCGCATGGCTGGAGGAACTCCCCAGAGCGCCCGGAGCCCTTTAACGGATGAGTTGGTGCACGTCACGGCTGAACTCCCGACCCTCCATCTCTGTAAAAGAGAGGAAAAATCAGGGTAAGCAAGGAAGGAAAACAAAATCTAAAAGGCTCCTTTACTAGGGGACTACAAGACGCTTTTGAGGAGGAGGTTGTCCAGTAAAGGCCAGACCGATCTCTCTTCTTTAGACAAGACTGCCAAAAGCCTGACTACGGCCCGATCGGGCTCAGAAAGGGATAATGTCAGCTCGTAGGTCTCCAAGCTCCCCCAACTGGTCAAGATTACTACATCCTCTAGGAAAGTGATGAAGACGTAGTCATTCTTCCAGTTGCCGACCCAGCAGGGTACGCCCAGTAGACATTCCCTGCCCGCCCTGGGGTAGATATGAAGCCATGTCTCCCAAGCAATAGCCCAGACTCTGTAATGATAGAAGAAGAGCAGTAAGGTCATCTCTAACCCATGCATGTGGCAGATCATGATGAAGCTGACCAAAGCCGGGACCAAGTACATGGTCAGTTGGCACAGAGCCATTGTCAAAAATTCCAGGACCCAAATGATGAAGGGGTGGAGAGGGAAGCGAAGCCCTATCTGGAATATCTCAACATACACCCCGACCTTGCGGTTCCTGGGAAAACAGATCATCTCATCTAGAAAAGGCACCCGAACACCATACGGGTGAAAGATGTATTCCGCCCTAATTCTCTCGATGGTGGAATAGAGGATGGTGGAAGCCGACTCGAGGATCGCCGAAGGGACATCGGACCCTCCCATTCCAGGAGGATCCCCTCACCAGGCCGGATCCTCAAATAGCAGACCCTTGCCCTTATCCGAGAGCAACCTGGGCTCAGAGGAGCCATCAGACCCAGACGACGGAGTCCCTATCCTTGACGCCATCACCAATTGAGCAAATCAAAAGCAGAAGCCAAGAAGGGGATTACCTTGCGAAGTTTGAAGAAGAGAACGTTGAAGAAGGAAACGAAGAGGAATTCTCCAACAAAGAGCGTGCAGAAACCAAAAAGGAAGCACAAAAGAGAAATCCAAAACCCAACAGTTTTATATGGAAGGCAACTTCGAATTTGATGCGTTCAAAGGGGGATGTGTGGCAACATCTTGCAGAAGGTGGCACTTCGAATCCCGCTCCCTAAGGGAAGGATAATTCCAACCTAGCATTGCTATGATGGCCTTTATTTAATGCATCGCCTCGACTGATGCTCCTATCAGACCCACACGAATCACATCCCTCGGACCGAACCGTCAAAAATCCGAACGGCCCGAGCGATGGGGAAAAATGATACCACCCTCCTAAAATGAGCTAAGATGGAACGGGCCGAGCCCATGATCCGAGCCCATGAACATGTACGAAACTAGGCCCTGGCCTAAAGGCCCTGGAAATGCCGCGAGTCATGCTGGCCCCGAACTGACACGAAGGGAACCGCTGACCCTCGAAGGTTGAGGTAACCACTCCCCCGAATTGCACCCACCTTCATCACCATTCAAGAGCCCCATTACATCCACCTTCCATCAAGGCACGATCAAAGCGGCGGGTACTAGGGGCGAGATGGAGGGACGTCAAGGGGACGTGGCCAGAAAGTCTCTTATAAGAAATCGGAAGAACGATACACCAAGGGAACGAACTCTGAATACTGAAGACTGAGGTATTCTTTCTCCTACGACCTTGTCTTCCACCTCACAATTCTCCTCCATAACTCGGCCTGAGGGTTCGTGTATCGGTCTCTCTGTGAAACATACTCGATCCACGAGCATCCTTCAGACCAGATCTGACTTAGACATCAGAGGGGACTTGGTCGGAACCAAGGTCCGACCCCCTGACAAGCTTTCTTGTTTGTGTAGGTCAAGGAGACTTCACCCTGCCGAAGCTACCCTTCGGTGCTTCATCCACTGGAGCCTAGCGATATCGACCTCGAGCTTGTTCGCCCTCCACTCGAGGAGGCTGTCGTTCCCCCGAAGCTACCCTTCGGGATACTGACGCACGGATCTGCGCATTCCTAACCGAGCGAAAGTGTCTCTATCTAATCTCGGAGGACGCATGTATCTCACGCGACCATGTTGACCTCTGACCCTCCAGAATACCAAACTGTGGTGAGAAAACACCCCAAAACAAGAATGAATATTATTCCAACTCAATACCTTTTGAGATTTTGAGAAGAGTTGATCTTTGAAGGGGATAATATGATGAAAGTTGTAAGCTGTGTTTGGGGAGAGTTATTGTCTATCATTGGCCTCTATGGAAGAATCAGCCGGGGAGGCCCGAGAGGCAGTGGTTTACCCAGTGGTGGATGCCAGCAATTTGAGGCCGTTTGTTTTCAGCTCGTGAACTTAGCTATTACTATGATAACACCCAATTTTTCCAAAAAACCAGTTCGATCAAAGATCTATCAATCATGGACGTTTATAAGATCCTTCCATTTAGCAACACTTAGGATGGCATAGCCTTAACATTAAAGCTTAGGTTCAAACGAGGAAATGCTTATGGTGGATAACTAGGCACCCAGAGATGAGGAGGGCGTAGAAAGCGACGAAATGCTTCGGGGAGTTGAAAATAAGCATAAATTCGAAGATTCCTGAATAGGTCAACCTTTCAAACTGTTGCTAATTCTATGGGCTGGCAAGAAACAACCTGGCGAACAAAAACATCTTAGTAGCTAGCGAGGCTATAAGTAACGGCAACTACACATTAGTTAAGATAACATGATTCAAGCTTGCCTGTGTGTACATGATTGTTATAAATAGATGTAGATGTGAAGGTGCCTAGAGACTTGATGTAGTCTTAGATGCATGTGGATATGAATAACTCGCTTGCATGTTATAGTGCGCACATGTATCCAAATGAATTTCTTTCACCTGTCTATGTTATCATATTGATCTTTGCTTGCCACAAGAACGTTATCTAGTCGACCCGGTGTAGGAGCCCTTAGATTTGATTCATTCGATGCTCAACTCAGAATCTAATAGCGAAAAAATAAAATGTATGTCATTTAGAGAGAGAGAGAGAGAGAGAGAAGTACAAAAATGAGAATTAACTCATGTCCTCTTAAATGAGAAGCTATATATAGAGATTATATAACAGAATTTTGGTAATTCAACTTCAGTTAGGCTTCCACATCAATACTTTAGTTTGGATGTGACATACACATGACAACATAAATCATCGAATGGAGATGGTACGGATGTGACGCGCATGCGATTGAGTTGGTCACCATGGAAGCTTTTGAGAGAGTGCATGGATACATGTCTTGAGGGAATTACTATAAGTCATCCCACTGATATACAACTTGGCAGAGAAAGTCAAAGCCAACCGCATATCATATTATCTTGGGATGTGTAACTAAGTCGGTTGCTACGTAAAGTGTTGGACCAAGACAAACGGGACAAGTGTCAGGGCAAGAAGATGTTGAACTTTATGCAACAAGGCGATGAGGTGAATGTCTTATCTCCATATAGTCAGATGATTGATAGGATGTCAGCGCTCGTATGTATTCTCATCTTTAGCTGTATGACAACACCTTATGGTGGATCGAGATCAGTAGGAATTAGCGAATGTCACATCTCCATATAGTCGGATGATTAATGGGACATCAGCACTTTCGTGCATATCCTCATCTTTAGCTTTGTGATTATCCCTTTTTAGTGGGTTCACATTATTAGGAATTAGTGAATGTCACAAGGTTTTACGACATAGTTAAATGATTAATAGAATATCAGCACTCTCATGCATGTCTTCAATTTTAGCTTTACGACCATCACCTCTGGGGAAGTTGGGATCAACAAGAGTAACAAATATCACCTCTCCATGTAGCTGAATTATTGCTGGGATTTTAGCACTTATGTGCATATCCTCATCTTAGGCTTTGCGACCACTGCCTCCAAATGAGTTAGTGAATTTCGCCACTCCATATAGTTAGATTATTGATGTGTTGCCATCACTCTCAAACCTATGCTCACTTTCAACTTTGCGACCATCCCCTATGGGAGTTTAAGATAAGCAGGAAGTAGAGAATGCTACCTCTCTATATAATTAAATGATTGATCAGATATGAGCACTCATATGCATATTGACCTCACCTTCGTCTTTCTGACAATCCCATATGAAGGTTGAGATTTGAAGGAGTTAGCAAGTATCGCCTGTTCACACAGTTCGATGATTGATAGGATATCAACATTCATGTGCATATCCTTATCATAGGCTTTACGGCCATTCATATGTGTAAGTTTACGATGCTATGATATCTAAATATATTTGAAAACGACAAAAGTGTGGATTTCAAAAAAAATTGAGTCCTAGCACAATACCGAGAATACTATATGATTCATAAATTAAATGCTGAAGAAAAAGGAGCATACCCTTGTGTGGACATTCTTACGTGATATATGCTCTCCAAAACTTTTGCAGGGAAGACGTCCAATCTCTTCACCAACCAGGTATAATAGTAGTTTCACTTTGATGATGAAACTTTTGATGATCCCATAAGCCCTCTAAAGAGCTCAAAGTGGGTCTGAGGCGTTGCTAGTGCTTGAGAGAAAGAGAGGAAACCTTTTGATTTTTGATAGAAAATTCTATCTCAAAGATTGAGGTTATTTTTCTCTCCTGAATTTTTCTTGACTTTAATATTTGGATGTCTTTAAGAGGAGGATATGACCCATTTATATAGTGCTAGACTCCCATGTAATCCTTTCGTGTTTAGGAGTTTTGGTTAGAGTCAAATTTTATCAAAAAAACGTGTAGGATTAAAGAAAGATATTATGATATCCTTTAATCCTTAGGGGTTTTAGTTAAAGTCAAACTCTATCTAACAATAATTAGGATTAAATAAAAAATTCCTAGAAATCCTAGGATTCTAATTTAGTTAAAATTCTATCTTTTTGGTTTAATCTTGACCCAATACTTGGATCATATCCAAACTAAATCTGACCTAAAACCCCACTTAAATAAGCCATGCATATGGGACAGCTTGCCATCGACATGCACTATTGAGTGGTGGCCACGGTCGTACCCAGTTGGATGACTGACCAGGCATCGACTTGCCAGCCATCCGCTACGAAGCCATTTCATCACCAATGATGCCTTGGGCATGATTTTGACAGTGTTTTAATCTTTCTTTTAGGATCAAAGTTCGTAATTCTTTGCTAACATCTTTCACTCTTATTCGCAACACTTTGTGACAAGCTCCTCTCTCTCAAATAAGTTGATCACAATTTCTTAGGATCATTTTTATATCTAATTTACATCAAGTTATTTTTCTTTGATTATTGTGACTAGCCATCATCGTTGTGCGACTCTAAAAGCCTGATTCATACTTTGACAACAAATTGATCATACTCAACAATCGTGTCACAGCTATGATAGTGACACTAGCTACATATGAAGGCCACCTGTTTCGAAATTTTTATTATCTATTTGGTGTAAAAATACATCCAAATCAAATCTGGGCCTGTCAGTGACAGCTACCATGTAGTTCGGTCACTTCGTCATGACTCTGCTGCTAAGTTCTATATGGTATGTAAATCTGTTAAAGCCTAATAGCACCTTCATATCGTAAGTCTTTTATGTAATACGATGGTCAAAAGATAGATCAAACTTTGTATTCTAATATGTTTATCTATGTTACACTGGCCATAGATTTACTATGGATTTATACTTCATCCCTGTGATACTAACCTCCCAAAGATTAGAACCCTACGTTGATTTTCCACCTCCCTTCATATGCTTTGGACTATACATAGTAAGTACAACAATCTCATTCGTCATTGGTTGATAAAGTCCAATGCATAGCCATCCCATGTGTAAGGTTCTTTAGTGCGTCTCAAGTCAAAAAAATAAGCTGCACCCACTGCCTCCTGCGAGTTTCTATTGACAGTCACAGTATGTTTATCATATAGAAGCATATCAATGAATCATGTTGTGAACTTGTTCTTCAACAAGTAAATTCACACTGTCTCACGATGTCTCCACATCGAATGGCTATGCAATCATCCATTACTATTTCATTGGTAAAGACAAATGTATACTATTTTATCTGGAATATCAATGTCATGTCTTAACATTCTTATGATTGGAAACATTCTAGATTTGTGTTTAAGAAGATCAATTAAGTCTTATTATCATGATCTTATCATGACTTTTAATGTCACGCAATCCAAGAACTTTATCCATGTAATCATATATCAATATTATCATATACTCAATATTCATCAAGAATTTACATAAATAAAGATTACCAAATAGCTTACTATTGTTTTGAATGAGATATATTAATTATAATAATTATCTTAAGGGCATACATATCCCAACATATCCTACATGCACTTACTGCCAATTATTATAGTGTCTCATACTAATCTTATCAACTAAACATTCTAGATGGTTTTGTGGAAGTGTCTTTGTGAGTGGATCTGTTACGTTATAATCTATAATAACTCTGTGAAGCTATTTATAATAGCAATCTTTAATTTCATGTATAATATGAAACATCCTCAACATATATCTAGATCTCTACATCAAGAAAGCTTCTTATGCAGCAACATTTACAACGATATACTCTAATTCCTTCATATAGTCTATTACAGTGTCATGGTTGGAACTCTTCTAAGCTAATGCCCCTCCACTAATGGTGAAAACATATCTTGACACTCATTTATTGTCATCCATATTACCTTAAAATTGGAGTAAGTAAATTACGCTATTGACAGATTATTGTTCTCGTTGTCTTCTTCTCAAGTACTTAGGTATACTCTTTAATGCAATCCAATATTGCTTCTCGATAGGATTTGATTGTTATCGACTGATAATACAAAGTGCATATGCGACATCAGGTCTAGTAGATATCATAAAATACATACTAATCCTACAACCAAATCATAAGAATTCTTACTCATGCGTACTTTATTCTCCTCAGTCTTGGTTGACAAGTCCTTATTGATAGTTATTTCATGACAAGCTGGTACATTACCTCGCTTGGAGCTTTTCATGTTAAACCTCTTTAACATTGTCTTTTTATATCAAAACTGTAAGAATCCCACCATCTTATTTAATCTACGTCTATAGATCTTTATACAAAAGATGCTTCTCATTAATCTTTCATGTAGAAGTTTTATGACAACCACACTTTGATTGATTAAAACATCATTATCTCATTATCATCAAAATGTATCATCCATATATAATACAAGGAATGAGACGACACATCCATTGACATTCTAACATACACATAGTTCATCCTCAGTTTTTTGATGAGGCTAAACTTTCAACGGTGTCAATAAATTAGATATTTTCGCTTTGTATGTTTGCTTCAATCTATAAATCGATTTCAGTAGTATAAATGCTTTTTAATTACTCCCACCGACTTCAAAACTCTCTGGTTGAGTCATGTATATGTACTCTTCAAAATCACCATTTAGAAAATTGATCTTTACATCCATTTGCCAAAATTCATAGCCATAGAAAGATGTCATAGCAAGCATACTCTAAATTGATTTATGCATGGCTATCAGTTAAAAGGTTTCAACTAGTCTATACCAAGTCTTTATGATACACTTTTGCCACCAACCTTGTCTTATAGGTCTCCACCTTTTTGTTTGCACTATTTCTTCTTGAAGATCAGCAATTCTTAATATGTTTTATCCCTTTAGAAACATTCTCCAAAGTTCATACTTTATTAGAGTGCATGGACTGTATTTCAAATTTCATAGCATCTAGCCATTTTCTAGAGTCTCCATTCTGAATGGCTTTTAGAAAACTAGTATGGTCATCATCAACAATGACGCTATCCTCAATGCCAACATCTAAGAGAAATCCACATTATCTCTCAGAAGATTAGGAATGCCTCTTAGATCTCCTAAGGGGCGAGAATAGTTAAGCAGAGTAAATGTGTCCTATTCTGTCTCTTGATCCTTTGTAGCTTGTATTTCTGAAACTTCTTTCAGATCTATCACACTGCCCTCTGTCTCTTCATCTAGAGATTCCTTTTCCAAGAAGGTGACATGTCGAGAAACAATGATCTTTTGTTCCTCAGGTTGATATATAAAAAATATATCCTTGAAATTTTTTTGGACATCTCATAAACTTACACATCATGAATTATGCCTCTAGTTTCTCTAGATTATTCCATTTTATGAATGTAATACAACCTCATATCTTAACAAACTTAAGATTGGATTTATTTTCTTTACATATCTCATATAAAGTGATAAGCATGGGTGTAGATGGAACCATACTAAGTAAGTGAACTGTCATTTCTAAGGCATTACCTGAGAAAGAAAAATGTGACTCAGGATTACTCATCGGGGATCACATCATATTTAATATGATATGATTCCTTCTCTCTGACACACCATTGTGCTTTAGTGTGTAGGGCAGAGTATCTAAGAGAGAATCTCATACTCTTTTAGATAAGTAAGGAATTCCAGATTTAAATATTCTTCTCCTTGATCTGATTGAAAAAAAATTAATTCTTTTTCTTGTCAGGGTCTCTACTTCATTCTTATAATCATTGCATTTCTTAAAGGCCTTAGACTTATATTTGAAGAACATGTATCCAAAACTTGAGAAGTCATCGGTAAACATGATAAAGTAGGAGCATTCACATCTTGCTTGTATAGACATTGAGCCGCATACATCAATATATATGAATACTAAGTGATCACTAACTCTTTTTCTTTGTCCTGCAAAGGGTGTTTTAGCCCTTTTGCCTTTGAGACAAGACTTGCAAGTTGAATATGATTCAAATTCAAAAGGATTAAATTTTCCTTACTTATGCAACTTACTAAGTAATTTGTCACCAATATGGCATAGTCTACAATTCCATAGGTACATTTCACTTGTACTTAGAGTCTTCCTTTTATTCAAACTTTGAATGGTATGTATGGTGTTCGCATTCAAAACATAAACGACATTATTTAATGTACCAACTCCAATCATGATCTTATATTTGAAAATGTTCATAACATTTTTCTCCAATGTAAATCTGTACCCTTCTTTATCTAATAAAGATATAGATACAATATCACACCATGTTTGCTACATAAGAATAATTTTATAAAATCAAAACATTGCCAATTGGCAATCTATGGTGAAATTTCCCTACGACGATGTCATCGACTCTTGATCCAATTCCAACTTGTAGAGTTATCCCACCAATACTCAATCTTCTACTTTTGTCAATCTATGAAAGCAATTAAATATAAAAAACCTACACTAGTATCTAATACCGAAGTAGTAGAAAAATAAAGAGTATATTTTGAATGACATACATACATGAAGATGAGGCCTCATTATGCGCCTTCTTCTTCAAGGAATTCATGTAATCCTTTCAATTTATTTTTCATTGCCCAGAATTATGATAAAATAAGCATGTACCCTTGAATCTAATTTTTCTTCACTTTCACCTTCTTCACATCACCCTTAGGCTTAATAGCTTTCTTCTTTTCCTTGTGAAGCGCCTTGGGATGAGAAGAATAGCTAGTAAGCATAACCAGTGTCTTCTCTTTCAAAAATAAACTCTATGCCTATCTTAACATATTGAGGAGTTCTGGAAGTGAACATTCCAGTTTGTTCATATTGAAGTTCAATATGAATTGAGAGAAGATACTAAGAAGGGACTGAAGACTTATATATATATATATATATATATATATTTGAATAAAAGAAGGCGACTGGAGGGAGGCACCACTTCTGAACAAGGGCTTAACAGCGCCTTGGGAAGCATATGAGAATACACCGTATTTTTGAAGAGAAAGCCAGAGAAGTAGACTTTGGTGTTGTTCTCCCGGGATCTGTCCCCCTTCATACGGGTTCCCCACCGACCTTCGGCTTTCCTGCAAGTAAGGTTTTCAGACAACCTAGAGCATCAATCGGAAATCAATGTCGGATCCCGGCTATCTGAAAAAGGCATCTTGAAGTAGAGAATCACGAAATGCAAGAAGGGGCGGCTAACTGTGCTTTTGCGACCGACTAAGGCATGGGTCAATCATTTACTTTATTAGTTCCAACCGTGGCAGCTGTGGAATCTGTAATTGGACCAGCCATTTTCGTTATAACTTTTTCGGCTGCTGCTGAGCAACAGAAGGGGGTTTACCTGTGAAAGGCACCCCGATGAAAGCCAATTCTTCCTAACACAAACACCTACTTTCTAATTCCTCAATATATCTAATCATTTTGAGGACATAATCTTAAAGTGAGGTTCAAGCTACCATTAACTTTTTCGAAGTATCAATCTTGCGATTCGAGATTGTTTTTCATGTATCCACTTTATATGGAGAAATATGAATTTAATGTCTGTATTCACATGCTTACTTTTTACTCATTAGTCATAGTGGCCATTACGAGACATTTAGCAGTGGTAAGTCATTAGTCCAAGTCTTGTAAATTTTCACCTTTACATCACTTGACTTCTCAGTTAGTGTGTTGGGAGCGGTTGCTTTTGAGATGTATTCTAGTTTGTCATTTGTCGGTATAATTTTAATATTTCTCAGCCAATCTTCATAATTAGGACCATTGAGTTTGTTTTTGTTAATTATAAGTTTAAGGCCAGACATGATGCAGATGCTATATTTAAAAGCATTATGATAATATAAAGCAGATGTTCTTAATTAGATTAGTTTTTGTCTAATTATTTTCTCCTACTAATTTTAGCAAACACCTTCAACCCATGAAAGATAAATTAATAATAGTAATTTAATTTTATAGTGAGAATTGGGATCTAACTATCATTAGATTGATAATATTGACCGGCGCCAACAATTTATCTCACACTATAGAAGTTGACAAACTCTTTATCAATTACAACTTCGTGTAATTTCCCATTTGGGTTTTTTCCCGTAATTCCATTAAGACCTTAACCATCACCAAAAAATCATAAAGTATTAGTCAAGCCTATTCACATGCATTTCTTATTCATGTACTGTTAGTGCACGGGTTCAAGTCCGTGTGAAAAATCTGCATACCTGACCCGAATGATGCTAGCAACCAGATATCCGTCTCTCAGAGCAAGGCATTGTCGAGTCAAGCGAACTGCCCGTTCGACCATTAGACGCGCGCTGATATTCCGAGAGAAGTTAATGGGGCCGAATAAGTGGGCAGCCGTTAACTCGAATCTCGGAGAATATTGTGCCCAAATCAATGAAGGATGGTTACACACAATCAAACCTATAAATGGACGAAAGGACAAAGGTAAAGGGGGTGTCAATTCTAAGGTACGAGGTCTAATACATAAAACTCTACTTTCTCAGCATATATATTTATTATACTATAAAGCTAGCAATGTGAGATCTGAGGCAAACCTCCGTGGGTCGATCTCAGCTGCTCCTAGCTCTCTCTCATCCTTAAGTTCCCATACTAACTTAAGCATCGGAGGGGATTTGGGTCGGAACCCAGATTTAACCCCCTTAACGTCTCTCTATGGTGTAGATCGACGAGCCACTATTCAATGACGAAGGTCGTCCTCGAGCTTCCCATCCTCGAATAATCGATGTTTCCACCGCCCGAGGGTCGATCGAGCATCGCATCACCTCCAACAACCATCACACAACCCTGGTTCTTCTAACCTCAGGTCCCACCACACCCGCTGACAAGGCTCCGACTCGGCATCAAGGGCCCACGTCAGCCGGACAACTATCTCGGTCATTTTTGGCCTTAACAGTTTGGCACCATCTGTGGGAAACCATGAGTCGACATCCCAATCAATGAGCCTCTCGACCATGTCGACTCACCCATCAATATCTTTCGGGGATGCCTCGACGTCTCCCAGCATCGGCCTCATCAATTGATAATGGGAGATTCCTCGCGTCCAAAGCTGTCGACCTCTCTACAAAGCTCATGCACCGGGAGGATGATGACAGTATCTGAGGGGCAAAAGCATCCCAAAGATTCTACACCTCATATCTCCCTTTCAGATGAAGACCTGAAGGGTGTGGAACTGCTGCATGATGATGTCGTCGTCATTACGGCCACCATCAACGAGAACATCGTGAAGAGGTCACTTGTCGACACTGGAAGCTCGTGCGATATACTTTTCTTCACCACGTTGGATAGGATGAAGTTGTCTTCCATAGAAATAACGCCCTGTTCGGGGCCCCTGGTGGGATTCACCATGCATTCCGCCTCAATAGCAGGCATCATTACCCTATCGGTGACCCTCGACACGTATCCTCGACAAATCACTCGCCTGACTAGTTTCATGGTGGTGAAGATCAACTCGGCATACAATGGGATCATCGGGAGACCACTATTGAACGCTATAGAAGCGGTCTCAACGTTCCATCAGATGATCAAATTCCAGACCCCCGAGGTAGTGGGGAAGGCAAGAGGAAATCAAAAGCAGGCGCGGTCGTGTTATACATTGTCCACCACTTTGAGGAGGATTGGGCAGGCAGACCCAATCGACCCCAGAGACGAGGATCGATGACCCGCAACTGTCGAAGAAACAGAGAGCATCCAGACTTTGAAGAAGAGCAAAAGAATGTCTCTATCGGGTCGATGCTCCGATTCGACCTGAGGGAGTAGTTGATTGCTCTCTTGAGAAAGCACGCGGACGTTTCTGCCTGGTCCCCGAAGGATATGCCCGGTATTGACCCCGCAGTAATATCTCATAAGGTGGAGGTCGACCCGACTTCCAGGCCCAAGAAGCAAAAGATGATGAACATGGGGGGCGAAAAGATGAGGCTACAACCGAGGAAGTGGATCTTATCGTCGAATGTTGTCATGGTGAAGAAGGCGAACGACAAATGGCAGATGTGCATCGACTTCACCAATCTCAATAAAGCATGCCCGAAGGATAGTTACCCCATGCCACGGATCAACCATCTGGTTGACAGTGCTTCGGACTACAAACTCCTCAGCTTCATGGACACATTCTCACGGAATAACCAAATCCAGATGGCACTGGAGGACTAAAAGAAGACTTATTTTTTTAACACCAAAATGCCGTTTGGTTTAAAGAATGCATGGGACACATATCAACGCATGATGAACGGAATCTTTGAGGCTTAAATGGACGGAACCTAGAAGTATACATCGACGACTTGTTGGTTAAGTCGAAAAAGCCAACGGAGCACATCGCAGTTCTCCGGGAAATATTTGTGCAGATCCGACGATACAAACTTCGATTGAACCTTGCCAAGTATACTTTTGGGGTTCGGTTGGGGAAGTTCCTTGGTCTCATGCTAACAAGCCGAGGGATCGAGGCCAATCCCGACAAGATCGCTGCAATCATTACGATGAAGGAGCCTTCGACCCTTAGAGAACTCCAAAGGCTGAATGGAAGAATAGCTGCTCTAGGTCGATTCTTATCTAAATCAACTGAGAGTCATTGCCTTTCTTCAAAGTGCTTAGGAAGGCGATATCCTCCGCATCAAGTGGGACGCAGACTGCAAGAAAGCTTTCTCCGAGTTAAAGGAGTACATTCGCAGCCCACCACTCCTCACCAAGCCAGATAAAGATGACCAACTCATTATCTACCTGGCCACTACTGTTAAGGCTGTAAGCTCGGCACTCGTCAAAGAGGACTTGTGGATACAACGGCCCATCTATTACTCAGTCAAGTTCTCCGACGCGTAGAAATAAACTACTCAAGGATAGAGAAGATGGCTTTTGCGCTAATCCAATCCGCTAGGAGGTTGCGACCCTACTTCCAAGCGCACACTATTGTTGTCCTCACCGACACTCCTTTGGAACAAACCCTAAAGAGATTGGATCGCTCAGGGCAAATGATGAAATAAGAAGTCGAGCTGATCGAGTTTGACATCCAGTTCAAGCCGAAGATCACCATCAAAGGGCCGGCTCTCGCCGTACTTCATTGTCAAACTCACTTGTGACAAAGGCCCAAAGGAGGAGGTATGTGTTACTAACGTACTATCTGAGGTTACCCCCTCATCCTCAACAGGTGTCAATTCATCGAATGGTACAATCGAAGACGAGGGAACCTGGATCGTACAAGTTAACGGTTCGGCCACTCAAGCTCGGAGCGGGGCCGGAATAATTGTCCAAACGTCAGCGGGCGATATATTCGAGTACGCTTTCCGCTTCAACTTCCAGACAATAAACAGTGGTGCTAAGTATGAAGCAGCCATCAACGGGCTCTGATTGGCTCGAGCCGTAGGAGCAAAAGTGGTCCAACTACTCAATGACTCTGGCATCATAGTCCACCAACTAAATGGAGCCTTCGAGGCCCGCGAATATCATGTCCTATTTTGAACTATACGTGTATTCTGCTGTATACACGTGGTAAATCTACTTACGATGCATGTGTAGGCATGAAATAATTGTGGGTATCGATGTATATATCATAGTTCATGTGGGTTGTGTCGTAATAAGTGGCTAATAGAAGTGAATGCGAGATGTGAATGCGAGAGAAGTGTGAATGATGTCGTGTGTATCGTTTAATGCGTATGTATTAGACGTGTGTGTGTGATGCATGTATGCATGCATGGATGTGCCTGGATGGGTGTACGGAGAGCCATGCTAGTGTGAAAAGAGATTAGGGGTTAATGGCATCCCCGTAAAGTTTTAGAAAAGTGAGGGGCAAAATGGTCATTTGGACAAAAGAGGGTGTGAGTGTATAGGAAAAAGTTGTGTGCATAAAGTAATGGCAAACTTGTAAATACCTAAAAGTTGAGGGGTATTTTTGGGAGGGTATTTTAGTCATTTTAATTTGTACATGGCTTATGGGATAAGCTAAAGGCATGGTGTAGAATTTTCTTTAGGATTCTTCCTTCTTTCTTCTTTCTTCTTCTCACATCTTCTCCCTCTTTCCCTCTCTCTCTTCCACCTAATGAGGCCGGCCATATCCCCTTCCTTTTCCCCTTATTTTCACTCCAAACCCCTAATTTAGCCCCTAAAATCAAGAAAACCTTGGTTACTTAGAAGGGGGAGAAGAAAGAAAGAGATGGAGATAAGAAAAATGAAGTTTTGAGGTAGTAATCCAACTTGGATTTGGAAATCTATTTAGGGTTTCTTTTCATCATGTTTTCATATCATGTTTTTCCCAATATGAAATAGTGGTAATCAAATTAATGTGCCATGATTCGATTTTCATGAATAACCCCTTGAAATTCCAAGCATAATCACTCTTTTGTAAAACCTGAAATTCTGTGTTGTGTTATTACTTGGTTTAAGGTCACTGTGGCTCGAATTAAGTTTCGAAAAATTTATATACTTGTAGATTTTGAAGTTCTAGCCCAAAACCATATAAAATTTGACATATGTTCAATTCAGAAATTAGGAGTAAAAATTACATCTTCACAACATTTCTGTATTCCATCCAATCTGGATACACTTCAGTAAAATTGTGCTCCGTCACTGCATACTCCATGAAATTTTGTATTCTTGGTCTCATTGTAAAGATAACAGGTTTTTCTACAACTTCATTGCAGTGCATGTATTTCGAAATTCGGACCGCACCATGCCCCAAATTAGCAATCGTAACTGCCCTCAGAATCTGTCTGAAAAACAGATTTGACAGGCTTCACCAACAAATTTACCATACATCATATATGTCATATTTTTGCATAAAATTTTACTTGTGAATCCAGAACTACTAGATCTACAACTTTCATTTAGGAAGTTTTGCTAAATTCTGACTATAATTGGGTGATAACAGCCATACTTTATGACTGTTTATACGTTTCCTGCAAGCTAAAGTGGTTAAGCGGTGATATGAATTGTGTATTATTGCTAATTTACCCTCTTTAGTATATGATTAGTGTTTTTACGTGAAAGGTAGACTAATGATATGAGTTTCTAATAGATTTACTAATGTGCTCATGGACATATACGTCACGCTCACCACGTGTTTGTGAAAATGCTTCAATGAAATAAAATTGAGAAACATGAGAAAATGAGCTCCCATGAATTATGTTATGGATTTGTGATGTTGTGAGACATGTTTGGCATGGTTTCATAAGTGATCGGATAATGAGTGGTGATGGCGGGCATGACACTTTGGTGTATGACCCATGTTGATATGTGATGTGGCTATGATGGAGGGCATGACACTTAGGTGCATGACCCAGATTCATATAAATGAGGAATATTAACACTATGAAGCCATGCCATCATGATTCTTATAATATGATTTATAATGTTTATTTGATGATTTGGAATGTCTCAGTCCCCTCTAAAGGGGGTGAGCTACTAAAACTGGGGTTTGGGGGAAATTTGAGTAAATTGTGGATATGAGGCCTGGACTACGAAGATGGGGGAGGTGATGATGTGATATGTGATTATTATTCCCATTCGCCTTTACAGGGAGTGGAGGGGCATTGGCGTTTGTGATGGTGTGGTTTGGGTGTGGAGAGGTATATGGTGGAGAGCCTAACTCTTGCTACCGTCCAGGGAGGAGGCGAAGATGCCCGGTGTACAGTACACGTGTCCACTGCACCGTGTGCTATACTTACCCCAAACCTTTGGGGTGAGGCCCGTGAAGCAGGTCCCCTGACGGGGCAGGGTGAGAGACCTGGCATACAGTGCACGTGTCCACTGCGTCGTGTGCAGTTTCCACCCCAAATCTTTGGGGTGAGGTCATGGTCCTGGTATCACATAGTTTACCGAAGTTTCCAACTAATTCAATTTTAAATAAGAGTTTGCATGTTACTTCTTCTGCTTACAGCACTTTCCTCTTCCTTTTACCAGCTTTTCTTGTGACACTGTGTTATACCTCTGGCACTTGTACTTATCTTATTAGATTGGTTTGCTTGAACACTCGTATTATTATTGTGTTAACATTTTTCTTGCAGTAGCTAGACATCGAACCACAGGTATGACCCCTTACTTGGATGTTTACTTCCTGGCACATTATTTTGTTTACACGCCTTATTTCTCTTGCCTTGCCTTGTGGATTGACAACCTTAAATCGGTGTTCCAAATCCAAGCGGTTTCCTACTGGGGCACGCATTGACGTGCTCCTCCCTATTTTTTAGGTAGCAGATAGTTGGAGAGCCTGGGAGACTTGTGAACATGGAGCTAGGGGTGTGGGGAGTTCAGGAAGCTGAGTTGTACTCTAGGATAGTGGTGTTGGTATTGTCTTTTAGAGGTGTAATTTGAGTTGAAATTTATTGATGCATATTGGTACCAGATGTTGTGTTGGCCCTTATATTAGAAATGTGAAATTGTGTATGTACTCTTTGTGATGTTGTATAAGTGGAATGTGATATCCTAGTTGTTATATATGGAGCATTACAGGTACTATCCCAGCATGTGCACAGTGGCATGCCTCTGTCTTCATCATCTCTCTTCCATTCTCTTTTCTTCATCACCTCTGCCCTTCAGGCATACTTGAGACAGATCCGAAAATCCCGGGTATCTTGGGGATTGGGGTGTGACAGTCAAGATTCAATGCAAAGTTACATGCAAGTTTTTAAATTGGAGCTTGCCAAGTTCAGTCGAGTAGAGATCCATCATGTGCCAATGTCAAAGAACCACGAGCCGTCGCCCTGTCAAAGCTCACATCATCCTCCACCGCAGAGCTCGATCACGTTTACCACATCCCAGCGGGCTAAAGCAGGAGCTGCTGAGCCTCGACCGAGGAACCACTTGGATGGATCCCATAATCCGTTACCTGAACACGTGGAGAGAAGCCGATCGATCCAGTAGAGGTACGAAAGTTAGAACGGAAGACGTACCAACTCGTTCTGCTAGATGATTCATTAGACAAAAGTCGATGGACCAGGTATGACGTTTTACCCTACCTCAAATGCTTAGCCCCACAGCAGGCACTCTATGTGATTCAGGAAATCCTTGAGGGCGATTACGGGAACCATTGCGGAGGAAAGGTAATAGCCTTAAAGGCCATAAGACAGGGCTACTTCTGGCTAATGATGTTCAAGGATGCCATCGAGTACGTGCAAAGGTGCTCAACCTGCCAAATTTTTTCGAAGATTAGCTCAGCCCCAGCGACTGATCTGATCCCCATCATCAGCCTATTGCCTTTCTCCAAATGGGGAGTGGACCTCCTTGGCCCATTCAATCAAGCAAGCAGTCAACGTAAGTTCCAAATAGTGGCAATCGACTACTTCACGAAGTGGATCTAGGTGGAGCCCCTGTCCCAAATCACCAGTAAAGAGGCTTGAAGCTTCGTCTAGAAATCCATTGTCTGTCGTTTTGGCATTCCACAATCCATTGTCACAGACAATGGGACACAATTCGATAGTACCGGCTTCAGAGACTTCTATTTCGAGCTGAAGATTAGGTTGCACTTTGCCTCAGTCGTGTTGAGTATTGGACTTCTTCCTACTTGGTGTTACTGATGAGCAAATATAAATACTTGTGACTAATCCCCTATTTACAGTTAATCCATTGCACATGCATATCATGAAGATCTATTAGCAATGGATGATACTCAAAGATCATTGAAAGCAAATGAAATGGATTGGATGATCGTAGATGGTGACTGAAGCTCCTAGAAGACTTCAAGCTATGCATTGGAAAGAAGAGAGAGTTCGTCTAATGTAACTTTCTTGTTTCTCTTCTAGTATGTAGTTTAGAAGTAGAACTTTGTTGGAGCACACACACATCTTTATTTCAGTCTTATGATATCATTAGATCAACCTTCCTTAGACTCCAATTCATTTCTATCTAGATTGTGCATGTCATGTTTATAATAGTCGACTGCTGAACGATTTACAGTCGCCTGTCTCAAAACATTCGACTGTGTTTTGTTCTACAGTCGCCTGTTATGCACAAACTTTTTCAGTCTAGTTTTTGGGCTTCTTAGCTTTAACTCTCATAGGAGACTTATGAACGATTCACAGGCGCCTGTCCAAGTGACAGTCGACTGTATTTTGTTAATCAATCGCATGTCTATCTTTAGCCCAAATTCTATTTCTCTGTTTAATCTGGTCAGTCGACTATTGTTGGATTTACAATCGACTGTCCAATGGAACAATCGAATGTCAATGCTTCAACAGTCGTCTGTCTTTGAGCCTATTTGATGACTCAACTCTCTGGAAAATCTCAGGGTCTTGATAGTCGTCTGTAGAAGGAATTACAGTCGACTGTTCAGTTTAACAGTCAACTGTCTTCTCTTCATCAGTCGTCTGTCCTGTTCTCCCAGACGTTTTTCAGATTTCATCAATTTACCCAGCTTATGGCCAGTCGCCTGTAGTATGATTTACAGTTGCCTGTTGGTTCAACAATCGACTGTCTATGCCTCATCAGTCAACTGTCTACGTGGTAAGTTACCGTTATAAATTCTCACCTACCCTCTGTCACTGTGCAGTAGTCGACTGTGAGTTCTTCAACAGTCGACTGTCTCGGGCGCAGATTCTATCCGTTGAGTTTTTCCTCACGGATTTCAAAGGGATTTTGTTGAGTTCGTTTGAAGGGTTTGAGAAACCTATAAAAGGAGCCTCTACTGTTTCATTGAGAGGCTAGAATCTTTGATTACCAAGTTGATAAATCATTCAAGCTTTCTTTCTCTCAAGATCAAAGCTCGCAAATCCTAAAGCCCTAGAATTCCAATCTTTCATCTCTTGCTCTCCAACCTAGAACCAAAGATAAATCTTCTAGGCATTTGGTGCAATCAAGAGAAAGGGCTTTCCTCTCTTCCAAGAGAGTCTTTCAACACACAACACACTTCTCCTTCAAGTTCTACTTCAAGGCATATGTGATTGTAAGTGTTGCTTAATTTCATATTTCACAACTTCAGTTATTTGATTTACTCTCGGTTTGTGAGAGTGGTTTGCTAGCTCCCAAGTTATGGGAGTTAAGGTCAATCAATTGTATTTCGATTTCACTTGTAGGGTTGATACAAGTGGGTTTTAAGGAAACCTCAAGTTAGGGTTCTAACTTGAGTATCCGGTTGTTAACCGGGTGGAAGGGACGTTGGATTACGGGAACAAGTCGGGAAGTGACTTGGGTAATTCGAACCCTTGAAACATCCTTGCGTTTGTATTGTTTCACTATGGGGTTCTCTTTTATTCCTCATTTATTATTGGTTAGGAATTTAATTTGGTGTAACTATCTTTTTAAATTGCATAAACATTATTCAGCCCCCCTTCTAGTGTTTTCCTCATAGCTAGGGACCTAACAATTGGTATCAGAGCATTGGTTTATAGCTATGGTATTCATCAACAACAACGTTCCTCCACCGTCTTCGTATAACAATCACGATCGTGATGGAGCGTCCACAGTTTTCGAAGGTCAATCCACGGTGCGTCCTCCGTGTTTCAATGGCATGAACTTTGGCTATTGGAAATGCTGGATGGAGACGTTCCTAAGGAGTGCTTCCTTTTGGAGAACCCTCCACAAGGAATACGTCGAGCCCACCGAAGAGGATGTTGAAAAATGGACAGCTTCCGAAAAATCCGTCGAAGTCAACAACACATAGGCAATGAACACTCTTCATTGTGCGTTGGACCTAGATGAGTTCAACAAGATATGCA
Source organism: Scilla litardierei (assembly GCA_030789695.1). Classification (NCBI taxonomy): domain Eukaryota; kingdom Viridiplantae; phylum Streptophyta; class Magnoliopsida; order Asparagales; family Asparagaceae; genus Scilla; species Scilla litardierei. The sequence goes on along the minus strand of CM061133.1, from coordinate 99,190,787 downwards.
CATGTAAGAGTGCAAATCAAATTTGGAACTATCTCGTCGTTACCCATGAGGGAACGAACAATGTAAAACTTTCTAAACTCTATGTTGCCGTGCAAAATTTCGATATGTTTCATATGCAAGAAATGAAAGCATAGCATCGATGTACGGACGTTTTACCGATATCACTAATGAACTGGAAGCTATCGGACAAGTCTATGCCCAACAAGATAAGGTAAGGAAGATCATAATGGGAATGACCACCAAGTGGAAAAGAAGTGCTATCGCCATCGAGGAGGTCAATGACTTGAAGACTTACACAGTTGTGAACCTTATCGGCACTCTCATGTCTTACGAAGTAAGACGAGAGAACCGATTAAAGATTCGAGCTATGATAAACCCTTCGGAGGCCAAGAAGAAAGCTTTGGCATTCAAAGCCAATTCCTCATCCTCCGATAGTGAAGAATCAGAAAATGAGTTGGACTTAGATGAAATGGCTCAAATGGCGAAGAAGTTCCAACTCTTCTTTCGCAAAGGTAAATTTTCCTCTAAGAATAGATTTGATTCTACTAATAACACTTCCCCTCTTTGCTTTAAGTGTAATAAGCCAGGGCATATCTAGAAGGATTGACCAATGCTTCGAAACAAAGAGAAGTGGAAGGCTCTGAAGTACCACAAGTCCGAAAAGAATAAAAAAGATAAGAAGAAAGGACTAGTATGTACATTCGATGACACAAGTGGAGACTCATCAAGCGAATCCGATGATGAGAAGGGTGAAAGTGCCCACATGTGTTTCATGGCCCGGGAAGTTTCACTCTCCAATGAAAGTGATTCAGACATGGATGAAACCGAGGTAACTATGGATGAATTGTGTATTGCTAATGCAGAATTATTTGCTAAGTATCAATCTTTAATTCTTAGATACACTAGTTTAAATAAATTTAATGTTAGCAATCCATCCATTCCATGCATTATCAACAATGACACCATTGTTGATACTTTAACCTTTGAGAAAGCGAATTTAGCTTCTCAAAATGTCACTTTGAGAAATGAGGTGAATACCCTCAAATCTCAACTAGATCAAACACATCCTAAGGATAATAGTGATCTAGTTTCACAACACACACAATTAGATTTAGAGAATGTGTCTCTTAAAACCCAAGTGCACGAGCTCAAAGCACGGGTGTCCACCTTGGATACCAACATTTCTTCTCTTAAGGAGAAATATGCGCTCATGTCCTCCCGTATTGTGACATTTAATAAGGGGAAGGACAATTGAATGATTTGTTAGCAAACCAATTTCCGGCCACACATCGTGTTGGTCTTGGTTTTGTGGAAGCAAATGCATCCAATGCTCGCACCTCCTAAAGTTGTGTCACTATAGACTTTGTGAGGCCATCCTCCGGTGCATCCACAAGTGGTGTCAAAGAAACTATAGGTAGCAAACCTACAAGAAAGTCACCACTTCACCCTCTCTTCTTTTTGGCAAGAAACCCACTAAGGGTGTAAACCAAAAGAGAAGTCATTCTTACATGTACACCAACCTTCATCCACGTAGGAAATCTCCTACTTCATAAGTGGATACTCATGACACTTTATACGCTCCACACCCACGGACACGTACAAATCCACACATGAGAAATACTCATGTACGTGCTCTTATACACCCATATGCTCATGCGCATCATTCTTACATGTATGCACACCCTCCACATGTCATGCATGACCCGTATGTTTCATACAACATGCATGTTTCCAAGCATGCATACAACCCTCATATGTCCAATGCATATCCACCACCTCATTTTTATGCTAGAACCCATGTTCCTAAGAAGCATGCACCACATAGAAATCTAACAGCTATGCATGCAACTAGGAAAAGTATTCCCAAAACATACACCATTTGGGGTCCTAAGAACACTAGCTTAAATGATATGAACGCATATGTTTATTCCTATTTTCATGGTGTTATTAATAATGGTAATTATGTTGGAAAGCAGAAGTCCACTTGGACTCGGCTTCCAAAGGGCTAATCCCCTTGGACCCAACAAAAATTGGGTACCATGAGCTTATGGTATACTATGTAGGTACCCAAGAGAAAGAAAGAGAGCAATAAAGGTCAAATTAGCTCTCAAAGGAAAGGATGGATTCTCGAAAGTGATTGCTCCAAATACATGATGTGAGATCCCACATTTCTCTCCGAAGTGACTAGCATCAAGAATGGTGCAACGGTCACTTTTGGAGGTAACCAAAAGTAGGGATGTTGACGAACAGAACGTTCGACGAACTACTCGTGAACAAGCTCGGTACTTGTTCGTTTACGTTCGTTTAGGAAGCTCAATGAACAAGCTTGAACATATTTTTAGAGCTCGGCTAGTAAACGAACAGAGCTTGAACATAACAGTGTTCGTTCATTTATGTTCAGGAACAAGCTCGTTAAGTGTTCGTGAACAAGCTCGTAAAGTGATGTTCATGAACAAGCTCGTTAAGTGTTCGTGAACGAGCATGTACTGAAAATAGTAAATTTAGACAAATACTATATTTTTTATTATTCTTGAAATGGATGCTTGTAATGGGATATGTGGAGCAATTATGCTGGATTTGTTTGTTTTTGTCCTGCAAATATTTAATTCTTTTATTTAATTGATTTAGTCATTGACAATAATGTTGAAATATTATTATTCCTGATTAAAAGTTAACGTTCGTTGAAAATCTATTCAAGAACAAGATTGATTTGTGTTCACGAACAAGCTCGATAAGATTTGATAATGAACAGAACGTTCGATTAACTACTCGTGAACAAGCTCGGTAAGTGTTTGTTTACGTTCATTTACATTCGTTCGGTAAGCTTAATGAACAAGCTTGATCATGTTTTTAGAGCTCGGTTAGTAAACGAACAGAGCTTGAACAAGGATTTTGTTCATGAACAAAACCAAGATCACTGTTCAAGCTCGTTCAAGCTTGTTCGTCAACAGCCCTAACCAAAAGGGAACCATCATTGGAGTAGGTATAGTCAGAAACTCCTCCAAACCTTTAATTGCTAATGTATTTCTAGTTAGTGGTTTGTGTCACAACCTCATTTCCATTAGTCAACTTTGTGACAAAGGTTACAAGGTTAACTTTGGAGAAGGATTGTGTAAAATTGTTGATTCTAATTCACATATTTTATTTACCGGTATTAGGCGCAAAAATATTTATTATTTGAGCTTGCCTAAAACCGTAGAACATTGCTTAGTTGCTAATTCAAATGAACAACTATAATGGCATCGTTGTTTTGGTCATGTTCATATCAAGCACTTATATAAGTTAGCTAAGCATGATCTAGTCAAAGGTTTTCCAAAAATTGTTTTTAGTAAGAAAAACTTTTGTGATTCATGTCAAAGATGTAAACTTAGAAAATCATCTTTTAAGCTTAAAGAAGGCATTACTTCTAAGAGGCCCCTAGAATTACTTCATCTAGATTTGTATGGGCCAACTAGAACTACTTCTTTAGGCAATGCTCATTATGGATTAGTCGTCGTTGACGACTTCTCTAGATCTACTTGGGTTTCATTCTTAACTAATAAGAATGAAGCTTTTGAAGAGTTTACCATATTTGCAAAGAAGATTCAAAATTTCTTAGGATCCAACATAATCACTATTCGTAGTGATCATGGAGGAGAATTTGAGAATGAGTCTTTTACAAAGTTTTGTGATGACACCAGGATAACTTACAACTTTTCTTTTCCTCGGGTACCACCACAAAATGGTGTTGTAGAGAGAAAGAATATGACTCTTATTGACTGTGCTCGTACTATACTCCATGATAGTCATCTTGGACTACAATTTTGGTCAGAAGCGGTGCACACGGCATGTTATGAGCTCAATAGGTTCCTAGTGAGACCTTGAACGAACAAAACTTGTTTTGAGTTAATTTATGACAAAAAGCCTCTAGTTAAATATTTTCGAGTTTTTGGTTCAAAATATTTTATCAAGAACACCTTTGGTAACTTAGATAAATTTGAGCCAAGATCCGATGAAGGAATTTTTGTTAGATATTCCACACGTAGCAAAGCCTACCGGATATACAACAAAACCTCTTCAACGATCGAGGAATCACTACACGTATCATTATATGAAGATTTAGATTTTCCTCATGTTATTGATGATAGTGTAGATGCAATATGTGATTCTCTTAATAACGTTAAGATTAATGATTCTTTTATTGAGACTAATACTACTAATGAGATTGTTGAAGATGTTCCAAGTGATGCAGGAATACCCAAAGCTTACCCAACCGTTCGCAACCATCATCATGACCAAATTATTGGAGATATTGGTGTGGGTGTTTGAACGAGGTCTAGAATTGAAGAATTCTCTCATTGCGCATTTGTCTCTACCATTGAGCCAAAGAAAATCCAAGAAGCATGTGAGGATAGCTCTTGGAATGTGGCAATGGAAGAAGAACTTATGCAATTCGAGAGAAATGAAGTTTGGGAGCTCGTTCCTCTACCAAGTGGTTACCAAGTGATTGGTACCAAGTGGATCTTTAAGAACAAGACCGATGAGAATGAGGTCATCACAAGGAACAAAGCAAGGTTAGTAGCTCAAGGCTACCGGCAAGAAGAAGGTATCGATTTCGAAGAATCCTTTGCCCCCGTAGCTAGATTAGAAGCTATTAGATTGCTTTTATCTTTTGCATCTCATAATAATTTCAAATTATTTCAAATGGATGTTAAAAGTACATTTTAAATGGTATTGTTAATGAATAAGTGTATGTTTCTCAACCTCCCGGTCTCATTCATGAAAAATTTCCAAACCATGTTTTCAAACTTAAGAAAGTGTTGTATGGGTTGAGACATTCTCCTAGAGCTTGATATGATCGACTCAAAACCTTTCTTTTGGATTTAGGTTTTAAAATGGTTGAAGTTGATTCAACACTTTTCATTAAGGATTATGAAAATGACATCCTATTGATTCAAGTTTATGTAGACGATATAATATTTGGTTCTACTAACTTTAATCTTTGTCAAGAATTTTCTAAGTCTATGAAGGATGAATTCGAGATGAGCCACATGGGTGAGCTCAACTATTTCCTTGGATTGCAAATTCGACAAGTGAAGGATGGGACTTTCATACATCAAACTAAGTACACATGAGAGCTTATCAAGCAATTTGGGATGGAATCGTCTTCAAGCAAACGGACTCCCATGAGTACGACAACCCATCTACATAAGGATGAGAGCGGAAAAGATGTAGACATTCGTCTGTATCGAGGTATGATTGGTAGCTTACTCTATTTAACTGCTAGTAGGCCCGATATCATGTTTTCTGTATGCTTGTGTGCTAGATATCAAGCTAAACCTAAGGTGTCACACTTGATTGCGGTTAAACGAATCTTTCGTTATCTTAATCATTCACTAGATTATGGGTTACTATACCCTAAATCTAGCACATATGAGTTAATCTCATATAGTGATGCGGACTTTGCCGGATGCAAATCCGATAGGAAGAGTACTAGTGGCACTTGCCATTTTCTAGGAAATTTCCTAGTTTCTTGGTTCTCCAAGAAACAGAACTCGGTATCATTGTCCATGACTAAAGCGGAATATATTGCTGCAGGTCTTGCATGTGCACAAGTTCTTTGGATGAGACACACTCTAAAGGACTATGGTGTCAATTGTAATACTTGCCCTATCATGGTTGATAACCAAAGTGCTATATGTCTTTCTAAGAATCCGGTACATCACTCACATACCAAACACATAGATGTGAGACACACTTTATCAATGATCATGTAGCTAAGAAGGACATCATCTTAGAGTACATTGAAAACCAAAAACAAATTGCCATATCATCTTTTGAACTCATGTCATCATGTTGCCTTTCTTCATTTGATATATCATATATTGGTTTTAAGAAAGGCTATTGAGATTTCGTTGTTTTCATGAGTTTTCGGATAGTCTTAAGAGATTTGTGTAATAAATGATTTATCTTTTGATATTGATTTTATGATGAGTTTGTGTTAGAGTATAGGTCCTAGGGTGAGTTGTGCATATCCTCTGGATTTTAACCTCACTGTTCATTTATGGACCAGGACAGACGATTGTCTTTCCTTCGACAGTCGACTGCCCTACTCTATCTTCTCTTTCAGCAGACTATATCTTTCGTCCAGCCGACTGATGACGACTTTACAGTCGACTGTTGGATTAACAGGCGACTGTATTTTTGTCATCAGGCGCCTGTCCATTTCGTCTGTAGTCTCTGTTTTTATCATCGATTTTATTGATTCTCAGTCAGTCGACTAATGAGTATAATGCAGTCGACTGTCTCACAGATATGCGACTGTAAGTTACCCAACAGTCGACTGTCTGTCAACCTAAGCTCATATTTTACCCTATCATTCAGTCGACTGACGATTGTTCTTCAGTCGACTGTCTCCTAATGTGGAGGTTCGTTCTTTTGATCTGAGCCGTCAATTTCTCGATCCAATGGCCCAGATTTATTTGCCCCTTCGATATATGACCGAGATTCTTCGATTCGATCGATCAGTTTCTCTCTCATCCGATTGAAAATGTGCATCGTCTCCTCCGATTCGTACTCTTAGTCGATCTCTTCGCTGTCAGTTTTTCATCTTCTCCTCCAGTCGATCTGTCGATTGCGTCTCCTAATACGTCGTCGAGTGCCTCTTCTTTATTTATCGGAGTACGTTTGCTTTCTACCGTGTTTCTTCTGTGTATTTCCTTCAATTTCTTCGTTTGATTGTGCAATGGCTCCCAAAACCAAGAACAAGGGGAAAGTGGTTGCTCCTAAGCATGCAAGGGTTTCCATGCCAACTATTGCCAAAAACAAACAACCTTACAAGGCCCGCACCAAGAAACCCGATTCTCCCTCTCGCTCTTCTTCGCAGGGTTATTCTCCTTCATCTGCTTCTTCCTCATCTGAAGCTGAGCGCCACTTGAAGCGTCCGCGCAAGCCTGTTGGTGTTCGCAACAATGAACCTTGCGTTGAGGCTTCTCCTTCACACTCTATGTCGAGCTCCGATGAAGAAACCCCTACCGTGCCTCCTTCTGATCCCCTCATTCCTATTTGCCGAGACGACCTGTGCATGGCAAAATTTCATTCTCTCCTCGGGATCAAACTTCTTAGAGAGCGATTCATTGTCTATCACGCTTTCACCGCCAAGAGATTATCTGAGATCCTCTCTGCTACTCGCTTTGCTGACCTTGTTTTCTTCTCTCAAAGCAAATCCCCTCGTGCTTACCCATTTTTTGTTAAGCTTTTCTTTGCTAACCGCATTCGCGGTGAGTATGCGACCACTAGCGTTATTGACACTGTCATCCAGGGGACCGACATTCGCATTGATCATACTCTCTTAGGGACCATTCTTAGGATTCCCTCCTCTGGATCCCTTCCTGCTGATATTTCCATTTCAGATATTGATGAGCTTGATCAGTCCGTCCTCCGGGACATGTTTCGTGAGATACCCTCTGCTCTTTCTTCTGATGTTCGGCCATCTATGTTCTCGGCGAGGGGTTGGGCTGTTCACCTTGTGGTGAAGTCCAACATCCCGTCGAAGTATGGATCTTCAGACCAGCCTTCCCATTAGATCCTTAGGTGTATGTATGCGATCTTTTCTGGCATGTCAGTAAACTGGGATGGCGTCATCCTTGATAGGATGGACAAGGTCGAGTTTACTACTGCTTCCTCCCACATTCCTTATGGTGGTCTTCTTACACTTGTTTTTCCCCATTTTGGGATTGATTTGACTCCATATGAGCCCTTGCCTTTGGTCCTCTTCTCGATGCTTCTGTAAAGTTGAAGTCCTCTTCGGCTCTGTAGTCTGCATCTAAGAAGATGCAATCCACATCTGCTCTGTCCACTTCCACTGTTCCTCCTGTTGACCAGCCATCTACCTCTACTCCTCCCTCTCATGACATTATGTTTGAGATGGTTTCTGGTCTTTATGAGTTGGCCTTCTTATCGTCCAGCATCAGGGTATGCCCTTCCCTGAGCACCTTAGACGATTTGTTCCACCTCAGCCTTGTCAGCCCCTACCTCCTATCATCATTGAGATTATTTTGCATCCTGGTGTAGCTGCTACTCAGAGTGTTGCTGCTGCTCCTCCTCCTCCAGAGGATGTCCCCGTTGACCCAGAGACAGCTTCCTCCTCTGCTGCACCTCGAGACACTCACGCTTAGATTTTTTTTGAGTTTTTGAGTGTTGTATGTATGATGATTATTTTGTGTAGTGATGATATATGGATGAATGATGAATTTTGTTAGCTTTGATGCACATGGTGTTGTTCATGTATTTTGTACCCATGTGGTCTTTCATATATATATATATATATATATATATATATATATATATATATATATACACATATACATATATATATATATATATATATACATATACATACATACATACATACACACACTTGCAGTTTCTTCGTTCAGTTTCACACTTTGTATAAATTATTGATCATATCTGTGTGAATTTTGTGATATTGCCTCCATGTATGCTATATTACATATGTGATGTGATTTGAGACGATATTTTTCCTCCGTGTATCTCAATGTTGATATTGGACTCTCATTCCTTTATTCACCTAGGTTTTTAATGTGGTTTTATGAGTTTTTTTATTTATATATCTTTAGACTCTTGTAATTGTTGCTAGTTCTTATTTAGCACAATTGTTGTTGTTATTTTACTCCCGCCTTTTGGATAATGCCATAGGGGGAGAGAAATAAACAGTCAGTTTCATAATGAATGTGCTAAGTATAGTCTAATAACAATTGAATCTAAGATTAAAGTTGCCTTAGATTCGGGGGGAGTAAGATATAATAAATATGGATTTTAAAATCCTAGATTTCGTGGATTCATTTCACTTATGCATATCTTACTCATTTGCTTCATTTGATATATAGATGCCTTAATATTTATGGACTAACTTGACTGGCATCTATGTAGGGGGAGTAAGTTTTCTTTAAGCACAATTATTTATCTTTTTGTTTTTGTTTGTTTGTCATCATCAAAAAGGGGGAGAATGTTGAGGATTGGACTTGTCCCTACTTGGTGTTAATGATGAGAAAATATAAATACTTGTGACTAATCCCCTATTTGCAGTTAATCCATTGCCCATGCATGTCATGAAGATCTATTAGCAATAGATGATACTCAAAGATCATTGAAAGCAAATGAAATGGATTGGATGATCGTAGATGGTGATTGAAGCTCCTAGAAGACTTCAAGATCATGCGTTGGAAAGAAGAGAGAGTTCGTCTAATGTAACTTTCTTGTTTCTCTTCTAGTATGTAGCTTAGAGGTAGAACTTTATTGGAGCACACACACACACACATCTTCATTTCAGTCTTAGAATATCATTAGATCAACCTTCCTTAGACTCCAATTCATTTCTATCTAGATTGTGCATGTCATGTTTATAATAGTCGACTGCTGAACGATTTACAGTTGCCTGTCTCAAAACAGTCAACTGTGTTTTGTTCTACTGTTGCCTGATATGCCCAAACTTTTTCAGTCTAGTTTTTGGGCTTCTTAGCGTTAACTCTCACAGGAGACTTATGAACGATTCACAGGCGCCTGTCCAAGTGACAGTCGACTGTGTTTTGTTAATCAGTCACATGTCTATCTTTAGCCAAATTCTATTTCTCTGTTTAATCTGGCCAGTCCACTATTGTTGGATTTACAGTCGACTGTCAAATGGAACAGTCGACTGTCAACGCTTCAATAATCATCTATCTTTAAGCCTATTTGATGACTCAACTCTCTGAAAAATCTCAGGGTCTTGACAGTAGTCTGTAGAAGGAATTACAGTCACATGTTCAGTTTAATAGTCGAATGTCTTCTCTTCATCAGTTGTCCGTCCTGTTCTACTAGACGTTTTTCAGATTTCATCAACTTACCCAGCATACGGGCAGTCGCCTGTTGGTTCAACAGTCGACTGTCTATGCCTCATCAGTCGACTATCCACATGATAAGTTACCGTATGAATTCTCACCTACCCTCTCACTGTGCAGCAGTCGACTGTGAGTTCTTTAACAGTCGACTGTCTCGGGCGCAGATTCTATCAGTTGAGTTTTTCCTCACGGATATCAACGGGGTTTTTGTTGATTTCGTTTGAAGGGTTTGAGAAACTTTTAAAAGGACCTTTACTGTTTCATTGAGAGGCTACACTCTTTGATTACCAAGTTGCTAAATCATTCAAGCTTTCTTTCTCTCAAGATCAAAGCTCTCAAATCCTAAAGCCCTAGAATTCCAATCTTTCATCTCTTGCTCTCCAACCTAGAACCAAAGAGAAATCTTCTAGGCATTTGGTGCAATCAAGAGAAAGGGCTTTCCTCTCTTCCAAGAGAGTCTTTCAACACACGACACACTTCTTCTTCAAGTTCTACTTGAAGGCATAGGTGATTGTTAGTGTTGCTTAATTTCATATTTCATAACTTTAGTTATTTGATTTACTCTCGGTTTGTGAGAGTGGTTTGCTTGCTCCCAAGTTGTGGGAGTCATGGTCAATCGATTGTATTTCGATTTCACTTGTAGGGTTGCTACAAGTGGGTTTTAAGGAAACCTCAAGTTATGGTTCTAACTTGAGTATCTGGTTGTTAACCTGGTGGAAGGGACGTAGGATTACCGGGAACAAGTCGGGAAGTGACTTGGGTAATCTGAACCCTTCAAACATCCTTGTGTTTGCATTGTTTCATTTTGGGGTTCTCTTTTATTCCGCATTTATTGTTGGTTAGGAATTTAATTTGGTGTAACTATATTTTTAAATTGCATAAACACTATTCAACCCCCTTCTAGTGTTTTCCTCATAGCCAGGGACCTTACAAGTCGCTCATCCTCGGTTTAATGGATTGGCATAGGCCACACAAAAATTCATATTCAGGCCTCTTCGATAGAGAATAACATGGCTCGAGGGAACATGGCCAGAGGAAATCCCCGGCATACTATGGTTATACCGAATGACCCATAAGACCTCGACGGGAGAAACACCGTTCATGTTGACTAACAGATGCGAAGCTGTCGTCCCAGTGGAAGTCAATGAACGGCCACTTCGTCTCCAATACTACGACGAGGAAAGAAACTCAGAAGGACTCGAGCTCAACCTCCAACTAGTGGACGATGTCTGCGAACAAGCTTTGGTGACACTCATCGAGCAGAAAGGACGCATGGCTCGGTACTTCAACTCAAAGGTGCACAGACGTAGCTTCCGTATGGGCAACCTGGTCCTATGCAAAGCTGATTTCACTCCCGAGATTCTCAAGCAAGGAAAGCTTGCTGCAAAGTGGGAAGGAACTTACACGGTGATCGAGGTACTCGGTCCTGCCACCTACTGACTCGCTACATTGGATGAGAGAGAACTTCCTCATCATTGGAACGCTTAGCACTCGCGGAAGTATTATCAATGATTGTACCAGGTAGGATAAATGGATGAAATCTATCTTCATCTTTTATCTTATTTATGATTGTTTCATTGATATCTAGCCCTAGTCGTCAGCCATAAGCCGAGGGATTGCCCCTCGCCACTGGACGACCCACGACAGTAGTCGGCCATGAGGCGGAGGGGCATTGCCTCTTGCCACCGAACGACCCAAGTCGTCAGCCATAAGCCGAGGGATCACCCCTCGCCACTGAACGACCCATGACGATCATCGGCCATAAGTCTAAGGGGCCTCGCCCCTCGCCACCAAACGACCCAAGTCATCAGCCGTAAGCCAAGGGATCTCCCCTTGCCACAGAACGACCCACGATGGTCGTCGGCCATAAGTGGAAGGGGCCTTGCCCCTCGCCACCGAACGACCTAAATCGTCAGCCGTAAGCTGAGGGATCACCCCTCGCCACTGAACAACCCATAATGGTCGTTGGCCATAAGTCGAAGGGGCATCGTCCCTTGTCATCGAACAATCCAAGTCGTCAACCGTAAGCCGAGGGATAGCCCCTCGCCACTGAACGACCCATGACGATCGTCGGCCATAAATCGAAGGGGCCACACCCCTTGCCATCGAACGACCCAAGTCATTGGTCGTAAACGGAGGCATTGCCCTTTGCTACTAAACGAAGTGCGATTTATGGTTTACAACGTTGTATTCAATCTATTGAATGTGCCTAACTTGTCAACGACCTAACTTATCCTCGATCTCTACGAAATTGGAAGTTGAGTCGTTGAGGGGCCATATACACGCACATGTTCAAGTAAAGGAAAATGCCAAAATACGCCAAGTTTGCAGAATGTTTTCATTTATTTTAATAATACAAAAGTAGTGAAAATAGGAAAATTGCAAGAAGCCTAAACCTAAGCTAAGGCTTGCTGGCCTAAGAGGGGGGAGGAGCGCCTCCAGGTACAAATATGTTGGATAAAGCTTCCATTGCCTTTGTGAACCTGGCCATGAGCTCTGCCTTCTCCCTCGCAGCGGCCTCCTCAAGCTCAACGACTCTGGCCTGAAACGCAGTGGCATCTGCCTTGCAAGCCTCCACCCACCTCTCAGAGTCAGAAGCTATGGTCCAAAGCTACATCGCTTCCTTCTTAAAGGCATCGATCTCTGCCTCGAGCTGCGCCTTCTCCAACCTCCACTTGAGCTCGGTAGACTTGCAAAGATCTGACATGGATGAGAGACTATTCCTGGCCTCTATAGCCGCCCACTCAGCCGTTGCTTTGGCCACAAGGGCTTTTCCCGGTCGTCCTCCGCCTCCCTGGTTCGAGTATCAAGCTTGAACGCCTTGCGTTCTGCATCTGCCGCCTACCGACCTCCTTCGATCAGGTCGATGGCTTGATAGCACAACATGGCACCAAGAACGAACATCTGCAGAACAGATTAGTCAGGGACGGCTAACTCGGGCATCAAGAGACAGAAGGCAAATGATGTACCTGATATCTACTCCCTATAAAAAAGTTGGCTACCCGTTCGAGGTCCAACCTCTGAAGAAGCTCCATGTCCCTGGGGAGAATCGAGTTCTCCACCAAGCAAGTTGTCTTCCCGAAACCAATCTGGCCGGCTCATCCCTTCCAACGGTGAAGGGAGGCTGGTAAATGTTACCTCGTACTGGCCCAAAGGAGCGAGACAAGAATTGATTGAGCAATAGCTCTTGATTAAATTCCGAAGGAATCGGACCGACCAAGGGAGCGGTCGACACGACACCACCCCAGGGCCACTGATCCAGAAGAGGTGTTGCAGGAGCCTGAGACGTCGAAGAAGTCGCAATCTTCCCCAGAGAATCAAGAGGGGTGATCCCACTTCCTTTCTCCATGAGCGAAGGGAGGTGATCTTCCTCCTCCACTCGCCTCTGTTTCCCTGGCTCCTCCTCCCCTTGGGAGGACATCTCTCGCTTCTTACCGACGAATTCGGTCGGCTCGCCGACGTCGACGGCATTGACGTCGACCACCACCAGTGGATCCGAAACCACCACGGAGGCAAGGGTCGCAGCAGTTCACATGGGGGCCTAGCTCGAAGCCTCTCTTGGGGGGATGGAAAGAAGGCCTCAGGATCTGCCTAACCTCACCCCCTCGAAAGAGGAGCTTTGGTTGACTGGGAGGGGAGATCGAGAGCTCGACCCCTCGGTTCGAGCGCTTGACCTCTCAGCACGAATGCCTGACCTCTCGGTACTCCTCTTCTTCTTCCGCTGCTCAGTCCAGACCCGGTCCAATCCAGAATCACTGCTCCGGTGGCTTCCGTTAGTCATATCTGCAAACAACGAGTATAATTATCGTGAGTGGTTGTAATAAAGACACAGAGTCAAAATACATTATTCGGGCTCCACAAAAGGATCTTCAGCGTATGATCGTCCAACAAATACTGAGTCGACCTTTCTTGCCTGGGTCGACCCGAATGGAGCTTCACTGCCTCTGCCTCACCCGACGACAGCCTGGCTTCGGCCTTATCTAATGAAAACTGGGAATCTTTAGCCAGCTCAGGATTCGATGAATTCCAACTGTTGAGCATCGGTCCGAGGTCGGAAGGACGACAAACACGAAGGTGTCTTTCCACCCAGGGTCAGAAATCGGAAGGTCGTATATAAGCCTCGCTGCCAGACGAGCCACAATATAATACCACACTTGGTGAGGGTCGAGTATTATACGGAAGAGGTACTTGAAAGTCCAAGGGATGGTCGAACCCTGCAGAGCTTGCAAAGCATAATGAAGCCAACTATAGAGGAAATGGCTTGGGGAGTGAATTGACAAATGGAAAGCTCCGAAGAGCACAAAACTTCTTGAAGAGGGAATCGGAGTCCTAAGCGAAAAGATCTGAGATACACCCCAACCTCATTCTTCCAAGGAAAGCACACTCTCTCATCTGAATTACGCACCCTGACACTAAAAGGATGGCAGAAACAACCTTGCCAGACCTCAGCAGTCAGATCGAGGGAAAACTTAGGGACCATATCCAAAATAACTTCGGAAACCTTCAACCTCAGATCCCTCCGACGAATGGGGAGATCAAGTTCAATCCAAACCCCTTTCCCCTTTCCTGGAACCTCCTTGCATCGTGGGGGCCGAAGGCACACCATGAGCTCCTCATAGGATGGCTTCTTTAGTATGACTGGAGCAAACATACCTAAGGTATCTAAAGAAGAATCGAGGTCAAATGAGAGAGAATACCTTGAGAAGAACTAGTAATCTCCGAAGTAAGCAGCGGCAGGTTCAAGCTTTCAAAACCAAGGAAGAAGGCGAAACATAAAAGTTCTCTTCTCCTTCCTCGCCTTTCCTTTTATACGAAGGAATTCAGTCGGCTACCGGTCGATGAACGACACATGTTTGAGGAGCGGTGGAGATGGATTCAAAGGCTGATGGGTTTTGGCGGCATGAATCAAGTCAAATGTTTTGGGAACCGTGCACATTTAAGGAGATTACACATCCTTCGGTCTTAATCAACGCAGTTTCTGAGACACAAATGATGGGGTGCCATTGTTAGGGCACGGATTCAGGTCCATGTGAAACATCCGCATACTCGACCCGAATGGTGCTAGCAACCCGATATCCGTATTTTATAGCAAGGCATTGTCAGCGAATGGCCCATTCGACCGTTAGACGCTCGCTGATATTCCGGGAGAAGTTAATGTGGCCGAATAAGTGGACAGCCGTTAACTCGAATCTCAGAGAAGATCATGCCCAAATCAATGAAGGACGGTTACACACAATCAAACCTATAAAGGGACGAAAGGACAAAGGTAAAGGGGTTCCAATTCTAAGGTACGAGGTCTAAGACATAGAACTCTACTTTCTCAGCTTATATATTTCTTACACTATAGAGCTAGCGACGTGAGATCTGATACGAACCTCTGTGGGTTGATCTCAGCCGCTCCTAGCTCCCTCTCATCCTTAAGTTCCCATACTAATTTAAGCATCAGAGGTTATTTGGATCGAAACCCATATCCGATCCCCTGGCGTCGTTCTGTGGTGGAGATCGATGAGCCATTATTCAACGGTGAAGGTCATCCTTGAGCTTTCCAACCTCGAACAATCGACGTTTCCACTGCCCGAGGGCCGATCGAGCACCGTATCACCTCCTCCAACAATCATCCGACCCGGGTTCTTCCAACCTCGGGTCCAACCACACCCACTGGACGAGGCTTCGACTCAAAATCAAGGGCCCATGTCAGTCGTACAACTGTCTCGGTCGTTTTTGGCCTTAACAGTTACCATTGACCGCCACCAATAAGGCCATATGCTACCATACCAAATCCATCTACTTCATTATCACTAAAAACCATTGCATTAGTATGTAAGTACTTTACACCTTTGAAATGATAGATGACTACATATAATTTTTAAAAGAATTTTAAACATAATAGACTTGATATAATTAGAAAAAATAAGTCATGAATACTAAATTAGATGAAAGTTTATGTTAATCAATTGGACATGCAAGCTGTATAATGAAAATAAGATTTTCCATAACTGAAATACCAAAATCATGTTTCTTAATTAAGTAACCTATCAAAATATGCCTTTCTTAGACATCAATATGAAAAGCAAAATTTTGAATCCAATTTGCTCAAGAAAACTATTGTAATCCAGTTTAAAAATTGGGGGTTTCTCATTTACTAATTAATCAAATTAATTATGTTTTGCAATCTAACCTAAATGAATAGATCAAGTGAAATTCAATCACATTAAATTTGCCTAATAATTACTTGGATCTTGAGGTGACATCGTACACTCTTAGGTTAGATAACTACCAGCAGAGCAGTCACATGATCCTTATAATAATTATGCACATAATCTAATTATAACATAATAATTAATAATAAGATTATAGTTTCCAAAATATGTTATCTCATAACAATTTTAAGTACGGACCAATATTAAATTTACAACTAAAAATAAATCTATGTTGTGAATGGATATGAACCCGAGTTGGTTAGGATTGTGGGCTATCTTAGAGATAGGCCCATACCAATGTACCTTATCTTTGTATTCTCCATACTGCCTATAAATAAGGGCTGGGGGGCTCCTTCCCCGGTAGTTGATTCATAACAGTTATCAGCACGAGTCTCTAAACAAATTTTTCCACAAAAAATCGATCGTTGCGAAAGTGAAGAAAGGCGGGAGATCCACGCGCGCGATGTCAAGCTTCATCAAACGAGCGTCGTCATTCGCATAGAATTTGTTCAACCGTCTCTATATCTAGAAGACGGATATAGAGGTAAAACTAGCTAAAATGTTGTTTTTATCATACGTATGATAGTATTCTCCAAAGATCTCGCAAGATCGAAGTGGAATCTGGGCTAATCGTCCAAAAATCATGTTTTTAAAATGTTTTAAAACCTGAAAATAATTAAAAATTAGGATTTCACCCCTATCCTACCCCCGCCGACGGCCTTGCCGTCGACCGCTCCCCCGTCCGTCCCCTCTTGCGATTGAACCCCCCCGAAGGGGTCGGTGCCCTGCGATCGAACCCCCCCAAAGGGGGGCGGCACCCTGTGCCAAAGCCCTCCAAGGGGGGGCGCCCTGCGATCGAAGCCCCCCGAGAGGGGGTGACGCTCTGCCATCGCAGCCCCCCGAAGGGGGCCGGTGCTCTGCCGGCGATGGAAGCCCCCCCCGAAGGGGGGCGTCGCTTTGAAATTGAAGCCCCCGAGAGGGGGTGGTCCCGCCGCGATCGAAAACACCCCACCCCCGCTCCGGCGAGGGGGGTCGCCTGCTCCCTTGCCGCCGCACGACGATAGTACACCGAGGGGCAGCGGTGGCTAACCCTAGCCGCCGCCCCTCAACCCTACTTGCTTGATGGGCCTAAAGCACAGACACAAAAAAATGTTAATGACTGCGGGCTTGAAGCTCGCAGCCACACTGCGGGCTTCAAGCCTGCAGGCCAGCTTTGTTTCAAAAAAAACAAAACAAAACAGGAGGGGCCTAGATACATGCTTTAAAAAGGCCTTTTGAGCTAAAAATTGATTATAATGGGCGTTTGTGGGCCTAAAAATTCATGAAATTTCTTGATAAATTATGGGGCTAAAAGTGGACATTTGGGGATATTTTGGGGATGATTTAAAAAGGAAAATTTCTTCCTTTTATGAAGAACATGTCAAATATTATCTCTTTGAATAAACCAAACTAGCATAACCCTTGCATTATATGATTTCCTTTGTAGAATCATTAATATATGCTTCGCATCATATTGGCTTATTCTGCAGATAAACTATGTTTGGTTGTGCATATTTTTAAAACTTAATAATTAGGAAGAGTCTGCGACCGCTCTGCCGTTAGTCAGCTAACCTAACGGTGTATGACGTTGCCTAGTGGTCCAATAATTATTAAGTAATTAAATTGTTTATCACTCTCTGCGAATATAAATGCATGTGATGCATGTGATGAAAATTTCTGCTGGAAATGTTTGATGAGCACAAATTTTTGCATGGATGGCTAATTGCAGTTTTGGATCGGCTGTCTAAGTCCTACATTTTATTTTCTTGTACTTTTCTTTTACTTTTGTGAGAAATTGTAGTGAGGAACTTATGTAAATGTACAAGACCGAAGACAACTTTCAATGGAGACTAAGGCCACAACTGAAGCTGAAGATCTTATATGGGACTCACGGGGTTTTCAAAGTTGTAATTTCTTTTTAAAGCTTTCATTTGTGTAATATGGACTATAATGGACTTTGGACTTTTTATTTATGTGGGACTGACCGATCCACGCAATTTCGAAGTGCTGGATGTGAAGGATCCTGTCAAAACGATGATGTTAGGATCGAATGAAGAGGAGAGACTTATGTTCACGTACGCGGCACCGTAGTCTCTGAACTTCACCCTCGGATTCGCCACAACGGTCAGTACTTCGTCACAGGAGATCGAAGCAGCATTTCCACCGTCTAAATCTAACTTTAGGAGAAGAACTTGATGGAAGGGAGAAGAGGAAAAAGAATGCCTTATGCAAACTTATGGCATGAAGGATTAGCCTTAAAAGCCTTACCCTTGGGTCCTATTTATAGGCCTAAGGGGTAGTTATTGTAGGAAATAACCACATATAAGCTTATTAGCCTATATTAGCACATTTCCTTATCCTCTTCATTATGCACTTATCAAGTGCCTTTTTGCACTTATAAAGTGACTTTTTCCACTTATCGAGTGGTCCTTTTCACACATGAAAAGGTTCCATTCGCACATGCTTTCATGCACGCGACATCCGAGGTCCGTATACCCTCATACATCCCCTCATGGGTGTATACATGTCGTCCATATCCAACATCTCCCACTCACACTTGAGGGGATTGTAAGGAAACATCTTTTCCTTTAGTTCTTCTATTTATCATACCGAGAAATAGACCGGGTGACCGTCATGCGCATAGAGTCTGTTGTTGTGCACTTGTTAGAGATACATAACACTCTTTGAGGTGCAAAGTTGAGTAGATCAACGCATGCTTTACCCTAGATTATTTCTTCACATTTCTTATACTTTATATTCAACAATTGAATCCCATCTGGATTACAATTGGCTGGCCAGCTTTGAATTTCTAAAGTCCAAATGTGAATATGAAATTAATCTTCCTCTTCTTGCGATCCTTTCGATCTTGACTTGACTTGCTTTTCTAACATGCCCCGCCGGACCGAATTACCATAGTCCATAAGCAACATGCTAAGATAGCGATCACCCAGTCAAATCTAAAGGAACCAATAAGAGTCCATAAGGGTAAGAAGTTAAGACCCATGTGGTCTTTGGGTCTCACATAATAGTAAACACAATTACTATTCTAACCCAATGGTCAAATGCATACGTAGTATGAATACGTATTACAACATTACTCCTTTCCCAGGAAGCGTATGTCTTAATGATGTTGTAAGGATGATGATCAGACACCACAATGTCTGACTCTGAGTCCCTTTTACTACTCAGTAATTTCCTGGACCCACATCCCGCATAAGACAGATAAGATTTAAAAATCTTTTTAGATCTTTTGTAAGCATCCATATGATGTCGATCTTTCATACGACCATTTTGTTTAAGTCATGACTCTAAATCATCCGTCTGACGATTTTGACTTTAAACAGGTCTCATCTTTATCTTATCCGTCTGACAGAAAAAAGGCGGTTACTCATGTAAGAGAGCCAACCTAAATCTGTCCGACATACTAGAAAATACAGCTGAGATAATAGAAATGTACACAAACATTTTCAAGAAACTCATATGCAATGTTGAAAAAAGAACTTATTCTTTTATTAAATTTGATCTTTCATAGACATGAGAATTTACATTGGTACAACTCAGCTCTTACGCAATCCTTGAGATGATAAGTGTTTGTAAAACACATCTCTGGGGATCGCCTTCGTAAGCAGATCCGCTATCATCTCATGCGTAGATATGTACCTAATGTCTACCTTCTTGGTCTTATCATAGTCTTTTGCAAATTTGTAGCGGATATCACTGTGTTTGGTCTTACAATGGAATTTTGGATCTTTGACATAGGCTATAGATGCTTGACTGTCACTGTGTATTGGTACAGCACCTGAGTCACTTGCATCAATTAGCATGTCTAAGAACTTCCTAAGCCAAACAGCTTCTTGGACTGCCATGCTAAATGCTACAAACTCGGCTTCCATAGTTGAAAGTGCGATGCAGGATTGTTTCTTGCTACTCCAGGATATTGCACCAGATCCGAGTAGAAAAACATATCCTGAGGTCGATCGTCGCTCATCGAGATCACCCGCCCAATCAGCATCAGTGTAGCCTTCGAGCCTGAAGGCATTTCCTTGATAGCATAAAGTATAGTCTGCAGTTCCTTTAAGCTACTGCATTATCCTCTTAACCGCTTTCCAGTGTACTTGCCCTGGATTGGATTGGTAACGACTTACCATTCCAACGGCAAAATAGATGTCCGGTCTTGTACACATCATAGCGTATATAAGACTACCAACTGCACTGGAATATGAAACTTTTTCCATAATTTCCTTTTCCTTTTGGTTCTTTGGACACGATTTCAGACATAAATTATCGCATTTACATATAGGAGTATCAATGGACTTGCAGTCCTGCATATTAAAACGTTCTAGAACCTTCTTTATATAAGTCTCTTGTGAAAGAGAGAGAAGTTTCTTCGAACGATTCCTTGAAATCTTAACTCCAAGGATATATGCGGCTTCTCACATGTCTTTCATCTCAAAAATTGATGAAAGCCAAGCATTGATATCCATCACAAAGCCCTTGTCATTTCCGGCTATTAAAATGTCATCAACATATAGAGACATAATAACATACTTGCTCTTAATCCTCTTGATATATACACAGTTATCTTCATCAAGCATGGAAAAACCATTTGATAAGACAACTTCTTGAAATCGTATATACCATTGCCTCGAGGATTGTTTAAGAACATATATGGATTTACAAAGTTTACAAACCTTATGTTCGTTTCCTTCTTTTACAAACTCTGTTGGTTGTTCCATATAGATCTCCTCGTCTAATTCTCCATTGAGAAAGGCAGTCTTTACATCCATTTGATGTAATTCGAGGTCTAAGCAAGCAACCATAGTCAGAATCAAGCGAATCGAGGTAAAACGCACAGCAGGTGAGAAGGTCTCTTCGTAGTCTATCCCTTCCTGTTGCGTAAAACCTTTTGCGACAAGGCGAGCTTTATATCTGTCTATAGAGCCATCGGCCTTATGCTTGATCTTGAGAACCCATTTGTTCTCAATAGCTCTACGTCCTCTGGGTAAGTCAACCAAGTCCCAGACTTGGTTAACTTTCATGGATTCTAATTCCTCCTTCATCGCTTCTATCCATTTGTCTTTTGCAGGGCATGATACGGCCTGTTTGAAAGTAGCAGGCTCGTCATCTTCTTGTAGTAAAGTCATAAAGGTTTGTGGGAATTCATCCTCAAATCTTAGAGGAGCTAACCGTGTACGACTACTACGTCGTATTTGAGATTCTTCAAATCCTTGTTGACTCGAATTTAGATCAATTCTAATATCACTCCCACTTGGAATGTTGTTAGAAATGCTCCCACTTAGATCATTATTCCCGTATGGAATAGGATTCGCATCATTCGTATCATCCATTGGTGAAAGTTGAAACGTATTTTCGTCTTCACCAAGAATTCTCTCACTCGAATGAGGTAATCCTTCTTGATCATAAATCTCAAATAGAGATAAGTCCTGACTTATCTCGCCCTGTCTTAGAAACTCGTTTTCCAAGAAAGTGACATCCCTCGACTCAAATTCAATTAGTCCTCCATTGTCTTCCTGACCAATGAAAACATAACCTTTGGAGTTTTCTGCGTATCGTACAAAGATACATTTCCTCCCCCTTGGCCCAAGTTTGCCATACTTATGGGAGGAAATATGTGCATAGGATGCACATCCCCAAGGTTTTAAAATGCTTAAGTCAGGAGACCTTTGGTTCCACAACTCATAAGGAGTGGAGCTAACTGATTTCGAGGGTACGCGGTTTAAAATGAAATCGGCCGTCAATAATGCATCACCCCAAAAGGTGATTGGCAAGTTGGCTTGCGCCATCATTGAACGGACCATTTCCATTAAAGTCCTATTCCTCCTTTCTGCAACACCATTTTGTTGCGGAGTATAAGGCATAGTTACCTGATGAACTATGCCCTTTTCATCACAAAGTTCCTTAAAACTTGTTGATTGGTATTCACCGCCTCTATCGGTTCACAAGACCTTAATCTTGCGATCTAATTGATTTTTCACCAAACTTATATAGTTTTTAAAGCAGGTTAATGCTTCACTTTTGTGGGATATCAAATAGATATGACCGAATCGGGTGAAGTCATCAATAAAAGTGATGAAATAGGACTTTCCGCGTCTTGTCTTGACATTCATCGGACCACATATGTCCGAATGGATGAGCTGTAATGGAACCTCGGCCCTTGTGCCGGTTCCAAAAGGCTTGCGACAAGATTTCCCTACAAGGCAATGTTCGCAAGTCGACATTTCGACCTTTGAAACATTGGATAGAAGGCCACGTTTGACAAGTCTATCCATTCGTGTTGGTCCAATGTGACCAAGCCTTGCATGCCAACAAATAACATCTGACTCATAATTTAATGAATTTGCAACAAGGAAATTTTCATTATAAAATGAGGAATCATACATTGTATGTAATACAACAAATCCTTTGAAAACATACCCAGAACCAATTAAAGAATTATTACAAGACAAGTCCACTTTACAACTATGAAAACCCCAACTATAACCAAGACCCATTAAAACGACCACATATATAATATTCCTTCGAATATCCGGAGCGAAGAGAACATCATAAAGTAGGATAGTGCGGCCGTTGTCCAAGACGAGCTTGCACGTCCCAACGCCTTTCATTGCAACACGTGTGTTGTTTCCTACATAGATCCACTTCGTTCCTTGGGGTATCCGGTGATACTCCATGAAGGAGTGTCTGTCCCTTGCTATGTGGTCGGTGGCACCTGAATCAATTATCCAAAAAGGATTAGATTCTACGAGAAATATTGAACTAGAAACACATATGTAACTAGTATTATTACAAGTTACCTCGTCACCTCCATTCGTACATGAACGAGCATGATGACCTAACTTGTTGCACTTGAAACACTTGATCTTCTTCAAGTCCTTCTTCTTGTGCCATTTCTTGTGCCCACCCTTATGTTTGGGTTTCTTGGTAGACTCTGGTTTCTTATTACGTTCATTAGCAAACTTCGAACGATTTTTTCGTTTCTTTCCCCCGTGTGAGGAACTAGCAACCATGTGCACTTCTGCACTTGGCTTGGCGGCCGCAAGCCGCTCTTCCTCTAACTCGAGGTGCTTAGAAACACCGCTGAAGTTCTTGATGCTCTCATTATGAGTGAGATGCATCTTCATTTGGTCACACCCATTTGGTAGAGAACGTATGACTGCTTGGATTTGTTGCTCATCAGTGAGCACATGACCTGCATCCTTTAACTCTGAGATGAGATTCGCCATATGTCGCAGATGCTTCCCCATGGAATGATCTGGACATTTCTTGTACGAATCGAATCTTATAGTTAAAGAACGAAGTTTGGACATCGAGGTGCCACCAAACTTCTCCTCTAGCTTGGACCATATGTCCATGGCTAGGTCATGCTCTCGGAAGATGCGCATTATGTCATCGGCCATACTGGACAACAACGTAATGCGAGCAATCTTGTTCTTCCGAGACCAAGCATCGAAAGCTTCCTTGTCTCTTCTGTATTGGGCCGTAGTGCCCAACTCTGGTTCAATCATTTTGTTCTTCAGAGTTTCGAGCACATCTTGCTCCTCTAGAACATATTGTATTTTCATGGACCATAGTTTGTAATTATCGCCGTTGAGTTTTTCACCTTTGTTTAACTCAGCGACGATGTTCTTGGAAGCGGAAGACATTTTAGCTTTAAAATGCTGCAAAAGATATAAAAAAAGAAGGTTCGATCAAAAAACATTGCATAAATTTCATATTTATAGTCATCATTTTAGACATTTTCATAATTCAGCAGTCTCGGCCAGCAGACCGACCAGGGGAATGGCTAGTCCATGGTTCACTACCCCCAGACAGAGCCGAGGTGTCCCACAAACTCGTCCAAAAGACCACTGGTCGAATCATGATCCATTGAGACGCTGAATCAATCGAATGTGGAAATTACAGACTAGTTTAATATCACTCCCACTTGGAAAATCCCACTTGGAATGATATTATTATATTTGATAAGTTACTTTCGAAAAATATTGAAGATGTTGTTCTAGAATCGGAAAAGTCATTACGATCCCAATCACCATCTAGAACAATTTTCAATATTTCCCCATCACTTTATCAAATAACAGTACTCTTATAGTACTTTGCAGCGGAAAAGCGATTTTGAAAACGTATTTTTCAAAAAAAAAATTAGGGAATTTCAACTTGGTACCCTTATGGTACTAAAAATACCCTCGTTGTATTTGCAAAATATTCGACAAGGCCTACACCCCCTTACAGGGTGACATAGCCGAAATATTTCGACAATTTCCCGGCCATTGCCGGGGTCGTGTCATGGCCGTGCCAAGGCCGGATTCTTCTCCCTTCCGAAGAGAGAGTTGCCATCGCAACTTGGCCAAGGCCGAACACCCCTTGAGGGGAGTTTTCTGCAAGCCACCGCTACCGGCTCCCGTATGGATCCAGGCGCTCCCCCATACAGGGGAATTTTGCCACAGACAACTGTTGCCGGCTCCATAGAGACCGGCCATGCAAGCCACCGCCCATGCATGTCCCCCCATTTACTGGGCTGACTGGGGCTTGGCCCTGGCCGAGGCCAAGGGCCGGCAGTGGCCTGGCCCTGGCCTCGGCCAGGGCCGACAGTGCTCGGCCCTGGCAGAGGCCAGGGCCGGCCTCGGCCTGGCCCTGGCCTCTGCCAGGGCCAGCCTTGGCCCTGGCCGAGGCCAGGGCTCCACGGCTCTGGCCAAGGCCGGCCAGGGCCCCTTGGCACTGGCCTGGCCGAGGCCAGGGTTGGCCCTGGCCATGGCCAGGGCCCCTTGGCCCTGGCCTGGCCGCGGCCAGGGTTGGCCCTGGCCATGGCAAGGGCCCCTTGGCCCTTGCCGGCCGGCATTGGCCTCTTGGCCATGGCCGGCCTCCCCCCTTGAGGGGTCCGGTTGCACACACCCCCCCCCCCGAAGGGGGTGGTGGCTTTGGTGGTCATTGGCCGTAGCTAACCCCCTCCGCATGGGGAAGGGGGGTGCATAGCCTCCATGGCCCATATGGCCATGGCGATCATGCACCAAAGAAGTCATCTTCTCCGTTGGGAATAACTACTATCTTCTCCGATGAGACACCCGTTCATCAAGAAAACGGTTTTGCTTCAATGGTCGTGTGCCAAAAAAATTGAAGAAAACACATTTTCAAGACCGCAAACTTCACGCTCTACATGAAGAGAGTGCCCATTCTCAATTGAATGGAGACTCAGCATCCATGAGGAGTGCGAGTTTGGCGAGATGAACGGTCAGTTCTTCCCGTCATGGAGAGTTCCTGCCATATCCGTAATGATAGAAGACCCTAACGTGAAAAGAATAACTGCTGCGATTCTCTCCGTCACGATGCGCTCCTACCATATCCATAATGGTAGGAAACTCATTCGTGAAAAAGACAACGCCTCGTTCATCGGTAAGACCGGGGCGAACCCGTATGGCTCTGATACCAATGAAGGATCCTGTCAAAACGATGATGTTAGGATCGAATGAAGAGGAGAGACCTACGTTCGCGTACGCGGCACCGTAGTCTCTGAACTTCGCCCTCGGATTCGCCACAACGGTCAGTACTTCGTCACAGGGGATCGAAGCAGTGTTTCCACCGTCTAAATCTAACTTTAGGAGAAGAACTTGATGGAAGGGAGAAGAGGACAAAGAATGCCTTATGCAAACTTATGGCATGAAGGATTAGCCTTAAAATCCTTACCCTTGGGTCCTATTTATAGGCCTAAGGGGTAGTTATTGTAGGAAATAACCATATATAAGCTTATTAGCCTATATTAGCACATTTCCTTATCCTCTTCATTATGCACTTAACAAGTGCCTTTTTGCACTTATAAAGTGACTTTTTCCACTTATCGAGTGGTCCTTTTCACACATGAAATAGTTCCCTTCGCACATGCTTTCATGGACGCGACATCCGAGGTCCGTATACCCTCATACATCCCCTCATGGGTGTATACATGTCGTCCATATCCAACAGGATGCATCAGAGAGAAACTATCTGAGCTGGCTGCTTGATGTGAAGTTCCATCTGCGGGCCAAGTCCCTTATTTCTGCTATGACAAAGAATGAAAATCTAAGTGATATAGAAAATGTGCAAGCCATTATCTATATTCGCTACCATGTGCCAAGACCCTTAAGGCTGAATACCTTATGGTCGAAGATCCATTTGAGCTGTGGATTGCCCTTGAGGACATGTATAAACATCAGAAAGATGTTATACTACCAAGGGCACGATACGAGTGGGAGAACCTAAGACTGTAGGACTTTAAGTCTATAGCTGAGTACAACTCAGCTCTTTTTAGCATCACCTCACGCCTGAAGTTGTGTAGTGAAAAAGTCTCAAAAGGTCGCATGATGGAAAAGACGTACACGTATTTCCATGAGAAAGATGCGATACTTATGCAGCAATACCGTGAAAAAAAGTTCACCAAGTATTCTAAGCTGCTGTCATGTTTATGCATGGCTGAACAAAACAGAGAGCTTCTCCTCGCCACTCATGATATGCGCTCCCTGGCACTGCCCCCCCCCCTCCAAGCTCATAATGCATCTTCTTCTCGAAAGAAGAGAGACAACAAAAGAAAAGAAAGACCACAGAAAGGGGGACTGAATAAGAGGGCTAGGGGCCAAGGCCAACATCAAAGAAATGAAGGAAAGCGCAAGTTCACCTGGCGCAGAAATGATAATAAGAAGAATGATGCACCCCCACCCAAAAAGGGATTGGAAAGACCAGTGCCATAGCTGTGGCATGAAAGGCCACTGGTCCAGAGTGTTTCGAACTCCGCAGCATCTCCAGGAATTGTATAAAGAAAACAAGAAAAAGAAAGCTGAAACAAACCTGGTGACATCTGATGCTCCAGTCAACATTTCAGCTGACGACTTCGAAACTGATGACCTGCTAGATTAGCTTTCTACTTTTATCTTAGCATATGTTTAGAACATTTCATGTTATGAGAGCTTTCATTTTATGTAATTTGAATTCGAATAAATAAAGTTTATGTTCCTGAAATGCAACTGTTTTATTCATCTTTTTTAGATGGATCGCTCTCATGACTGCTTGGCAGACAGTGCCTCGACACATACGATCCTTTAGTATAAGTGCTATTTTCCTAGCAGTATACCACACAAAAGCCCTGTAAATACTATTTCAGGGCCATCGAATATAATTTAAGGTTCTGAGAATGCAACCTTGTTGCTCCCTAATGGACAGAAATTAAAATAAAATATGCACTATTCTCTCCGAACTCCAAATGAAAATTACTAAGTTTCAAGGATATCCGCTTAAATGGATTCCGTTTAGAAACAGCAAATGTGAATGAAAAAGAACTATTGTACGTAACGTCTCAAAAAATGGAGTAAAATCCATACTTGAACGTTTTGAGAGCCTTCAATCGGGCATCTACCATACAAAGATTCGGAGAGAGGAAGCTAACTTGACAGAGCACCTGAAGTGCCCGACATCAGCCAAGTTTTTACTTTGGTATGACAGACTTGGCCATCCTGGATCTGTTAGGATGCACTGCATCCTAACACAATCCCATGGGCACAACCTGAAGAACCAGAAGATTCTTTAGAAGAGAGAATTCCCTTGCATCCCCTGCTTCAAGGGAAATTAATAACAAGGTCATCACCACTAAAAGTGGATATCGAGTCTCCAATCTTCCTCGAAAGAATACATGGAGACGTGTGGACCTATCCACCCCCTAGTGGGCCCTTTTGGTACTTTATGGTACTGATTGATCCATCTTCAAAATATTTGTATGTGTCTACTATCAACCCGCAACTTAGCTTTTCCAAAGCTACTGGCACAAATTATAAAGTTGCTGGCGTATTTTCCAGACGACCATATAAAGAAAATACGTCTGGATAATGCTGGGGAATTTACCTCCAGGTCATTCCAAAAGTACTGCCAGGAAACGGAAATAGAAATTGAACATCCAGTGCCGCATGTTTATACCCAAAATGGGTTGGCAGAGTCACTGATAAAAAGACTCCAATGGATTGCACATCCATTGCTAATGAAATCCCAGTTGTCGGTGGATGCATGGGGACATGCAATTCTGCATGCTGCATCGTTAATAAAAATAAGACCCTCTGGAGGTCAGATTCTCTCTCCAATGCAACTTGCATATGGAGGGCCACCGAACATTTCTCATCTAAGAATCTTCGGTTGCGTAGGCTACATCCCCATTGCACCACCACAGAGAACAAAAATGGGTCCTCAACGTCGCCTAGGTATCTATGTAGGGTTTGACTCACCCTTAATTATAAGATTCCTAGAACCCCAAATGGGGGATGCTTTTAAGGCACGTCTTGAAGGCTGTGAATTTGATGAGACCGTTTTCCCCAAAATGGGCCCAGAATCCGAGAAATCTAGTGCGAAGCACATCATAACGTGGGATACAAAAAGTTTGACCCACTATGATCCGGTAATGAAACAATGTGAAGATGAAATCCTGAAGATCCTCCACATTCAGGACACTGTCCACCGATTACCGGACACATTTACTGATAACCAGAAGATTGTCAAATCACACATCACTGCTGCAAATACTCCAGCTAGGATTGACATCCCCAAAAATGGATGCAATCCACCAGCAGCAGAAGTGGCTGCACCTCAACAGAAAAGAGGCAGACCACCAAGCTCCAAGGATAAAAATCCAAGAAAAAGAAAATATCCAGAGACCTCGGGACGATACCCCCGCAGAGCTCATGTCCATACCCTCGTCCCTCCCGGAATCCACTGCAGGGGAACTGCCGGAAGAAACTGAAATATCATTAAATTATGTACGTACATGGAAGGTGTTGGACAGAAAGAGTACAATCGTCGACGATGACTTCGTATTTCACATTGCTATTCACGTCGCCGGAAGAGACAATGATCATGATCCACATTCCGTTGCTGAATGCAAACGTAGAAATGATTGGCCAAAGTGAAATCAGGCAATAGAAGCTGAGTTGGACTCGCTTCAAAAACGCAAAGTCTTTGGGCTCGCTTCAGAAACGCAAAGTCTTTGGGCAAATAGTCCAGACACCTATTGGTGTCAAAATTGTGGGATACAAATGGGTATTCGTGAGAAAAATAAATGAAAATAATGAGATCGCACGCTACAAAGCACGACTTGTAGCGCAAGGATTTTTCCAAAGACCAGGTATCGACTATGAGGAAACATACTCCCCGGTCATGGATGTGATCACTTTTCGATTCCTGATAAGCTTAAAAGCAAAGGAAGGTTTAGATATGTAGCTAATGGATGTTGTGACTGCATATCTAAATGGTAATCTCAACAAGGAGATTGACATGAAACTTCCTGATGGCTTTTCAATGCCTGCTGAATTAAAAGATAGACCTCGGGATGTCTACTCTGTTAAGCTCTAAAGATCATTGTATGGTCTTAAACAATCGGGACGGATGTGGTATAACAGACTAAGTGAATTCCTTGTACAACAAGGATTCAACAATAATGAAGTCTGCCCTTGCATCTTTATAAGAGCAAAGGGAAAAGGATTCGTCATAATAGCAATTTACGTATACGATCTGAATCTCATTAGATCTCCTGAAGAGATCGCTGAGATATCTGTAAGCTTGACAAAAGAATTTGAAATGAAAGGCATAGGCAAAATGAAATTCTTCCTTGGCTTACAGATTGAACATCTAAAAGACGGAATCCTATTACACCAAACCACATATATGAAGAAAATGTTACAAAGATTTCACATGGACCAATGCCATCCACTTAGTACACCTATGGTGGTACGATCTCTAGATGAACATAAAGACCCCTTCCGGCCACTGGAAGAGGGGGAGGATATACTTAGTCCAGAAGTCCCTTATCTGAGTGCTATTAGAGCACTTCTATATCTGGCTAACTGCATGTGTCCCGATATAGCGTTCGCAGTAAATTTACTAGCCAGATACAGTGCAGCACCTACACAGTGCCACTGGACCGGGGTAAAGCACCTTCTGTGCTACCCCAAGGGTCTACAAATTTGGGACTCTTTTACAAAAACGGATTATCCTCTGCACTTGTTGGTTATGCTGATGCAGGTTACAGGTCTGATCCCCATAATGCAAAGTCACAGACTGGGTACATGTTTACCCATGGCGGGATAGCCATTTCCTGGAGATCCATTAAGCAAACCATGACAGCTACCTCATCCAATCACTCTGAGATCATCGCCATCCATGAAGCAATCAGAGAATGTGTCTGGCTACGGTCAGTTGTAAATCACATCCTGGTGACGACCGGATTGAAGTCTTGGGATCTTGAACCTACTATAATGTTCGAAGACAACACTGCTTGCATAGCTCAGCTACGAGGTAGCTACATCAAAGGCGACAGAACGAAGCATATTTCTCCTAAATTCTTCTAAACGCACGAACTACAGAGAGATGGCGTGATCGATGTCAGACAAGTACAATCATGTGACAACCTGGCAAATTTGTTCATTAAAGCTTTTCCTACTGCTACCTTTAGGAAGTTTGTGCAGAAAATTGGGATGAGGCGCCTATGAGATTTGAAAGCCTGAGTGCTTATACAGATCCGGGGGAGTTAGTGAGTGTTTGCACTCTTTTTCCTAAACTATGGTTTTTTCCACTTGGTTTTCCATAGCTAAAGGTTTTAACGAGGCAAACCACACCAACTTAGGATCCTGAAGTATCCACCCCATGTGAGACTCTTACTATGCTCAGAATCCTAAAGTATTCATGGGCAGAGCCTACACCTATGGTTGGATAAGGGTGAGTGTTGTGAATGGATATGAACCCGGGTTGGTTAGGATTGTGGGCTATCTTAGAGATAGGTCCATACATATGTATCTTATCTTTGTACTCTCCATACTGCCTATAAATAAAGGGTTGTGGGGCTCCTCCCCTAGTAGTTGATTCATAACATTCTAAACATTTTAAAGTTATTCTAGCAAATTAATTTTATCATATAAAATTTTAATGAATTAATTTACATCAAAATTGTAATCTAATAATAAAAACATGTAAATAAAATTCTTGAATTAAAAATTACATCTTACGAATTTATTCACAATTTAAAATTACATAAATTTAAAATTTTCAATGAATTAACAATATACTCTTTAGCAATTTTAAATTTTGATAGCATAATATTATGAATCTATAGACGGTTCTGAAACCATTATAAGTCTACAGTGCTAGGATGTATAACCTTACTAGGAAAAGGCAAAAGCATGGAAGTTTTAAAATTTTATAAGTCCTAACATAATACCCATAATACTACAGAGTTCATAAAATAAATGCTAAAGAAAAAGGATCCCACCTTTGTGTGGATATTCTTACGCGATATCTGCTCTTTAAAACTTTTTCTATGAAGACCTCCGATCTCTTCACCATCCAAGCAGTAGATTCACCTTGATGATGAAACTCGTTATGATCCATGAGCCCTCTGAGAGCACAAATTAATCCAAAATATTGCTCGTGCTTGAGAGAAAGAAAAGAAAAAATATTTACTTTTAGAGAGAAAAATTTACCTCAAAGAATGAGGTTATTTGTCTCTGTTGAATTTTTCTTAACTTGGACTCTTGGATGCATATGAGAGGAGATGAGGACCCCTTTGTATCTAGCTAGAATTCCATGTAATCCTTTCATGTTTTGGAGTTTAAGTTAGAGTGAATCTTTTATCCAAATACATGTACATTAAAAGAAAGGTATCACGATATCCTTTAATGCATAGGAGTTTTAATTAGAGTCAAACCCTATTTCGCAACAATTACGATCAATTAAAAATCCCAAGAAATCCTTCAACATATAGGAGTTTTAAATTGGATCAAATCTATCTGTTGGGTTTATTCTTGATCTAACAATTTGATCAAACAAAAACCCAATCTAACCCAAAACCCAGTAAGCCAGGCTGTGTATAGGCGGTAGCTTGTCGCTGCTATGTGCCATCAAGTGGTAGTCACTGGCCGAAGACAACTTGCAGATGGTTGGCCACATCCAACTAGCAGACTAAATGTGGCCATCCTGTTGGCTGGTAGCATCTTGTTAGCTATCGACTGGCCCGTGGCTAGCTAATCACAGGTTCTCGACCAGCCAATTATCCACCAGCAATGCCATGTCATTAGTGGTGATGCCTTGGGCATGGTTTCAACATGGTTTTAATCTTTCTTTTACGCTCAAGAGTTTATAACTCTTATGAACATCTTCGCTCACATTCGCAAAAATTTGAAACAATCTCCTCTTTCTCAAGCATGTCGATTTTAACTCCTTAACAATCACTTTTGTATATCGCATATACATCAAGTTATTTTTCATCGATTATTGTGACGAGCTATAACTGTTATGAGACTCTAAAAGCCTGATTCCTACTTCAGCAATAACTTGATAATAATATATGATTATGTCACATGTGCGATAATGACTCTAGTTGCATACAAAGGCCACCTATTTCAAAATAATTATTATCTAATTGGTGTGAGACTGTGCACTTTTCTAAATCAAATCTAGGCCTTCCAATGACAGTTGTCATGTAGTCCGGACTCTTTGTCATACCTATATCTCTGATGTTTTTAGGATATGGAAATGATCGTTAAACCTTAATAACACCTTAATGTTTAGGGATCATGTATGTGATATCATAGTCAAAAGATGGATTGAACTTATTACTCTAATAAGTTTATCCATTTTACACTTGCTATGGATTTACTATTGATCAATACTAACTCGCTTCTGTACAAACCTCCAATACCGCAGGAGATGAATCCTATCTTGACGGGACTATACCCAATAGGTACCTAGCAATGGTTCTATTCATCATTGGTTGGTAAAAGGCATAAGCATAGCCCTCCCACGTTTAAGTTTCTTTACCATGTCTCAAGTCAAAAGAAAAACAAGCACCAAATGTGTCAGAGCATGTTTATCACGTAAAAGCTTCTCGATGAGTTATTCTATGAACTTGTTCCCTAACAAGCATATGTGCATTGTCTCACAATGTCTCTACATCAAATGGCTATGTGACTAACCATTACCATCTCAATGGTAAAGGTCAGTACACACTAGTCTATCTTAAATATCAATGTCTCGTCTTGATATTCATACAACTAGGGATATGTTATGTGTGCTTAAGTGGATTAATTAGTTCTTATTATCATGATCTCATTATGATCTTAATGTCCACATATAATTGAAGGACTGTATCCATGCAATCACATACCAATGTACTCATATACACAAAATGCATGAAGAATTTACACAGATAATGATTACCAAATAACTTATTATTATTTTGAATGAGATGTATTCATTAGAACAATTGTCTTAAGGGCATACATATCCCAATACTATGGGGGTTAAGATTGTTAGGATATGTATGCCCTTAAGATAATTATTGCAATTGATAAATTTTGTTCAAAATAAAAGTTTGCTAATTGGTACACATAAAGTTCTTGATTTCTTAATTTCTATTATACATTTGACAAAATTTTTGAATTCTAGGGCTGACTATTATACATTTGGCAAACTTTTTTGAATTCTAGGGCTGACTAGGACAAGATAAAGAATGGCTGAGATTTGATTTTGGTAAATCAATGGTTGAGATTGGATTTTGTGAAAATTTAGTGGAAAAACTTAAATTTTAAGGGGAAAAGTGTCTTGGAAACAAAAACTTTGAAATTAAAAGTGTCTTGGGAAAGATTGTGGAGATTAAATTTTGGTTGGGGGAAAAGTGTCTTGGGAACTAAAACTTTGAAATTAAAAGTGTCTTGGAAAAGATTGTGGAGAAACATGATCTACACTGAAAACTACCCTGAGGTTTGTTGTTCCGTGCCAAAAGCGCCCAAGGGGCCCGCGCCGAAGGCGGGGCACCCGCTAAATTTTTAAATGCTAATTTGTTGTTCTGCGTCGAAGGCACCCGTGTCGAATTTGTTGTTCCGCACCGAAGGCGCTCGCGCATTGTTCCGCTTCGAATTTGTTGTTCCACGCCGAATGCGCCCGTGCCAAATTTGTTGTTCAACGTCAAATTCGTTGTTCCCCTAAATTTTTGACGCTAATTTGTTATTCCACAACAAAGGCACCTGTGCCAAATTTGTTGTTCCGCACCGAAGGCACCCGTGCCGTATTTATTGTTCCGAAGGCGCCCGCGCCATATTTATTATTTTGCGCCGAAGGCGCCCGCCCCATATTTGTTGTTTCGCACCGAATTGTTTTGTTTCATGCCATATTTGTTGTTCCACGTCGAAGGTGCCCGTGCCGCTAAATATTTTTACGCTAATTTGTTGTTTTATAAATTTTAGCCGTGGCAATAATTTTTTGGGAACAAAGATTTCGCAGGGGGAAACCTTAAATGAACCGTGTCCGCGGGCACATGTTATGACTAGTAAATACATATGTATATGTGTATGTATGTACATTAATATATAACTACATAAATAAAATCCTTAGATTATATGAGGGGATTAAAGTCATAATGATATATGATGATGAGATCTAATCGGTCCACTTAAGTACAATACAGAATGTTCTTAGTCAAAAATAATATCAAGACATGATATTGATATTTTGGATAGACAAGTATGTATTGACCTTATCCACGAAGATAGTAGTGATTGGTCTCATAGCAATTCAATATGAAGACATTGTGAGACAGTATGCATGTGTTTGTTTGAGAACAAGTTCATGAAACAACTCATCGAGAAGCTTTTACATGGTAGTATTCAATCGACCTTAAAAGATGCTCTCAAGTAGAGATCAATGCATGTTAGTCTTTAGGCATGAGTGGTGCAAAAGAACCTTACACATGAAAAGATTACATTTTGGCTTTTACTAACCAACGACGATGCAGTCATTGACAGGTACTCACTGGGTGTTGTCTAAATCATGTGAAGGGTTATGGGTGTCAAGATGGAATTTGTCTCTTTCAATACGATAGGTTAGTATCACGGAAAGTTGGTATATATACATAGTAAATCTTTGGCTAAGGTAGAATGGACAAACATATTAAAGTAATTAGTTTGATTCATAGTAACTATATATGGCATATTTCTCGATTTACGACATTAAAATGTTATTAAGGTTTGACAGATTTTCATAGCCTAGACATCTTAGTGATATAGTTATGATGAAGAGACATGACTGCATGATAGTTATCACCGACATGTTCAGATTCTTGTTGGAGGAGTATCCAGTCACACACCAACCAAATAATTTTAATTTTAAAACGTGTAGTCTTCATATGCAACTAGTGTTACCGTTGTATCTATGACTTGATTAAAGAGTAT
This sequence comes from Scilla litardierei, assembly GCA_030789695.1. Classification (NCBI taxonomy): domain Eukaryota; kingdom Viridiplantae; phylum Streptophyta; class Magnoliopsida; order Asparagales; family Asparagaceae; genus Scilla; species Scilla litardierei. Next base: position 99,155,429 of record CM061133.1, on the reverse strand, counting down.
CATTAATCATTGCAGAAGTAGGAATCATGATTTTAGTGTATCACAAAGATGTTGGACTCATCACGATCAATGAAGGAGAAAACTTAATATATATGAGATGTATATTAGTCAAAATAATTATGATCATTTTGATTAAGAGAGAGGAACTAATTACAAAGAGTTGTCATGTGAAAAAAAAATTGTAAAGAGTTACGATCTCTAATCGGTTATAAAAGAACATTGAATAAACTACCTTTAACACTAAACCCAAAACACAATAGGACACTAGGGGCATTGGTTTTAGGTTTTTGCGTCAAGTCTAGTTAAGTTCAAGTACAAAGGTTAGGTAACAATTTTGAATCTAATTTTATCTTGATTTAAATTTGACTTAAGAGAAGATAAGATGGTTTAAGTTTAGATTTTGAAGCTTACTTTATCTTGATTTAAATTTGACTTAAGATAAGACATGTTGGGTTAAATTAAGATTTTGAATCATAATTAACATAAGAAAGATTTGATATTTTAGATTTAGCTTATGCAAAATTCTTAGATCTAGAAATTGAATACAAAAAAAATCTTTCCAACAAAAGAATTTGTAGAAAAGATTTAAAATTTAGCAAGGCACGTAACAAATCCTAAAGAGCCAAAGTTTTGATACCATATTCGAATTCCATATGACAAAACCCTACACATTGGTAACCAGAAAACACATCAACAAGATCTAGTACATACGTACTCTGAAAAAGAAACCATGCGGAAAAAATTAAGCCACACATGTTTGTCCTAGGCATACTTTGGTGTTCACACGTAGGACAAAATTAAAAAGAGGTCATCAAATGCATGATAGATATCCATCAGGTAAAGGAGATTGAACAATTATTTACATGATAAATTAAGGTTGAATCATGCCATTTGATCTTGTCCGTTCACTTTTGATCAAGTGCCCAAAGGGCGCTCTACGTATCCAATCACAAATACACCAGCTTTATAAACTATGGTTTGAGAAGGAAGAGGAGCCGGCGGCTACCCATTTTCCTCCCTTAAACATGTGGGCTAGACCCACTCCTCGAGTGGGTCGGATCAGAGTCCTCGCCTAACTGGACCCGAACATGCCCAACAATCTTGATGTGCAGATTGCACGTGTTAAACGAGTGTTCTTATATCTTAATTTTAATTCAGCCACTATTAAGACAAATAAAGAATTCCTACCCCTTTTCAAAAATAAAGAGCTAATATGTTTTAGTTTCGCAGAACAATAATTGTCAAAATTCTCATACGCACCTCCGCCCCGAAGAGTTCCATTACGAGCACCTCATCTGCATGAGTCTTCACGTCCTCGGCGCCCATGTAAATCACGCACTGAAGCCCAAACCTTGCACACACCGCGGCGGTCGAAACCCCATGCTGGCCGCTGCCAGTCTCCGCGACGATCCTCCTCCTCCCGAGATGCCTGGCAAGCAGGGCCTGGCCAACGGCGTTGTTGATCGTGTGGGCTCCAGTGTGGTTGAGATCGTCCCTCTTCAGGTAAACGTCGGGGCCCTTGCCTCCGGAACGACACCTGTAGTGATCCGTGAGTCTTCCTGCAAAGTACAGCGGGCTCTCTCGACCGACATAATCCCTTAACATCTCTTGCATCTCGCTCTGTTATCAAGTAAAAAATGATTTGAAGTTATTTTTACTGGCTAGCATATTTCTTACAATAGACATATGCTATTGCTTATACACATCAGAAACCAAAAAAGCTCCAAACCCCCACCCCCCAAATAGAAATTTGCCCTCCGAACGGATCGTTGCATGATGTTATATTGAACTAAAACGGTTGATTTTTAAAATTTTGAGCATGAAGATGGTCATTCAGGTCATATATGTGTGCATGCATGCATACATACATACATAGAGCAAGCACATGACCTAACCATTTAAGGCTACACCGGAGAGATCAACAGGGGTTGGGCTGTGAAAGTCTGCCAGATGTGTCAAGATAATAAACATGGGCGGTGGATGTCTTTTTTCAATGAACGTGTCTATTGAGCATATTCGGTCTTATCGCTACAAATTTCGCCCGCATGGATGCTTGTTTGGTGTGTGTTTTGGCAGCCAACACCGTTGCATACCTTAGATTGCAGAACAAATATAGATTGCAGACCGTGTCTATACCAAATGAATAAATGGGGTCCCTATCTTCATAAATTCTTCTGTCGGAACTCAAAGACGCGTTCGGTTATGTGGGTTCATTCAAGTTAATGTGGATGCAAATCATAAATAATTGCAGAAGAAATCATTCCAGCATTTTACTTGAGGTTGCTCGGATATCATATTAAGTTCGATATCACTGTACTGAATCTTGTAATAAGTTATGACGAGCAGTTAGGTTTATAAGTCTGTAACTAGACGATTTAAACAGTACAAAAGGAGCTGATACTTTGTGAGGCAAACAGTGTATATGTGGGTGTTTGTTCCAATTTATTTAATCTAGTAGAAGGTAAGATCATGGAGAAGGTATGTTGATAAAAGACTTATAATCTCATACTGCATACGTCACAATATGAGTGCTGCAAGGATATGCACAAGAAATGGAAACCTTTAAACAAAGAACCAAGGTTCACGAAACAAAATCACCTGGAATTCACTGTCGTGAACAAGCGTTCGGAAAGCAAGTTCAAGCTCGCAAAGGGGTTGCACTAACGTCTCCGGCACGAACCTCCCGCCGAACCGGCCGAACCGCCCGTGGTTGTCGGGCCACTGAACCGAGCAATCCTTCTTCTTGATCCACTGCGGGTTTTCCTCCGCTGGCCGAGGAGTAGGTCTCAACGTACGAGGGGTCGTGTGCTTGGGGTCGGAGGGGAAGACCGTTGGATTTTGGAGCACTGAGAATATCGACATTGCCAAGGAAAGGCTGGTGGTGTTCGCAGTGAGTCTCGGCTTAAGTTCCTTTTATTTCACCAGTCGGGATTCACAAGAGGTGGATGCGTCATCGATGGATAGATGTCATTTAATATGGAAAATGGCTGGCTGGCCAAACTATTTCTGGTCCAACAAATACAAAACGGAGATCGCGTTGCTGGCGTCTTGAAGCTTATCCGCTAATTAGTTGTGAGAGTAACATTTGGCCCACCGGCTTAGCTGTTCCAACAATCGTGCACTAATGCATCCCTCTTTACGGGCAAGAATATGGAAAATTTTTGTATCTTTTGTATCTTGTACTAGAAATAACCCGTGCAGAGAGTGCTTGGCGCAAAAAAAAAACCAACGAAAAGGATGTGGCGCACGCGCGCAACCGAAAAAGAGTGAAAAGTATGGGTTTGTGTGTCGGTATCGTCGGTGGTAAAAGGGAGAAAAACCTGGATTAAATCGCAAAAAAACTCTTGGAAAAGCGCATAAACCCCAATGGCAAGCTTGCAATTCTTGAGAATGTGGAGGTCTATAGCGCAAAAACCAAAGCCCGATGGCAAACACGTAAAAAGGGAGAAGAGCAAAGTTGTTTTGGTAAATAAGAAAGGGCAATGGCAACAACGTAATTACGCAGAAAATGGGGGCCATTTGTGTTTGGGGGGCTTTGTGGCACCCTCTCCCCTTGCCACATGTGACAACCCTTTGTCCGGGACAAAGGTGCCTTTGTCTCTCTTCCTCCATTGGAAGATAGATTGTTTACAAAGATTGATTGTACATTGTGTTGTTAACTACTCTTAAAAACAAGTAGTTTTAGAACGTCTTATTTTTTTCCAACCTTTCTATACCCTTTCCTTTTTCTAAACAGATTTATTTCTTTTTGGTCATCACCTCATTTTTTTTCAAAAAATTATTATTTTAATAAAACAAAAAAAGATAAAAACACCAATTTTTATTAAAAAAATATTTATTGTTGTGAATGGATAAGAACCAGAGTTAGTTAGGATTGTGTGTATCTTAGAGATACACCCATATCTATGTATTTTATCTTGTAACTCTCCAATCCTGCCTGTAAATAAATAGCTGGGGTTCCTCCCTCAATAGTTGATTCATAACACGTTATCAGCACGAGCCTCTAAATTTTTCCACAAATTTTTTTCGATCATTGCGAAGGAGAAGGGAGACGGTGATCCACGCGTGCGGTGCAAGGCTTCCTCAAACGAGTGTCGTCATCCACGTAGGCTTCGTTCAACTGTCGCTATATCCGGAGGACGGATATAGAGGTAAAACCCGCTAAAAACGATGTTTTTATCATACGTATGATTGATCTACTCATTGATCTCACAAGATCGATATGGGATTTGCTAATCGCCTAAAAACGACGAATTTTTCGTCCCAAAAATCAAATTTTCGTTCCCCTATTACCGACGGCAAAATCCCCCCCGAAGGGGGGGGGCGTTTTGAACGTCGCTGCACCCCCCCAAAGGGGGGGGGGGTGTTTTGAACGTCGTCGCACCCCCCCGGAAGGGGGGCGGTCGTTCGCGCGCCGCCGCACCCCCGAAGGGGATGTAGGATCCTGCCAAAACAACGTTAGGATCGATAAATGAAGTTGAGACTGACACTTGCGTACGCGGCACGGTAATCTCGGAACTTCGCCCTCGGATTCGCCACAACGGTCGATACTTCGTCACGGAGGATCGAAGCAAAGTTTCACCGCCTAAATCTCTAACTAGAAGAGGATTTTAATGGAAGGGAGAAGAAGAACTTAAGATGCCTTATGCAAACTTATGGCATGGAAAGTGTGAATGAATGCCTTACCCTTGGGTCCTATTTATAGGCTTTAGGGGTGGTTATTGTAGGAAATAACCAATTATAAGCTTATTAGCCTATATTAGCACATTCATTTATCTTCTTCTTTATCCACTTATCAAGTGCCATTTTGCACTTATAAAGTGGCCTTTTCCACTTATCGAGTGGCTTTTTTCACTTCGAGTGGTCCTTTTCACACGAGAAAAGGTTCCCTTCGCGCACGCCTTCGTGCACGTGACATTTGAGGTCCGTATACCCTCATACATCCCCTCATGGGTGTATTTATGTCGTCCATATCCAACATCTCCCACTCACACTTGAGGGGATTGTAAGGAAACTTATTTTCCTCTAACTCTTCTGTTTATCATACCGAGAAATAGGCCGTGTGACCGTCATGCGCATAGAGTCCGCTGTTGTGCACTTGTTAGAGATACACAACACTCCTCGAGGTGCAAAGTTGAGTATATCAACGCATGCTTTACCCTAGATTTATTTCTTCACATTTCTTATACTTCATATTCAACAATCGAATCCCATCTGGATTACAATTGGCTGGCCAGTTTTGAATCTTTAAAGTCCAAATGTGAATGCGAAATTAATCTTCCTCTTCTTACAATCCTTTCGATCTTGACTTGACTTGCTTTTCTAACATGCCCTGCCGGACCGAATTAACCATAGTCCATAAATAACATGCTAAGATAGCAATCACCCGGTCAAATCTAAAGGAACCAATTAGAGTCCATAAGGGTAATGAATTAAGACCCATGTGGTCTTTGGGTCTCACATAATAGTAAACTTATTTACTATTCTAACCCGATGGTCAAAAAAATGCATACGTAGTATGAATACGTATTACAACATCGCTCCTTTCCCAGGGAGTGTATGTCTCAATGATGTTGTAAGGATGATGATCAGACACCACAATGTCTGACTTTGAGTCCCTTTTTCTACTCAAATAATCCTTTGGACTCACATCCCGCATTTAGACAGATAGGATTTCAAAATCCTCTTAGATCTTCTGTAAGCATCCATATGATGCAGATCTTTCATGCGACCATTTTGTTTAAGTCATGACTCTAAATCATCCGTCTGATGATTTTGACTTTAAACAGGTCTCATCTCTATTCTATCCGTCTGATAGAATAAGGCGGTTGCTCATGTGAGAGAGCCAACCTCAATCTGTCCGACATACTAGAAAGTATAGCTGAGATTTCAAAAATGTACACAAACATTTCTCAAGAAATTTATATGCAATGTTTGAAAAAGAACATATTCTTTTATTAAATTTGATCATTTACAGACATGGAAATTTACATTGGTACAACTCAGCTCTTACGCAATCCTTGGGATGATAAGTGTTTGTGAAACACATCTCTGGCGATCGCCTTTGTGAGCGGATCCGCTATCATCTCATGCGTAGATATGTACCTTATGTCCACCTTCTTGGTCTTATCGTAGTCTTTTGAAAATTTATAGCGGATATCAATGTGTTTGGTCTTACAATGAAATTTAGGATCTTTGACATAAGCTATAGATGCTTGACTGTCGCTGTGTATATGTACAGCACCTGAGTCACTTGCATCAATTAGCCTGTCAAAGAATTTCCTAAGCCAAACAGCCTCTTGGACTGCCATGCTAAATGCTACAAACTCGGCTTCCATAGTTGAAAGTGCGATGCAGGATTGTTTCTTGCTACTCCAGGATATTGCACCAGATCCAAGTAGAAAAACATATCCTGAGGTCGATCGTCGCTCATCGAGATCACCCGCCCAATCAGCATCAGTGTAGCCTTCGAGCCTCAAGGCATCTCCTTGATAGCATAGAGCATAGTCTGCAGTTCCTTTAAGATACCGCATTATCCTCTTAACCGCTTTCCAGTGTACTTGCCCTGGGTTGGATTGGTAACGACTTACCATTCCAACGTCAAAACAGATGTCCGGTCTTGTACACATCATAGCGTACATAAGACTACCAACTGCACTGGAATATGGAACTTTTTCCATAATCTCTTTCTCCTTTTGGTTCTTAGGACATGATTTCAGACATAAATTGTCGCTTTTGCTTATAGGAGTATCAATGGACTTGCAGTCCTGCATATTAAATCGTTCTAGAACCTTCTTTATATAAGTCTCCTGTGAAAGAGAAAGAAGTTTCTTCGAACGATTCCTTGAAATCTTAACTCCAAGGATATATGCGGCTTCTCCCATGTCTTTCATCTCAAAAACTGATGAAAGCCAAGCCTTGATATCCATCACAAAGCCCTTGTCATTTCCAGCTATTAAAATGTCATCTACATATAGAGACATGATAACATACTTGCTTTTAATCCTCTTGATATATACCCAGTTATCTTCATCAAGCATGGTAAAACCATTTGATAAGACAACTTCTTGAAATCGTATGTACCATTGCCTCGAGGATTGTTTAAGACCATATATGGATTTAAGAAGTTTACAAACCTTGTGTTCGTTTCCTTCTTTTACAAACCCTGTTGGTTGTTCCATATAGATCTTCTCATCCAATTCTCCATTGAGAAAGTCAGTCTTTACATCCATTTGATGTAATTCGAGGTCTAAGAAAGCTACCATTGCCAGAATCAGGTGAATCGAGGTAAAACGAACAACAGGTGAGAAGGTCTCTTCGTAGTCTATCCCTTCCTGTTGCGTAAAAACTTTCGCGACAAGGCGAGCTTTATATCTGTCAATAGAGCCATCAGCCTTATGCTTGATCTTGAGAACCCATTTGTTCCCAATAGCTCTACGTCCTCTGGGTAAGTCAACTAAGTCCCAGACTTGGTTAACTTTCATGGATTCTAACTCCTCTTGCATCGCTTCCATCCATTTGTCTTTAGCAGGGCAAGATACGGCCTGTTTGAAAGTAGCAGGCTCGTCATCTTCTTGTAGTAAAGTCATTAAGGTTTGTGGAAATTCATCCTCAAATCTTAGAGGAGCCAACCTTGTACGACTACTACGTCGTATTTGAGATTCTTCAAGTCCTTGTTGACTCGAATTTAGATCAATTCTAATATCACTCCCACTTGGAATGTTGTTAGAATTGCTCCCACTTGGATCATTATTCCCGTATGGAATAGGATAATCGTCATTCGTATAATCCATTGGTGAAGGTTGAAACGTATTTTCGTTTTCACCAAGAATTCTCCCACTCGAATGAGGTAATCCTTCTTGATCATAAATCTCAAATAGAGATAAGTCCTGACTTATCTCGCCCTGTCTTGGAAACTCGTTTTCCAAGAAAGTGACATCCCTCGATTCAAACTCAATTAGCCCACCATTGTCTTCCTGACTAACAAAAACATAACCTTTGGAGTTTTCTGCGTATCGTATAAAGATACATTTCCTTCCCCTTGGCCCAAGTTTGCCATACTTATGGGAGGAAATATGTGCGTAGGATGCACAACCCCAAGGTTTCAAAATGTTTAAGTCAGGAGACCTTTGGTTCCACAACTCATAAGGAGTGGAGCTAACTGATTTCGAGGGTACGCGTTTTAAAATGAAAGTGGCCGTCAATAATGCATCACCCCAAAAGGTGATTGGCAAGTTAGCTTGCGCCATCATTGAACGGACCATTTCCATTAAAGTCCTATTTCTCCTTTCTGCAACACCGTTTTGTTGAGGAGTAAAAGGCATAGTTACCTGATGTACTATGCCTTTTTCATCACAAAGTTCCTTAAAACTTGTTGATTGATATTCACCGTCCCTATCGGTTCGCAAGACCTTAATCTTGCGATCTAATTGATTCTCCACTAAACTCATATAGTTTTTAAAGCAAGCCAATGCTTCACTTTTGTGGGATATCAAATAGATATGTCCGAATCGGGTGAAATCATCAATAAAAGTGATGAAATAGGACTTCCCGCGTCTTTTCTTGACATTCATCGGACCACATATGTCCGAATGGATAAGCTGTAATGGAACCTCGGCCCTTGTGCCAGTTCCAAACGGCTTGCGACAAGATTTCCCCACTAGGCAATGTTCGCAGGTCGACATTTCAACCTTTGAAACATTGGATAGAAGGCCACGTTTGGCAAGTCTATCCATACGCGTTGGTCCAATATGACCAAGCCTTGCGTGCCAACAAATCACATCAGACTCATAAGTCTTAGAATTTGCAATAAGGAAATTTTCATTACATGAGGAGTCATACATTGTACTCATTACAATAAATCCTTTAAATACAAACCCAGTACCAATAAGAGTATTATTACAACTTAAGTCCACATTACAATCATGAAAAAACCAGTTATAACCAAGAACCATTAACACGACCACAGATATTATATTCCTTCGAATATCTGGAGCGAAGAGAACGTCATGAAGTAGGAGAGTGCGGCCGTTGTCCAAGACTAGCTTGCAAGTCCCAACGCCTTTCACTTCAACACGTGTGTTGTTTCCTACATAGATCCACTTCGTTCCTTGGGGTATCCGGTGATACTCCACGAAGGACCGTCTGTCCCTTGCTATGTGGTCGGTGGCACCTGAATCAATTATCCAAAATGGATTAGATTCCACAAGAAATATTGAACTAGAAACACATATGTAACTAGTATATTTACAAGTTACCTCGTCATCTCCACTCGTACACGAACGAGCATAGTGACCGAGCTTGTTGCACTTGAAGCACTTGATCCTCTTCAAGTCTTTCTTCTTGTGCCATTTCTTGTGCCCACCCTTATGTTTGGGTTTCTTGGTAGACTCAGGTTGCTTATTATGTTCATTAGTGAACTGTGAACGATCTTTCCGTTTCTTTCCCCCGTGTGAGGAACTAGCAACCATGTGCACTTCTGCACTTGGCTTGGCAGCCGCAAGCCGCTCTTCCTCTAATTCGAGGTGCTTAGAAACATCGCTGAAAGTCTTGATGCTCTCATTGTGAGTGAGATGCATCTTCATTTGGTCCCACCCATTTGGTAGGGAACGTATGACTGCTTGGATTTGTTGCTCATCAGTGAGCACATGACCTGCGTCCTTTAACTCCGAGATAAGATTCGCCATATGTCGCAGATGTTTCCCCATGGAATGATCTGGACGTTTCTTATATGAATCGAACCTTATAGTTAAGGCGCGAAGTTTGGACACCGATGTGCCACCGAACTTCTCTTCTAGCTTGGACCATATGTCCATGGCTAGGTCATGTTCTCGGAAGATGCGCATTATGTCATCAGCCATACTGCTTAATAACGTAATGTGTGCTATCTTGTTCTTCCGAGACCAAGCATCAAAAGCTTCCTTGTCTCGTCTGTGTTGGGCCGTAGTGCCCAACTCGGGTTCAATCATTACGTTCTTTAGAGTTTCGAGCACTTCTTGCTCCTCTAAAACGTATTGTATCTTGATGGACCAAAGTTTGTAATTATCGCCGTTGAGTTTTTCACCTCTGTTTAACTCAGCGACGATATTCTTTGAAGCGGAAGACATTTTACTTTTAAAATGCTGCAAAAGACACAAAACCAAAGGTTTGATCAAAAACATTACATTTGAACATTCTTAAAATATAATTCTCATTTGAAGTGATAATAGAATATCCCATTTGGATAGTTCTAATTTCAACTCCCACTTGGAATGATATTTATAATTTGATAAGTTACTTTCGAAAAATATTGAAGATGTTACTCTAGAATCGGAAAGGTCACTACGTTTCCAATCACCATCTAGAGTAACTTTCAATATTTCTCCCTCACTTTATCAAACGATAGTACTCTTATAGTACTTTGCAGCGGAAAAGCGTTTTTGAAAACGTATTTTTCAAAACGTATGAAAACCAATTTTTCAAAAATATATTTCAACATAGTACCCTTATGATACTAGTGAAATATTCGGCAATCCCTGGCCATTGCCGGGTTTAAGCCGTTGTCATGCCAAGGTCGGATCCCCCCTTTAGGAGATTTTTCTGCAAGCCATTGTCGCCGGCTCCCGTATGGATCCAGGCGCTTCCCCCTTATAGGAGAGTTTTGCCGCAAATGACTGCCGTCGGCCCCGTATGGGCTAGCCTTGTAGGTGGCCGGGGCCGAAATTACTGTCAAGGCCTCTGGCTAAATTGGTCGACCAATAATCCCGAATTGGTCGACCAGTACCAACCAATTAGTTATTTGGCACCCCCTTGGCCAGGGCCTCTGCCCTGGCCGGGGCTGGCCAAGGGCCGGCCAAGGGCCTCTGCCCTGGCCGGCCAGGGCCGGCCCTGGCCCTGGCAGAGGCCAGGGCCGGCCAGGGCGCCAGGCCGGCCCTGGCCCCTGCCAGGGCCGGCCAGGCTGGCCCCTGGCCCCTGCCAGGGCCGTCCAGGCCGGCCCCTGGCCTTGGCCGAGGCCGTCCAGGGCCCCCTGGCCCTGGCCTGGTCTCGGCCAGGCCTGGCCTTGGCCACGGCCAGGGCTCCCTGGCCCTGGCCGGGGCCGGGGCCGGCCGGCCATGGCCATGGCCTATTGGCCTAGGCCGGCCATGGCCGGTCTCCCCCCTTTGCATGGGGTGGCCGCATGCACTCCTCCCCCTCGACGGGGTGGTCGTGGTGGTTTTTGGCCGTAGCCAACCCCCTCCGCATGAGGAGGGGAGATGCGTTGCCTCCATAGCCCATTTGGCCATGGTGATCATGCACCAAAAGTCATCTTTTCCGATGTAGATAACTACCATCATCTTCCTCGATGAAGCACCCGTTCGTCGAGAAAGTAGTTATTCTCTAATGGCTGTGTGCCAAAAATGAAAAATAACACACTTTAAAGTTCGTAAACTACGCGCTCCACATGAAGAGAGTTCACATTCCCTATGAATGGAGACTCGGCATCCATGAAGAGTGTGAGCTTGACGACGTGAACGGTCGGTTCTTCCTGTCACGGAGAGTTCCTGCCATATCCGTAATGGTAGGAGACCCTAACGTGAAAAGAACAACCGCTGCGTTCTCTCGGTCACGAAGCGTTCCTACCATATCCGTAATGGTAGGATACCCATTCGTGAAAAAGACAACGCCTCATTCATCGGTTCGACGGGGCGGCGGTTTGTCCGGGGCAAACTCGTATGGCTCTGATACCAATGTAGGGTATCACTCTGATATCATTGCAACGCTGTTAAGGCCCATCATCCATGGCACCCTAGACCCGTCACAAGATACCTCAGAAACTTGTTTTACAGCATGCCTCTCGACAATGCCCAACCCATTATAAGATCACCATCTTATCGGGACTTGGTAAGATAAGAGCGATTACTTCGGGTCGGCTCATAACCCGAGAACCCGTACTCAAGCTCAACAAGCTCTGATACCAATGTAGGATCCTGCCAAAACAACGTTAGGATCGATAAATGAAGTTGAGACTTACACTTGCGTACGCGGCACGGTAATCTCGGAACTTCGCCCTCGGATTCGCACAACGGTCGATACTTCGTCACGGAGGATCGAAGCAGAGTTTCACCGCCTAAATCTCTAACTAGAAGAGGATTTTAATGGAAGGGAGAAGAAGAACATAAGATGCCTTATGCAAACTTATGGCATGGAAAGTGTGAATGAATGCCTTACCCTTGGGTCCTATTTATATGCTTTAGGGGTGGTTATTGTAGGAAATAACCAATTATAAGCTTATTAGCCTATATTAGCACATTCATTTATCTTCTTCTTTATCCACTTATCAAGTGCCATTTTGCACTTATAAAGTGGCTTTTTCCACTTATCGAGTGGCTTTTTCCACTTATCGAGTGGTCCTTTTCACACGAGAAAAGGTTCCCTTCGCGCACGCCTTTGTGCACGCGACATCTGAGGTCCGTATACCCTCATACATCCCCTCATGGGTGTATTTATGTCGTCCATATCCAACAGGGGGGACGGTCTCTTTATGCGCCGTCCCCCCCCCCCCCCCGAAGGGGGGCGGCCTGTTTCCGCGCGATGCCGCACCCCCCGAAGGGGGGCAGCCTGCTCGCCGTCGCCGCACCCCCTAGGGGGTGGCCTGTTTCCACTCGATGCCACATCTCCCTGAAGGGGGGCGGCATGCTCACCGTCGCCGCCCCCCTGAGGGGGGCGGCCTGTTTTCGCACGATGTCGCACCGCCTGAAGTGGGGCGGCCTGTTTGCCATCGTCGCAACCCCCCGAAGGGGGCGTGGTCGTCTCCGATCGCCCGCCCCCCACCGTCAGGGGCGGTGCCGCTGCGCTCGAAGCCCCCTGAAGGCAGGGGCTCCACCTTGCCGTCGATCGACGTCAGCTATGTGAGGGGCGGCGGCGGCTAACCCTAGCCGCTGCCCCTCAACCCTAGATGGGCCCGAAGCCCATTTTCGAAAAAAACATTTCAGATTGCGGCCTAAAGCCCGCAGCAGGCCCGCAGACCACATTTTCGAAAAAACAATTCCAAACTGTGGGCCTGAAGCCCGCAGTAACTCTGCGGGTTTCCGGCCCGTAGACCACATTTTCGGAAAAAAAATTGAGAAGGGGCTATAATAAGCTCTAAAGGCTTATTGCGATCAAAAAAGGATTTTCGGAGACCTAAAAATTCATGAAAACAGGGGATTTTGAGGATTTTTGGGGTCCCTTTGGGGATAAATTAAAAAGGAAAACTTTTTCCATATAAGTGCAAGTAAAAAGGAAATTTTTTTTCCATATAAGTGCAATAAAACAATGTGAGATACGATTAAACTCTGATTTATCAAGAGAGCATATAAGCGCATTTATAGCTTTGCCACTTAAAGAATAAAGCTTTTTATCATAGGCATCCAACTTATCTTTAGGCTTAACCATTATGGTGTCTTCACTTTTAATAGTGGGTTGATTATAACCATTTTCAACAACATCCCACACATCATAATCTACAGACACTAGATAGATTTTCATCCTAGCCTTCCAATATGCAAAATCAACTCCATTAAATTTAGGGGGACGAGCTATAGACTGACCTTCAGCAAATGCAGAATCAGATATATTCATGGTCATCTAAAAATCTAGACTAAATCCTCTAAACTTGCTCTGATACTGTTGAGTATTGATTCCCCGGATTTGGTTTTGGATGATGAACAAACATAAATATCGTGAACTAAGTCTTTGTGAGCGTAGTTATGGAGATCGTCTCCAAACTTCTATGAACATCAAAAGCGACGTCTCGAGACTTCTCAAAGCACGTGATCGTATGCTTGAAGCTTCGTTGAAGCTCAAGGACCATTATTGAAGTCAAAAAGATTCGATTGAAGCTTTTGAAGACGGTTCGTCAAGTTTTATTTATAGTCTTCTAGCTTCTTTTCGTAGAATGTTAAGCCTTGCGTAGGTCTTACGTTTTAATCTTCATAACGCTCATATCTTAGAGCTAGGATCTTAGTAGAAGCCCATACAAACTTTTCCGAGGCTTCGCGCTTCGATTCGCGGCTTCTTGTGCATGTTAGTTGGTTCAAGAAGAAGAACCAACCGACTAGATGGCAATCTAGTCGGTCGGCAAAGCTTCTTGAACCGACTAGAATGCCTTATTCTTTTTAAGATCTTTACTATTTACAGTTAGTCGGTCCACGTTGTATCATCGACCGACTAGTTGATGAACTAGTCGGTCAGTGATCCTTCTTAGACCGACTAGTTGAGCTTTTCCTGTACAGCCTAAGTTACTGTTTATCGTTAGTCGGTCAATGTACAGTTGTCGACCGACTAGTTGATGAACTAGTCGGTCAGCATTTGCTCTTAGACCGACTAATTCATCTTGAGTTCAGCCTTCTCCATTTCACCTGTTAGTCGGTCAAAGTTGACTCACCGACTGACTAGTTGTGAAACTAGTCGGTTGGCAAGTCTTCTTGGACCGACTAGATCATCTTTCCCTGAACTTCATCTTTTGGCTGTTCTTCAGTTAGTCGGTTCATGTTGTTTCACCGACCGACTAGTTGATGAACTAGTCGGTCAGTGGTCCTTCTTTGACCGACTAGTCTGCTTCAGAATAGAGCCGTTGGAGCATTAAATGCCACGAATTTTGCTCTCTCTTTCCTCTATCCTATATATACTTGGAGTGCTTCTTTCATAGCATTCAAGGCTGATATTAATTGATCTTTAGAGAATCAAAGAGAAGCATTTAATCCTCATTCAAAGCTCTTTCATTTCTCACTTGAATCTCTCCCTCACTCTTATTTCAAAAGAGAGATTCATTGATTGTGAGCCTTCCAAGCCAAGAGCTTGATCCAAGGTCACCAACATCATCCTAGGCCTCCATTGCTGGTCAATATCTTGGAGCTAGGGTTGGTGCCTTCATCTTCCCCAAAATCCATTTTGCCCTAATTCGTAAGTTTACTCAAGGCATAGGATTTTGTCGGTAAGAATTTCGTATTTCATTTACTTTGATATTGTAAGTGTTTTACTCTCGGTTGTGAGAGTTTGTTTGTGATCCCGGGTTGTGGGAGTCACAATTTCATTTGTATATGATTTGACTTTGTATAGGTTTTCTACAAGTTTTTTATAGTGCAAATTTGAGTTAGAGGTTTCTAACTCAAGTATCCGGAGGGGATCCGGGTGGTTGGGACGTAGGATCACCTGGAACAAGTCGGGGAGACTTGGGTGGATCCGAACCCGTTATATCGTCTGTTTGCGATTGCATTTCTTTGTTGTCAATATTTACATTTCCGCATTGTTGGTTGAGTTTGCAAGATAATTAGGAATTATCTTCTTAATTATTTTAAAGTACTATTCACCCTCCTCTAGTACTTGTGCAGTAGCTTCGTAGGGCATTACAGATACCACTTGTTGGATCTGGATTGTAGCATAGAGGTGGGGTGAATACTCTAATAAAAATATTCGTGCAACCCACGAACAATCAAACGTAGCTATAAGCACAGGCAGAGTAAATAATAAGCAAACACAGATGCACAACAGATTTACCCTGGTTCGATCGTCCCAACGACCTACGTCCAGCCCCCAAAGTAGATACTATATTAATTATGCGACAGGTACAACCACAAGTTAGAGCACGACCTACACTCGCCAGGCTCTCAGTACCCCCACAACACACGTGTTCAACACAATTAATACTAGTATGAGCTTTCTATTGGCTAGCCCCAACTAACCAAGTCCCCTCTTATCTAGACCAACTAGACAAGACCCAAAACGTCACAATCGTAAAATTTCTCCTAAAGAGATCTATACAACTACACAAAATAATAGTAAAGAGTTTAGAGAATCTCAGTTTGTGTAGCAGCAGTCGTCTCTGTCAATCATCTTAGGTCAGATCGCATCTGACAGTACCAACGTCACTTCCTCACCTCTGGAAGTTGTGGCCTATGTGACTTGGGCTAGTCATTGAAACTTGCGGCCCTATGTTCTCTCCTCCGTGTGTTGCGCAATATGTGGTGAAGGTATCCCCATTAAAACTTGCGCACGATATGGATGGGTGCTCCTTTGAAGTAACTTGTGGCAATGGCGATCTTGGAGAGATAGGTTGCGGCCTTAAGGAGGGTTATGGCTAGGAGAAGCATTTGCGGCCTAGAGCTCTTGGAGATGGTGTGAAGTTTTGGCCTTGAAGAGCTTGATGCAAGGAGGAAGGAGAGAAGTTTATGGCCTTGGTTATGTTGAGCAAGCTAGATGTTTCTACATGAAAGTTGCAGCATTGGCAAGGGGTAGGAGATGAAAGTTACGACCTTATGGAGCTTTGCGCAATAGG
The DNA here is from genome assembly GCA_030789695.1 of Scilla litardierei. Classification (NCBI taxonomy): domain Eukaryota; kingdom Viridiplantae; phylum Streptophyta; class Magnoliopsida; order Asparagales; family Asparagaceae; genus Scilla; species Scilla litardierei. The sequence goes on along the minus strand of CM061133.1, from coordinate 99,139,156 downwards.
GTATGGCTATGGAGTTGCTTGGTTTGAGGAGGGGAGAAGATGAAGCTTGTAAGAAATGGAGTTTAGGCTTGGTATGTTGCGCAACCTTAGTGATTTTTGCATGAAGAAACTTGCGGCATCTCCCTTAGTTGTGGCTGAATTATCCACTTTGTTTTGGTTGCTCTCTCTCTCTCTCTCTCTCTCTCTCTCTCTCTCTCTCTCTCTCTCTCTCTCTCACAAAAACACTCTCTTGGGCTTGGTATGAAAGCGGATTGTCCTCAAAACAAACACAAGGAGAAGTGGAATGCACCCAAGTTCGACAAGTCGAAGAAGTACAAGAAAGGGTACAAGAAAGGGCTTGTCAGGACATTCACCGACTTCAACGAAGATTCCTCAAGTGGAGAGTCGGACGATGAACCAGTGGAGCAAGCACACATGTGCTTCATGGCTAGAGAGGAACGTGATCAAGGATCTTCCTCCGATGATAGCGAGGATGAAGGCGACGATGAGGTAACTATGGACGACCTTAGATTAGCTAACGAGAAAATTTGGTCTAAATATTCTAAGTTAGTAAATAGATATACTAAGACCAAAGATGAGTTAACTAGTCTCCAAACCTCGCCTAAACCTATAATCATCAACAACGACACCGTTGTTGAAGGTTTGAGAAATGAGATTGAAAATCTCAAATCTCAACTTGAGCATGTTCACATTGAGGATTCGGAGGAACACAAGATTGCGGATTTGACTTCTCAAAACTCATCTTTGAGTATTGAGAATGAGAATCTCAAATCTCGTGTTTATGTGCTCACATCGCAAGTGTCCACTTTGGATGCTTCTATGCATTCTCTCACCGAGAAGTATGAGTGCACATTAGGCCGAATTAATAAATTCAATAAGGGTAAGGACCATTTGGATAAAATCCTAAATGACTTACTTTCGGCCAATCACCACATTGGCTTGGGGTATAAGATAGGAAATTCATCTAAGTCGTCTACTACCTTTGTTAGGCCAACTTCCGATGCCTCAACGAGTGGTAGCAAACACTCTATTGGTAGTTCATCTACCAATGGTGCTTCCATCTTGTACACACCCTCATTTGGAAAGAAACCCACATTGGGTGGACCTCCAAAGAAGGGTCATGCTTATATGTACACCAATACCATGCCACGTAGGAACACACATCCTACTCCACATGTTCACACATATGATGATTTTTATGTACCACATCCACGGGCACGTGCACACCATGTGAGACAGCCTCACGCACGTGTTCCTCCACATGCATATGTTCACCCACACCATCGTATGAACAATTATCATCATGCACCATTTCATCATGTGCCATATGCCTATTCACGACATGCATCACGTAGAAATCAACAACGCATGCATGCTCCCAATAGGATAAGGGCTCCCAAAATCTTCACTATTTGGAGCCCGAAGGACACAAATATGGATGAAAAATAAGTTTACATGAATTCTTATTTCATGAATGTAGTGCATAATGATGATTATGTAGGGAAGTCTAAGTCCAATTGGACTTGGCTTCCAAAGGTCTAATCTTTTTGGACCCAATGACCTTGGGTACCATGGAATGATATGTTTATCTTTAGATACTCAAGAAAAAGAAACGGAGCAACAAATCCAAATTTAGCTCTAAGAATAATTGGATACTCGATAGCGGGTGTTCAAAACACATGACGGGTGAACGCTCAATTGCTCTCCGGAGTGGTGCCCATTGCAAATGGAAACCGGGTAGTCTTCTGAGGCAACGAGAGCGGAACCATCATAGGTGTTGGTAAAGTGGGTAATCCTTCTAAACCACTAATAAGTGATGTTTACCTTGTTAAAGGATTAAACCACAATCTTATTTCAATAAGCCAACTTTGTGACAAAGGTTACAAAGTTAGCTTTGCGAAAGGAATGTGCCATATTTTAAGAAAAGATAATAATGATTTATTGTTTTCCGGCACATGCCATAAGGATATATATATCCTAGATCTTCCAAGATCACATGAACAATGTCTTATTGCCAACACAAGTGAACTACACTTATGGCATCGACGTTTTGGTCATGTGAACTTTGGAACACTTTTTAAACTTTCCAAGTTAAATTCTATTATAGGCTTCCCTAAGCTTGTCTTTCAAAAGAAAAGCTTTTGTGACTAATGTCAACGAGGCAAGCTTCCAAAATCGTCATTTAAACCTAAGAAAAGCATTTCATCTAAGCGGCCTCTAGAGCTTTTACATCTAGATCTTTTTGGGCCAACTAAAGTTGCTTCATTAGGAAATGCGCGATATGGACTTGTCATCGTTGATGACTTCTCTAGATTTACTTGGGTATTTTCCTTAAGTAATAAAAATGATGCTTTTGTAAACTTCACAATATTTGTTAAGAAAGTACAAAATCTCATTGGAACCACCATTGTCACTATTCGTAGTGATCATGGAGGTGAATTTGAGAATGAGTCTTTCTCAAATTTTTGTGATGATGTTGGTATTACTCACACCTTTTCATTCCCTCGCGTACCTGCTCAAAATGGTGTTGTTGAGAGAAAGAATAGGACGCTAGTGGAATGTGCGCGCACTATGCTTGATGATAGCCAACTTGGCCATCAATTTTGGGCAGAAGCGGTACATACCGCTTGCTATGTGTTTAATAGGATACTTTTGAGGCCCGGCACTAAACAAACTTGTTATGAATTGTTGTTTGGTAGATTGCCTCAAGTTAAACATTTTCGAGTTTTCAACGCAAAATGTTTTATTAAAAACACGTTTGGTAGTTTGGACAAATTTGATCCAAGATCCGATGAGGGGATATTTATGGATATTCCTCCCGTAGCAAAGCCTACCGGATATACAACAAACGAACCTCAGCGATCGAGGAATCTCTTCATGTTTCATTTAATGAAGGTTTTGTCCCGACTAGAATTACTAATGATGGTGACTCCATGGATGTTTTATGTGATTCAATTGGTAATTCTAATTCTATTGATTCTAATGCTACTAACCATACTAATGAATCTTTTGAGAATGTTCCTAGTGATCAGGGAATTCCCAAACGGCTTCATACCGTTCGTGACCATCCTCATGAGAAAGTCATTGGCAACATCCTTGATAGTGTCAAGACGAGATCTCAAGTCAACTACTTCGCTCATTGTGCCTTTGCATCCTCGATAGAGCCAAAGAATATTAAAGAAGCATGCGAAGATAGTGCTTGGATCTTAGCCATGGAGGAGGAACTCATTCAATACGAGAGGAATGAGGTTTGGGAGCTTGTTCCATTGCCATCGAAGAACCACACCGTTATAGGAACGGAGTGGATTTTCAAGAACAAGACCGACGAAAACCAAATCGTCGTCCGGAACAAAGCTCGGCTAGTAGCTCAAGGCTATCGGCAAGAGGAAGGTATTGATTTCGAAGAATCCTTTGCTCCGGTAGGTAGATTAGAATCTATTAGATTATTGTTATCTTTTGCATGCCATAAAGATTTTAAACTCTTTCAAATGGATGTAAAAAGTGCATTTTTAAACGGAGATGTTGTTGAGGAAGTTTATGTTTCTCAACCTCCAGGTTTTATAAATGAAAAATTTTCAAATTACATTTTCAAACTTAAGAAAGCACTTTACGGTTTGAGACAAGCTTCTCGAGCTTGGTATGACCGCCTAAAGAATTTTCTTTTTGATTTAGGTTTTAAAATGGGAGAAGTTGATTCTACATTATTTGTTAAGTATTCGAATAATGATATAATTTTAGTTCAAATTTACGTTGATGATATCATTTTCGGTGCTACTAACTTCACTCTTTGCGAAGAGTTTTCTAATGTGATGAATGATCAATTTGAGATGAGCCACATGGGTGAGCTCAAGTATTTCTTAGGTCTCCAAATTCGCCAAATGAACGATGCAATCTTCATCCACCAAACCAAGTACACGGTGGAGTTGCTAAAGCGATTTGGAATGGAGAATGCCTCCGGGAAGAAGACTCCAATGAGCACTACTACACATCTTGATAAAGATACGGGTGGCAAAGATGTAGACATTCGTCTATATCGAGGTATGATAGGTAGTCTACTATATCTTACCGCAAGTAGGCCGATATTATGTTTGTCGTATATGTATGTGCTCGTTATCAGTCTCAACCTAAGGAATCACACTTAGTAGCGGTAAAACGTATTTTCCGTTATTTAAGTTACACACTTGACTTTGGATTACTTTATCCAAAGTCTAGCACATATGAGTTAATCTCATTTAGTGACGCAGATTATGCGGGACGCAAATCCGACAGGAAAAGTACTAGTGGCACTTACCATTTTATAGGAAATTCTCTTGTCTCTTGGTTTTTCAAGAAGCAGAATTCCGTATCACTTTCAACCACCGAGGAGGAATATATTGCCGCCGGTGCCGCGTGTGCTCAGGTTCTTTGGATGAGACACACTCTTAAAGACTTTGGTATAAACTGTGATACTTGCCCTATCATGGTGGACAACCAAAGTGCAATATGTCTCTCTAAGAATCCGGTACACCATTCCCGTTCTAAACACATAGATGTCCGTCACCATTTCTTAGATGATCATGTTGCTAAAAAGGACATCATTTTAGTGTACGTTGAAACCCAGAAGCAAATCGTCGATATTTTCACGAAACCACTCAAGGAAGACTCCTTTGTGCGGTTGCGTCGAGAATTAGGGATTATGGGTGAATCCGAGATTTAGGATTCATTTTTGTTCAATAATCTTGCATGCTATTAAATTTCGTTTATATATGCTCATGCTAGAATTATTGAGATTTTCTGGATTTTTGGTTGAATTTTCGGAATTTATGCTCGATTTATTCATGAACGTCAAATTTAAGATTTTCGATGTTTAATGGGGTAGTATAATGATTAATGAGAGTATTACAATGTTTCGTCCAAGTGCGATTAGGAGAGTACTCAACATTTCAAATTCTAAAAATTTTGAACTCTGTTAGTCGGTTCATGTTCATTGACCGACCGACTAGATTGCGTTCTATCGGTCAGTGAATGAACGCAGACCGACTAACTCATGCCTAATTTTGGCCTCAGTTACTGTTTGCACTTAGTCGGTTCAAGCTCATTGGCCGACCGACTAGATCGTCATCTAGTCGGTCAGCGCTTGAACTGTGACTGACTAATTGCGCAGGGACTGCTTTGGTCTTTTCGCATTCCAGTCGACTTAAACTCTCTCAGACCAACTTATTCCCATTCTAGTTGGTGCGAAATTATCTCCCAGCTCAAAAACCCCTTCGACTCCTCCTCTCCCTCCGCCGTCGATCGTCATTTCCGGCCATCTCCGGCCATCTCCTCCGTCGCAGATCTCTCCCCTCTCCTCCTGCCGACCTAGGGTATCAATCTATCCCCTCTCTCAGCTTCTAGGGTTAGGGTTTCTGTTTTTTTCATCGATTTCAGCGTTTCTAGGGTTTGTGCTAGGGTTTCGACCTAGGTTCTCCGTCGATCTCGTTTGTTTACGCATGTCTCGTCTCGATTATGGCGAAGACACGCATCCCGATTGAACCCTCGCGTCCGTCACCTATGACTGTAGAGTCGCCTCCTATGGACCCCCCGCAACCCAAACGACGATCAAAATCGACCCATCCATCGTCTTCCTCGCCTCCTCTTAAGAAGAAGAGGACGGCGATCGCCAAGCCTAGATCTCAGCCCAAGCCTAGGAAACAGACCGTGTCTCCAGCTTCATTCCATGCACCCACTCCTCCAGCTGATTCTGATTCCGACACGGAATATATTCCGGAGACCGAGCACACCGCTCGGGATCCGACTCCTCCACATCGATCTAGCACTCGTCAGCCTAAGGGGAAGGCTCCTATGCCAGTTGGCGGTGTCGATATATCGATATGTCGCGATGTGTAACGGTCGGTTTCCGATCGTACTTTCTTCGTGCACGTGCTCTTTATCGTGCACGTGATTGTTTTTAGACTCTATTTGATTTTGAACATTATTGTGTGATATGTCGTTATGATCGTCTCTGAGGGTATTAGATTGTGGAACTATTTTGGAACGACATTTCTCGAGTCATTCTTCCGAGATTCTATCTTATTTGATGTGACGTCACGACTTTCTGTTTTGACGCGAGACGTTTCTATTTTTAGTTTCGTCTCTCGACTTCGAAATTTAGATCCGTCTTCTTGGTTCTCTTTCTTTCGTCGTCCCGATCACCCCATAATTATTTTACAATTTTTAGGCTTAATTTGACCTATTTTCCATTTTTGAGTAAGTTTTAAATAATTTTAAAACCTATTTTTATAAGTGTTTTAATTATAATAAAATTCCTATATTATAATAACGCTCTAAATAATTTTCTGGCCAAGTTTCAAAATTTTTGGCCGCACACAACTTGCGTGAGGGAGAGGAGAGTAAATTTGTTTTATATTAATTATTTTAAATATTTTAATTACTTTTATTAAAACCCTAGACCTAACCCTAACTCTTTTCTATTTAAATAAACCATAGGCTAGCTTATTTTCGCAGCCACACAAACCCTAACCGTCATAAGCTCCACCCCAAGCTTCGTCGCAACGTTGCGACAGCCGCCCCGTGCACGACCGACAGCCGCCCCCCGCATTTCCCGTGCACGACCGGCGCCCGGTCCCTCACCTGCTCACCGCTCCGCAACGTTGCAACGTTGCAATGTTGCAACCCCCAGCGCCCCGCTCCGACCGAGGAGATCGCCCGCTCCGACCGAAGGCAACGCCCGCACCCCGCTCCGCTCCGCACCCCGCTTCATTGCAACCCCCGCCCAAGCGCCCGACCGACAGAACTCCCCGCACCGACCGAGACCCCGCTCCACATCGCCCCCAAGCGCTGCACGCCTGCACCCGCCGTGTCTGACCGAGAGATCCGCTCGGTCTGAACGAGGGAACCCCTCGCACCGCACCAAGGCCCACCTCCGCTGCGCTGCAAGCCGCCCGACCGAGAGTTTCTCTCGGTCTGACCGAGAGAAACCCCCGCACCGGTTGTGTCTGACCGACAGCCGAACATCGCAACTTTGATTCTTCCACACCAACTCCTGTGGTGGGCCCCCCAAGTCCTCCAGAGGTGTTGTGGGTCCCCCTTTGACCCCTAGCACTGCTGTGGGCCCCACTTGGGTGTGCTACTTCGTGGATTTTCCGTCTACGACGTTACGACACGTCGTAGGCCTTCGTCGCAAGTTTCAGATTTTGGGAAATCGTGCGTGGACCAGATTTGACGCTAAGGAATTCTCCGTTCAGACACGACTTCCATTCTACGACGAACCCCGGTAAAGGTTGGTCCCCCGAAACTTGTAGAAACCCCCCACAATAGCTGATTGAACACTAAACTAAAAATCGACAATTTGAACTAAAATTTATTTCCAGCACCAGTAAAATGTTGTACAAATTTAGAATCGACAAATGGACTTTGTTGACTGTGCACATAGGATTAGATCGTCGATTTGGCTGAAACATCAAATATGTGACTTTGACGAATATGATAGTCCCGATAACCTAGAAATGAACCCTAATAGGATTTGATGAAATTGAGACGTGACACTGTCGCCACAGCACTGTTTCAGACGGACTTCCGTAGACGAGACGCTTGGACGAGACACTTCGAGAGGACGACACACTCACCATTGCAGGAAAGTGTATCCCACTTGCACTTTTGGCTGTGCTTAGGCCTTAGTTGGTTAGAACTGATAACTGTGAACAAATAGAACCGGACGTGACATGATAGCGTCCGGGACGACCCCTGACGGCTCAGACTTGACGACGAAGTCTGAGCCTGACAACAACAACTTTTGACATCGTAGGGCTATCATGTGTGTGCGTGTGTGTGGACACCCTAGAATAACCCTTCCCGTCTTGTCACGTCCCGTCCCGTCTTTCACAGCCTGCAGGCAATAGGGCACTCACCAAGCTAGAGTGAGTGATCCCTTGTACTGATACACAGCCCAGAGGGCAATAGGGCACTCGCCAAGCTAGAGCGAGTGATCCCTTGTACTGTTTGTCTTGTCTTCCTTGGGGTTTGGGGTTGGGTTGAGCGTGCACACGGCAAGAGGGTCTGATTCCCCTCGAACCGTAAGGCATGAACCCTTTCGTATCTCACTTGTCTTGTCTTGTCTTGTCTTGTCTTGTCCCGTCACGTCCCGACTTGTCTTGACACCTATAGGTTAGTCCCGTGGTTGGTAGCACACGCTACGACTACTACTTGTTACGCTTTACCTTCCTGCTACGTTACGTCTTTTGTTACTCAATTATAACCTCAGCATGTCGTTGTTTAAAAGTTGATACACTTGCAGTAGAGTCTGACCTCTTGTGTAGATTTTGCCTGACGTACAGTTTCCTTCTTTGGTGCTCTACATCAGGTGTTGAGCCAGAGTACGTCGACGAGGCGGACTTGCCAGCAGACGGAGAGCCGGAGGACGTTGATCCGGAGTACAACCCAGAGGAGGAACAGAGTTAGAGGTCTCTCGTTGCTGATCCAGAGTTTCTTTCTCAGTTTAGTTTGGGTGCGTAGCACCTTTTGTTTTCTTGACTAAGTTGGGTGCTTGCACAGGTAGTTTCTTTTTCTGCAGTTGTAGCCCTTCGGGCATCTTAGACTCTCAGTACTTTGGATGTTATATTTGGAATAAAATGAAATGATATCTCTTTTCAGTACTTTTGTTGTTCCGTACTAACTTACAGGGACCTGTTTCCTTCGTTTTGGAATACCACAGACGCTTATTGGGTCTGGGCTCTCAGCCCCGGCCTAAGCGGGCCTTAGTCACGCTTCGCCTCCGTCCTTTTTGGGAAGCGGGGCGTGACAGGTTTTAGTGGTGGCCCATGCAGGTCCCATCCTTCTGTGAATACGGAACAAATCGAAGTATTGAAATTCATTTTATTATCATCCAGTAATCGTACGAGTCTAATCTCTGTGTTTGCTGTCAATAGGATGGCAGGACGACTCGTTACCCGATCAGGGAACTCAGGCGATGGAGTTCCGGAGGACCAGAGCGGAGACTTCCGTCAGTTTCTGGGTGTGATGAGGGAGATACTGGATGTTCATCATCAGTTGGTTCAGCAGTCCCAGCGTGCTGCCCAGGCTGTTCCAGTTGCACCACCACCACCTCCGCCTGCCCCACGAGCTGCTCCAGGAGTGAAGCAGTTCAATGAGTTCCAGCCGAGGACATTTTCGGGGAAGGATGGACCCCTAGCTGCTGACGAGTGGATCCAGAGCACGGAGGAGAAGTTAGTTGCTGCGAAGATTCCTGACGATACCCGAGTGGCGATAGCAAAGATGCAGCTGATGGAGAATGCGTGGAATTGGTGGCGCATCGAGAAGAGGCTTCTTGAGAAGCCAGTGGGGTGGAAGACCTTCAGATCGATGTTCAAGGACAAGTATTTCACCAAGTCTGCTAGGAGGGAGCTGCTGAGCAAGTTTATAGATCTGAAGCAGGGGGATATGACTGTCGAGGAGTATGAAGCTGAGTTCGAGATGCTGAGCCGATTTGCCCCGCATATGGTAAGGAAGGAGGAGAAGCGAGCTGATCACTTTCGTCAGGGACTGCGTCCGAAGATTCAGGCTTCTATGTCTTCGGTGAGTTTCACGACTATGAGGGAGGTGCTAGATGCTGCGAAGAATCATGAGATCATAGCTCTTCTGCCTGACCCTTCAGCTGATAAAGGGAAGCGTCCTATGGAGCAATACCGGCCACCTGCTAGGCCGGCAATGAGGCCAGTTCAGACGATGCCATTCAAGAGGCCTGGAGCACCAGTTTAGATTCAGGGCAAGGGCCCGTGCCACTTCTGTGGAAAGCCTGGACACGTTCAGGCCAACTGTAGGAAGAAGATGGGGCTATGCTTAGTTTGTGGAGATGCCTCGCATGCTGCGAAGGAGTGTCCGAGAGCTCGTCATGCTGTGGTGGGAGCGCCAGCCCCGCTGCAGATGAGAGCGCCTGCTCCAGTTCAGAGAGGACCTGCTGTTCGTGGACCACCTTTGGCGCCACAGAGGCAGATGTTTCAGATAGCAGCACAGCCCCAGAGGCCGGCGTACACCATGACAGCTGTGGAGACTGAGGAGCTGGATGGAGTTATTGCAGGTAACTCTTGATTCTAGTTTTTCTTTTCATAATTAGATCTTATTATTTGTGTTGCTTGTTTGACTTATTTGTTAGAGTAGCTTGGTTTGACCGTAGTTGTTTATATCTTAGGCACCATTCTAGTGTCCTCTAACCCGGCCTTGGCTTTGTTCGACTCCGGTCCATCTATGTGCATCATATCCCAGAGGTTTGTAACAAAGCACTCCATTCCCACCCATACACTCCCTAAGTGTTGGGACATCACCACAGGGAACGGAGTGGTGACAGTGAATTTGGGATGTCGATCGATTTCTTTGGTGGTCAGTGGACACGAGCTCTTTGCAGATTTCATTGTCCACGATCTGCCACACTTCGATGTCGTTCTTGGCATCGATTGGTTGGGAGATTTCCATGCCTCGATCGACTGTCACAGCAAGAGGGTGGTGTTTCGGATTCCAGGCCATCCGGAGTTCGAGTTCCGCAGCAGAGATGAGTCGCTTGGGCCCATCAGATATCGGGCCAAGCCGGAGGTTCCGATTGCTACAACCATGCAGATGGAGATGGTGATCGAACGACCAGCAGTCATCAGAGACTTCGACGACGTCTTCCCGAAGGATATCTCGGTTCTGCCACCTGACAGAGCTCTAGAATTTGGTATTGATCTTATGCCGGGAGCGTAGCCGATATCGAAGGCGACGTACCGTATGGCTCCCGCTGAGCTCGAGGAGCTGCGGAAGCAGTTAGATGAGTTGCTGCAGAATGGTTTCATCCACCCTAGTGTGTCACCATGAGGTGCACTAGTTTTGCTCGTGAAGAAGAAGGATGGGTCCCGCAGGATGTGCGTGGACTATCAGGGCTGAATGCTGTCACGGTGAAGAACAAGTATCCGCTGCCGCGCATCGACGATATCTTTGATCAGCTTAGAGGTTCGAGAGTCTTCTCGAAGTTGGACTTGAGGAGTGGGTACCATCAGTTGAAGGTGAAGAAGGATGATGTTCCGAAGACAGCTTTCCGGACGAAGTATGGACATTATGAGTTCGTGGTCATGCCGTTTGGCGTGACTAATGCTCCAGCTGTATTCATGAATTTGATGAACTTGATTTTCTACGACTTCCTGGATAAGTTTGTCGTTATCTTTATTGATGACATTCTTATTTATTCGAAGTCTGAGGAGGAGCACAGCTGTCATCTGAGGATAGTGCTGGAGACTCTGAGGCGACATAAGCTTTATGCCAAGTATAGCAAGTGCGAGTTCTGGCTGGACAGAGTCGCATTCTTGGGACACGTGGTGTCCGGTGATGGCATATCTGTAGATCCAGAGAAGGTCAGAGCAGTCAGAGATTGGCCGACTCCGCAGTCAGCGTCAGACATCAGGAGTTTCCTTGGTTTAGCAGGCTATTATCGGCGATTCATCAAGGATTTCTCGAAGATTACAGAGCCGATGACGAAGCTGACGAGGAAGGACGTGGTGTTTCTTTGGTCAGATGCTTGTGAGGAGGCCTTCAGTATCTTGAAGGCGAGATTGACCACGGCACCGGTATTGGCAGTATCGGATCGAAGCGGAGGCTTCGAAATTTATTGTGATGCTTCAGGGAAGGGCCTAGGATGCGGCTTACATCAGCATGGCCACGTGGTCGTGTACGCTTCTCGTCAGTTGAGGACCCATGAGAAGAATTACCCGACGCACGATCTGGAGTTGGCAGCAGTGATTTTTGCACTGAAGATTTGGAGGCACTTCTTGCTAGGTGAGCGTGTGAATATTTTCACCGATCACAAGAGCTTGAAGTACATCTTTACGCAGAAAGAGCTCAACATGCGTCAGAGGCGATGGTTAGAGCTAATGGCTGACTACGAGATTGATTTACAGTATCACCCAGGGAAGGTGAACGTAGTGCTGGATGCCTTGAGTAGACTTCCTACTGCAATGATGCATATTGCCGACTGGAGGATTCAGCAGGAGCTGAGAGAGATGGATTTGGAGGTTGTCCTACCTGGTGTAGTTCATTCATTCATGAATTTGCAGATTCAGTCCACGATCGTGGATCGGATCAAGGCAGCACAGGCAGGAGATCTAAAGCTGCAGAGGATCAGGAGGCAGGTTGAAGCTGGACTACGGACGAAGTTCGTGATTCATGAGGATGGTTCGCTTCGGTACGGCAGCAGACTCTGTGTACCTGCGAGTGATGTTCATGAGGAGCTGTTGAGCGAGGCTCATAGCTCGCCATATTCTATACATCCTGGAGGCACCAAGATGTATAAGGACCTCCGTCTGAACTATTGGTGGATTGGCATGAAGAGGAGCGTGGCACGGAGCGTTGCCAAGTGTTGATATGCCAACAGGTGAAGGCTGAGCACCATCGTACTACTGGGTTGCTGCAACCGCTTCCTATTCTGGAGTGGAAGTGTCAACATATTACGATGGACTTCGTGACTGGTTTACCTCGGACCCCGAGGCAGAACGATGCAGTTTGGGTGATCGTAGATCGGTTGACCAAGTCTGCGCACTTTATCCCATTCCGAGTGGGCCAGTCTACGGAAGCTTTGTCGAGGAAATATCTGGAGGTAAAATTTCTTTTTACTTCTCTTTTAATTTCCTTTTGAGTTGGTTGTGACGTAGACCGTGTACGTGCAGGAGATTGTACGCTTACATGGAGTCCCCGTGAGCATTGTGTCTGACCGAGACACGAGGTTCACATCTCAGTTCTGGAGAATTCTGCAGGAGAATTTGGGTACGAGTCTGAGTTTCAGTACGGCGTACCATCCGCAGACTGATGGCCAGTCCGAGAGGACTATTCAGATTCTGGAGGATATGCTGCGAGCTTGTACGCTCGATTTGAAGGGATCATGGGAGGACCATATTCACTTGGTGGAGTTCTCATATAACAACAGCTACCAGGCGAGTATTGGCTTGGCGCCGTTTGCTGCCTTATATGGAAGGAAATGTCGATCACCACTGACCTGGGATGACATCGGAGATCTGGAGCTGTTGGGTCCGGAGATGATAGTGGAAGCTGTGGATGTTGTGAGAGACATCAGGGAGAAGCTTAGAGTTGCACATGATCGCTTCAAGCAATGGGCAGATGCCAAGAGGAGACCCTTGGAGTTTCAGCCTGGAGATCACGTCTTCCTGAAGATTTCTCCGAACCGCGGGGTTATTCATTTTGGGAAGAAGGGAAAGCTGAGCCCGAGGTATATTGGGCCATTTGATGTGCTGGAGCGTGTGCGAGCAGTGGCCTACCGCCTTGCTCTGCCACCATCTTTGAAGGGAGTTCACGACGTATTCCACGTATCACAGTTACGTCGGTACGTCAGTGATCCGTCGCACACGGTTGATTTCTCAGAGATTACGGTTCTCCCGGACCTGACATATGACCAGCAGCCTGTGCAGATCTTGGACCGTCGACAGAAGCAGTTGAGGAATAAGATAGTCGACCTGGTGAGAGTGATGTGGCGTCACGGATCACCTGGAGAGTCCACCTGGGAGCGTGAGGATGATATGAGAGAGCGCTTCCCGCATCTTTTCCCTGCGATGCTTGATGTTGATTCCGAGGACGGAATCATTTCTAAGTTAGGGAGGATGTAACGGTCGGTTTCCGATCGTACTTTCTTCGTGCACGTGCTCTTGATCATGCACGTGATTATTTTTAGACTCTATTTGATTTTGAACATTATTTTGTGATATGTCGTTGTGATCGTCTCTGAGGGTATTAGATTGTGGAACTATTTTGGAATGACATTTCTCGAGTCATTCTTCCGCGATTCTATCTTATTTGATGTGACGTCACGACTTTCTGTTTTGACGCGAGACATTTCTATTTTTAGTTTCGTCTCTCGACATCGAAATTTAGATCCGTCTTCTTGGTTCTCTTTCTTTCGTCGTCCCGATCACCCCATAATTATTTTACAATTTTTAGGCTTAATTTGACCTATTTTCCATTTTTGAGTAAGTTTTAAATAATTTTAAAACCTATTTTTATAAGTGTTTTAATTATAATAAAATTCCAAAATTATAATAACGCTCTAAATAATTTTCTGGCCAAGTTTCAAAATTTTTGGCCGCACACAACTTGCGTGAGGGAGAGGAGAGTAAATTTGTTTTATATTAATTATTTTAAATATTTTAATTACTTTTATTAAAACCCTAGACCTAACCCTAACTCTTTTCTATTTAAATAAACCCTAGGCTAGCTTATTTTCGCAGCCACATAAACCCTAGCCGTCAAAAACTCCACCCCAAGCTTCGTCGCAACGTTGCGACAGCCGCCCCGTGCACGACCGACAGCCGCCCCCGCATTTCCCGTGCACGACCGGCGCCCGGTCCCTCACCCGCTCACCGCTCCGCACCGTTGCAACGTTGCAACATTACAACCCGCAGCGCCCCGCTCCGACCGAGGAGATCGCCTGCTCCGACCGAAGCCAACGTCCGCACCCCGCTCCGCTCCGCACCCTGCTTTGTTGCAACCCCCGCCCAAGCGCCCGACCGATAGAAATCCCCGCACCGACCGAGAGCCCGCTCCGCATTGCCCCCAAGCACTGCACGCCTACACCCGTCGTGTCTGACCGAGAGATCTGCTCGGTCTGACCGAGGGAACCCCTCGCACCACACCAAGGCCCGCCTCCGCTGCGCTGCAAGCCGCCCGACCGAGAGTTTCTCTCGGTCTGACCGAGAGAACCCCCCGCACCGGCTGTGTCTGACCGACGGCCGAACGTCGCAACTTTGATTCTTACACACCAACTCCTGTGGTGGGCCCCCCAAGTCCTCCAGAGGTGTTGTGGGTCCCCCTTTGACCCCTAGCACTGATGTGGGCCCCACTTGGGTGTGCTACTTCGCGGATTTGCCGTCTACGATGTTACGACACGTCGTAGGCCTTCGTCGCAAGTTTCAGGTTTTGGGAAATCGTGCGTGGACCAGATTTGACGCTGAGGAATTCTCCGTTCAGACACGACTTCCATTCTACGACGAACCCCGATAAAGGTTGGTCCCCCGAAACTCGTAGAAACCCCTACAATAGCTGATTGAACCCTAAACTAAAAATCGACAATTTGAACTAAAATTTATCTCCAGCACTAGTAAAACGTTGTACAAATCTAGAATCGACGAATGGACTTTGTTGACTGTGCACATAGGATTAGATCGTCGATTAGGCTAAAACATCAAATATGTGACTTTGACAAATAGGATAGTCCCGATAACCTAGAAATGAACCCTAATAGGATTTGATGAAATTGAGACCTGACACCGTCGCCACGGCACTGTTTCAGACGGACTTCCGCGGACGAGACGCTTGGACGAGACGCTTCGAGAGGACGACACACTCGCCATCGCAGGCAAGTGTATCCCACTTGCACTTTTGGCCGTGCTTAGGCCTTAGTTAGTTAGAAATGATAACTGTGAACAAATAGAACCGGACGTGAAATGATAGCGTCTGGGACGACCCCTGACGGCTCAGACTTGACGACGAAGTCTGAGCCTGACAACAACAACTTTTGACATAGTAGGGCTATCATGTGTGTGCGTGTGTGTGGACACCCTAGAATAACCCTTCCCATCTTGTCACGTCCCGTCCTGTCTTGCACAGCCTGCAGGCAATAGGGCACTCGCCAAGCTAGAGCGAGTGATCCCTTGTACTGTTTGTCTTGTCTTCCTTGGGGTTTGGGCTTGGGTTGAGCGTGCGCATGGCAAGAGGGTCTGATCCCCCTCAAACCGTAAGGTGTGAACCCTTTCGTGTCTCACTTGTCTTTTCTTGTCTTGTCCCGTCACGTCCCGACTTGTCTTGACACCTGTAGGTTAGTCCCGTGGTTGGTAGCACACGCTGCGACTACTACTTGTTACGCTTTACCTTCCTGCTACGTTACTTCTTTTGTTACTCAGTTATAACCTCAGTATGCTAATCAACCAGTAAATCGTTGTTTAAAAGTTGATACACTTGCAGCAGAGTCTGACCTCTTGTGTAGACTTTGCCAGACGTACAGTTTCCTTCTTTGGTGCTCTACGTCAGGTTTTGAGCCAGAGTACGTCGACGAGGCGGACTTGCCAGCAGACGGAGAGCTGGAGGACGTTGATCCGGGGTACGACCCAGAGGAGGACCAGAGTTAGAGGCCTCTCGTTGCTGATCCAGAGTTTCTTTCTCAGTTTAGTTTGGGTGCGTAGCACCTTTTGTTTTCTTGACTAGGTTGGGTGCTTGCACCGGTAGTTTCTTTTTCTGCAGTTGTAGCCCTTCGGGCGTCTTAGACTCTCAGTACTTTGGATGTTATATTTGGAATAAAATGAAATGATATCTCTTTTCAGTACTTTTGTTGTTCCGTACTAACTTGCAGGGACCTGTTTCCTTCGTTTTGGAATACCACAGACGCTTATTGGGGCTGGGCTCTCAGCCCCGGCCTAAGCGGGCCTTAGTCATGCTTCACCTCCATACTTTTTGGGAAGCGGGGCGTGACACGATGACCCGTTGTGTCTCGCGGCATACAATCGTATCGAACACTGTCCGCTGTTATTGGAGCACTTCGTTCAGTTCTCCGACTTCCCTCACCTTACCGATCTTCTTTCATCTAGTGGTCTCATTGATTATCTTCGCTATGACACTAAGGCGAATCCACACCCGTACCCCCGTCTAGTCAAGCTTTTCTATGCGAACCGTGTTTGCGGTCAGTATGACGAGACCCATTCCATTGAGACAACTGTCTTGGGGACACCGATAGTCCTCACGGTAGAAATCTTAGGGGATTTGATAGGTGTCTCCTCTTCTGGCCTTCTTCCATCCGATATCTCTGTCGATGACATTTCTACTCTTGATCAGGTCATGCTCTCTGAAATATTCCATGTCATCCCTCCCGCCATGATTGGCATCCCATCCAAGTCTTTTAAGCCCAATGCCTGGGTTCTAAATCTTATCTTAAAGTCGTGCCTCCTTCCGAAGTACTGCTCATCTAGCTTACCCTCCTAGCCATTCCTCAAACTCATTTACGCCATCTTCTTGGGGAGCGAGATCAATTGGGCACGGATTATTCTTGACAAGATGGACTCCTTCGAATGTATTCGAAAGTCCACCAAGTCAGCCCACATTCCATACCCGTGCATATTGACTCTCGTCTTCCATCACTTCAAGGTCCCTCTCCCTCCCGATGATGAGCGTCCCCATGGTCCCCCTCTGAATGCGACGGCCGTCAAGAAATCTCTTGCGGCGCTTCGTCATGTTCAGAGGAAGACCCCTTTAGCTTCTGCTTCAGCTGCTCCTCCACCTCCTTCTCCCACTCTCGCTGAGCTTTCATGTTCGTTGCAACGTGTGGAGTCTCGTTATGCTCGCTCTGAGGAGATGCTCGCTCGCATCTGCTCTCGCATGGGCATAGAGGTTCCTCCGTCTGTTTCTGACGAGGAGGAGATGGATGAGGATGAGCTCCAGGAGCTTGTTGGATCTGCTGCTCGTGCCCCAGAGGGTACGTCTGATGCTGCTGCTACTTCTGCCGGTGCCCCCGAAGCACACCTGTTGCCACCATCCCTTCGGTGGATACTTCGTCTGGTGCTCCCGAGGCCACTCCCGTTGCGACTGTGGACACTCCTATTGATCCAGTGACCACCACTCCTTCTGCGGAGCCTGCTACTGCTGCAGATCCTCCCACCGCCTCCTGAGCTTGCTTGGAGGACTCTCCAAATGCACTTTGGATGATATATCTTGTAGTGAGAGTGTGGGTTAGGATAGTTTGGATGGTTATTATTTTGATGTATTTTTAATGTTTTGATGCTACACTTATGTTGTATGATCGTTTTGATGTCCGGTGTGACATATGTTGTATGTTGTGAGATATGATGTATTTTTGTGCTTCGATCTGAGGATCGCTTATATGTATGTTGTCAGATGTATCCATATATATATATATATATATATATATATATATATATATATATATACATCGTGTTGACACTTACATCCGTGTGCACATTTTATATATTTTGTCTGTCTCTGATATTGACTTCGTCGCTCGACGATTAAATTTGATTTAATAGAAATTATTTATATGGAAACATAGAATTGTTTTCCATGCACTTAATTCTTCGAGAATGTTGATATTGGAGAGTATATTCCATAACTCAATTCGTAAAATTAATTTGAGTATTGATGATTTTATTTTCCGATTATCGACTTTGGTCTTGTTGGCACGCTTTGATTTAATTCGTATTTTCCTTTGGTGTCATTTTGACCATGGTCATATTCTACGACTCCCGTGCTTGTATTTGAAGCCATTGTTGTTGTCGTTGATCTACTCCCGCTCTTTTTGCTAATGCCAATGGGGGAGAGAATTAATAATAACGTTGTGCAAATGACAATTTAAAGCAATTTACCGTGAATCTAATTTGATATGTTAGATTCAGAGGGAGTTAAGATATAAAAATGGATTTCAAATCCGATATTTCAATAATTGATTCACATTTTATACTTCACTCGTCTGCTTGATGCTTATGATTATTATTTATTTTGGAATTAACGTGTCATCAATACAGGGGGAGTAAGTAAATTTCATTTGAATCATTATTTTTGATTATTATATATGTTGGTTTGTCATCACCAAAAAGGGGGAGAATATTGAGTATTGATTCCCCGGATTTGGTTTTGGATGATGAACAAACATAAATATCGTGAACTAACTCTTTGTGAGCGCAGTTATGGAGATCGTCGCCAAACTTCTATGAACATCAAAAGCAACGTCTCGAGACTTCTCAAAGCGCGTGATCGTATGCTTGAAGCTTCGTTGAAGCTCAAGGACCATTATTGAAGTCAAGAAGATTCGATTGAAGCTTTTGAAGACGGTTCGTCAAGTTTTATTTATAGTCTTCTAGCTTCTTTTCGTAGAATGTTAAGCCTTGAGTAGGTCTTACGTTTTAATCTTCATAACGCTCATATCTTAGATCTAGGATCTTAGTAGAAGCCCATACAAACTTTCCCGAAGCTTCGCGCTTCGATTCGCGGCTTCTTGTGCATGTTAGTTGGTTCAAGAAGAAGAACCAACCGACTAGATGGCAATCTAGTCGGTCGGCAAAGCTTCTTGAACCGACTAGAATGCCTTGTTCTTTTAAGCTCTTTACTGTTTACAGTTAGTCGGTCCACGTTGTATCACCGACTGACTAGTTGATGAACTAGTCGGTCAGTGATCCTTCTTAGACCGACTAGTTGAGCTTTCCATGTACAGCCTAAGTTACTGTTTATCGTTAGTCGGTCAATGTACATTTGTCGACCGACTAGTTGATGAACTAGTCGGTCAACATTTGCTCTTAGACCGACTAATTCATCTTGAGTTCAGCCTTCGCTATTTCACCTGTTAGTCGGATAAAGTTGACTCACCGACCGACTAGTTGTGAAACTAGTCGGTTGGTAAGTCTTCTTGGACCGACTAGTTCATCTTTCCCTGAACTTCATCTTTTGGTTGTTCTTCAGTTAGTCGGTTCATGTTGTTTCACCGACCGACTAGTAGATGAACTAGTCGGTCAGTGGTCCTTTTTTGACCGACTAGTCTGCTTCAGAATAGAGCCGTTGGAGCATTAAATGCCACGAATTTTGCTCTCTCTTTCCTCTATCCTATATATACTTGGAGTGCTGCTTTCATAGCATTCAAGGCTGATATTAATTGATCTTTAGAGAATCAAAAAGAAGCATTTAATCCTCATTCAAAGCTCTTTCATTTCTCACTTGAATCTCTCCCTCACTCTTATTTCAAAAGAGAGATTCATTGATTGTGAGCCTTCCAAGCCAAGAGCTTGATCCAAGGTCACCAACATCCTCCTAGGCCTCTATTGCTGGTCAATATCTTGGAGCTAGGGTTTGGTGCCTTCATCTTCCCCAAAATCCGTTTTGCCCTAATTCGTAAGTTTACTCAAGGCATAGGATTTTGTCGGTAAGAATTTCGTATTTCATTTACTTTGATATTGTAAGTGTTTTACTCTCGGTTGTGAGAGTTTGTTTGTGATCCCGGGTTATGGGAGTCATAATTTCATTTGTGTATGATTTGACTTTGTATAGGTTTTCTACAAGTTTTTCATAGTGCAAATTTGAGTTAGAGGTTTCTAACTCAAGTATCCGGAGGGGATCCAGGTGGTTGGGACGTAGGATCACCGGGAACAAGCCGGGGAGACTTAGGTGGATCCGAACCCGTTATATCGTCTGTTTGCGATTGCATTTCTTTGTTGTCAATATTTACATTTCCGCATTGTTGGTTGAGTTTCCAAGATAATTAGGAATTATCTTCTTAATTATTTTAAAGTACTATTTACCCCCCTCAAGTATTTGTGCAGTAGCTTCGTAGGGCATTACAAATACCACTTGTTGGATCTGGATCGTAGCATAGAGGTGGGGTGAATACTCTAATAAAAATATTCGTGCACCCCACGAACAATCAAACGTAGCTATAAGCACAGGTAGAGTAAATAATAAGCAAACACAGATGCACAACAGATTTACCCTGGTTCGATCGTCCCAACGACCTACGTCTAGCCCCCAAAGTAGATACTATATTAATTATGCGACAGGTACAACCACAAGTTAGAGCACGACCTACACTCGCCAGGCTCTTAAGACCCCCACAACACACGTGTTCAACACAATTAATACTGGTATGAGCTTTCTATTGGCTAGCCCCAACTAACCAAGTCCCCTCTTGTCTAGACCAACTGGACAAGACCCAAAACATCACAATGGTAAAATTTCTCCTAAAGAGATCTATACAACTACACAAAATAATAGTAAAGAGTTTAGAGAATCTCAGTTTGTGTAGCAGCAGTCGTCTCTGTCAATCAGCTTAGGTCAGATCGCATCTGACAGGATGTCGTCACCAACGTCACTTCCTCACCTCTGGAAGTTGTGGCCTATGTGACTTGGGCTAGTCATTGAAACTTGCGGCCCTATGTTCTCTCCTCCGTGTGTTGCGCAATATGTGGTGAAGGTATCCCCATTGAAACTTGCGCACGATATGGATGGGTGCTCCTTTGAAGTAACTTGTGGCAATGGCGATCTTGGAGAGATAGGTTGCGGCCTTGAGGAGGGTTATGGCTTGGAGAAGCATTTGCGGCCTAAATTTCTTGGAGATGGTGTGAAGTTTTGGCCTTGAAGAGCTTGATGCAAGGAGGAAGGAGAGAAGTTTTTGGCCTTGGTTATGTTGTGCAAGCTAGATGTTTCTACATGAAAGTTGCAGCATTGGCAAGGGGTAGGAGATGAAAGTTACGACCTTATGGAGCTTTGCGCAATAGGGTATGGCTATGGAGTTGCTTGGCTTTGAGGAGGAGAGAAGATGAAGCTTGTAAGAAATGGAGTTTAGGCTTGGTATGGTGCGCAACCTTAGTGATGTTTGCATGAAGAAACTTGCGGCCTCTCCCTTAGTTGTGGCCGAATATCCACTTTGTTTTGGTTTCTCTCTCTCTCTCTCTCTCTCTCTCTCTCTCTCTCTCTCACAAAAACACTCTCTTGGAATATGGTTTTATATAGGAGAGGATGCGATATGATAGAATCAATTAGAATCCCATATTTGATGGAGATTGGAAGGAATCCTAATTTGATTAGGATTTGAATAAATCTCTTAGGATATGGAGTTTTTATATGAATGGCTATGGAATTCAATTTGTGTAGCTACAGGATTTGAATTAGATCTTATTTAATCACCTTTGATTTGCATGAGATTCTCCATATCTCTCCATCTTTGACCAAGTTTCTAGTTTGCATGGCATTAGGACTTAAATGTTGCACCTATTGATTTGAATCAATTCAAATATGGATTTCAATTGATTTGTTCCTTATCTTCTCATTTTGACTTAGTCCAATTGTTGTATCCATATTCTCCATCTTTAACTTAGTCCACTTGAAGTGTGTATTGCAATTCCTCCATCACTTTTGGCTAGTCTCTCTTTGAGTATTCACGAGAGTGCCATTCTTGAAAACACTTAGCACACACATTAAATAGTTCACACACGTTTGTTATCATCAAACACGAAGTCATCGATCCTTGTATCCAACAACACATTGTATCCAACAATCTCCCCCTTTTGAAGATGACAAACTAATATAAGATTTGAGCAATAACGATTCAAATGATTTCATCGTGACATGTGTGTAAAGTGTGAAGATGAAGGATGTATGCAATATG
Organism: Scilla litardierei; assembly: GCA_030789695.1. Classification (NCBI taxonomy): domain Eukaryota; kingdom Viridiplantae; phylum Streptophyta; class Magnoliopsida; order Asparagales; family Asparagaceae; genus Scilla; species Scilla litardierei. Next base: position 99,117,000 of record CM061133.1, on the reverse strand, counting down.
CAACAAGTATGGCAATGATGTGTAAGCATACAAGCATGCAACAATGATGTTCAAGCATTCAAACATGTATGCATGCTCACCCTTTATTAATACTGCCCCTTAAACCAATATTCATATACAATTTTCATTAATGCTCCCCCTTAAACCAATGCACACATCAAATCATTCAAATCTACATATAAGCATTAATGCACACATCAAATCATTCAAATCTTTCTCAATAGTTTCTCTCCCTTTTGTATCATCAAAAGTGTATAAACGAAGTCTAATTCATGTCAAACGCAAAAATAGAGTATCATAAATTACAACTAGCACTTGCATGTCATTTTTCTTAATATGAGCACTTCATATTCAATTAAAAGTATAATGTAGACTTCTACAATATCATGTAAGTGTGAAGATTAAATTATTGAAGCACAAAGGGAGATACTCTTAAGAAATACAACCAAAACCAATCCACATTTTCCATTAAACATGAAATAACCTAGGATTGATTTTCATCCTCTCATTAAAAATGAGTTCAAGGTACCAGACCCCAAAAACAAAGCCTATAAGGACTCTTAGATGTGGGGTGGCATTGCTTGACGAGTATAACACCGACGCTAAAGATTACCCATAAAGCATATGTTGGATACTCGTGGATAGTATACTTGCCATGAATTGTATCCATTTTGCATACGGAGCAATTTACTTTCTTGTTCATTTTTCATGACATGAAAACCAATTCTTTTTGGCTCAATTTTTATCCATGGCAAATACACATCATATCCCTTAGATTTTCCGTTATTATTCATCTCACATTCACTTTCCAATATTTCATAAAAGAATATCCAATTGTGCATCAATATTCAATACCAATGGAAGTGAAAGTGTAGGTGTAAAAATCATGTTATTCAATTCAATAAACATGGCATGCCTATTTAGAAATTCTAACATGCGCATGTAACTATAACAATAATACAATGATTTCTACAAGGATATGAATGTCATTCATAAATATCTCTTGAATGATATAAAGGAAAAGATATACATTAAGCTCCATTTTTACCTTTTTCATTTTTTTATTTTTATTTTATAATGAACTAAAACAAGCTAAACATCAAGAAAGCTAGCACACAAATAAAAAATCAAGCACAAAAAATAAAAAAGATTCTATGAAGGTATGCAGTAAGTGCAAATTAGAAAAATATACCTTTGCATCGTCGCTGGCTAAGGAACTAAATAATGAAGCGTTCAATTTGTAGTTCCTCGCCAAATCTTCATCTTACCTACACGGTAGATGTTATGTGTGACCTTGGAATCCAACCTTGGAATCCAACAAGGTTTGTTGAGTATTGGACTTCACCCTACTTGGTGTTAATTATGAGCAAACATAAATACTTGTGATTAATCCCATATTTTGCAGTTAATCCATTGCCTAAGCTTATTATGAAGATCTTCTTGCAATGGATAACACTCAAAGTTGATTTAAGGCAAATGAAATGGATTGGATGATCGTGGATGGTGATTGAAGCTCTATAAAGACTTCAAGGTCATACGTTGGATAGAAGAGAGAGTTCGTCAATGTAAATTTATTTTATCTCTTCTAGTATGTAGCTTAGAAGTAGAACATTGATGGAGCATACACACATCCTCATTTCAGTCTTAGGACATCATTAGATCAATTGTCCTTAGACTCCAATTCATTTCTCTCTTGATTGTGTCTGTACTGTTTATACCAGTCGACTGCTGAACACTTTACAGTCGCCTGTCTAAAAAACAGTCGACTGTGTTTTGTTCTACATTCGCCTGTTATGCACAAACTTTTACAATCCAGATTTGGGCTTCTCTGTTTTATTTCCCTCAGGCGACTCATGAATGATTACAGTCGACTGTCTGAGTGACAGTCAACTGTCTTTTGTGAATCAGTCGCATGTCTGTCATCTGCCAAAAATCTATTGATCTATCTTTGACGACCAGTCGACTAATATTGAATATACAGTTGACTGTCCATTGGATCAGTCGACTGTGTATGCTGCAACAGTCGTCTGTCTGTGAGCCAATTTGTTGACTCTGCTCTCTGGAAATTCTCAGGGTATTTGACAGTCGTCTGTATAAGGATTTACAGTCTCCTGTTCAGACTAACAGTTGACTGTTTTATCCTCATCAATTGTCTGTTCTGTTATCCCAGATGTATAAGGATTTTACGGCTAGTCACCTGTAGAAGAACTTACAGTCGCCTGTTGGTTTAACAGTCGACTGTATTTGCTTCATCAGTCGACTGTCCACGTGGTAAGTTACCGTATGAATTCTCACCTACCCTTGCTGACTGTGCAACAGTTGACTATGGTTTCATCAATAGTCGACTGTCACGAGCTCAGGTTCTATCTGTTGAGATTTTTTCACGGATTCCAAAAGGATTTTTGCCTAATCTGTTTTGTGGATTTGAGAAACCTATATAAGGGGCTTCTACTGTTACATTGAGAGGTTACCAATTCTTCCAAATTTTCATCTCAATCTTTCATTCTCAAGTTTAAAACTCTCAAATCCAAAGCCCTAAGAGTTTCTATCTTTGATCTCTTGCTCTCCAACCTAGAACCAAAGAGTTATCTTCTAGGCATTTGGTGCAGTCAAGAGAAAGGGCTTTCTCATCTCTTCCAAGAGAGTCTTCAACACACAACACACTTCTCCTTCAAGTTCTACTTCAAGGCATACGTGATTGTAAGTGTTGCTTTTATATTTCAAAACTTTCGTTATTTGAATTTGCTCTTGGGTTGTGCGAGTGGTTTGCTTGCTCCCAAGTTGTGGGAGTCAAGGTCAATCGATTGTATTTTGATTTCACTTGTAGGGTTGCTACAAGTGGGTTTTAAGAAAACCTCAAGTTAGGGTTCTAACTTGAGTATCCGAAGGTATCCGGGTGGAAGGGACGTAGGATTACCGGGAACAAGTCGGGAAGTGACTTGGTTAATCCAAACCCTTGAAACATCCTTGCGTTTGCATTTGTTTCTATTTGGGTTTAATTTTAAATCCGCACTATATTGTTGGTTAGCATTTAAATTGGTGTAACTATCTTTTTAAATTGATTAAATACTATTCAACCCCCATTCTAGTGTTTTCTCCATAGCCAGGATCTTTACAATTGGTATCAGAGCACAAGGTTATAGCTATGGAATCCAACAACAACACCGTTCCTCCTTCGCCTTCGTACAACAATCACGACCGTGATGGAGCGTCCAAACTTTTCGAATGTCAATCAACGGTGCGTCCTCTACGTTTCTGTAAGGACCATGGCTATGGAGAAAACACTAGAAGGGGGGTTGAATAGTGTTTAAGCAATTTAAAAAGATAGTTACACCAATTTAAATGCTAGCTAACAATATAGTGCAGAATTAAAATTAAACCCAAAATGAAACACACGTAAACGCAGAGATGTTTCAAGGGTTCGGATTACCCAAGTCACTTCCCGACTTGTTCCCGGTAATCCTACGTCCCTTCCACCCGGATACCTCCGGATACTCAAGTTAGAACCCTAACTTGAGGTTTTCTTATAACCCACTTGTAGCAACCCTACAAGTGAAATCGAAATATAATCGATTGACCTTGACTCCCACAACTTGGGAGCAAGCAACCCACTCTCACAACCCGAGAACAAATTCAAATAACGAAAGTTATGAAATATGAAAGCAACACTTACAATCACCTATGCCTTGAAGTAGAACTTGAAGGAGAAGTGTGTTGTGTGTTGAAGACTCTCTTGGAAGAGAGGAGAAAGCCCTTTCTCTTGACTGCACCAAATGCCTAGAAGATAACTCTTTGGTTCTAGGTTGGAGAGCAAGAGATCAAAGATATGAATTCTTAGGGCTTTGGATTTGAGAGCTTTAAACTTGAGAATGAAAGCTTGAGATGAAAACTTGGAAGAATTGGTAACCTCTCAATGTAACAGTAGAAGCCCCTTATATAGGTTTCTCAAATCCACAAAACAGATTAGGCAAAAATCCTTTTGGAATCCGTGAGAAAAATCTCAACGGATATAACCTGAGCTCGCGACAGTCGACTGTTGAGGAAACCACAGTTGACTGTTGCATAGTCAGCAAGGGTAGGTGAGAATTCATAACGGTAACTTACCACGTGGACAGTCGACTGATGAAGCAAAGACAGTAGACTGTTAAACCAACAGGCGACTGGCCGTAAGTTGGGTAAGTTAAAGAATTCTGGAAATCATCTGAGATATCAGGACAGACGACTGATAAGGATAATACAGTCGACCGTTAATCACAACAGGCGACTGTAAATCCTTATACAGACGATTGTCAAATATCCTGAGAATTTCCAGAGAGCAGAGTCAACAAATTGGCTCACAGACAGATGACTATTGCAGCATATACAGTCGACTGATACGATGGACAGTCGACTGTATATTCAACATTTGTCGGCTGGCCGTAAAAGACAGATCAACAAAGTTTGGGCAAATGACAGACAGTCGACTGATTCACAAAACACAGTCGACTGTCACTTGGACAGGCGACTTTTAATCGTTCATGAGTCACCTGAGGGAAATAAGACAGAGAAGCCCAAAACGAGATTGTAAAAGTTTGTGCATAACAGGCGACTGTAGAACAAAACACAGTCGACTGTTTTTGAGACAGGTGACTGTAAAGTGTTTAGCAGTCGACTGTTATAAACAATGCAGACACAATCAAAAGAGAAATGAATTGGAGTCTAAGGACAATTGATCTATTGATGTCCTAAGACTGAAATGAGGATGTGTGTGTGCTCCATCAATGTTCTACTTCTAAGCTACATACTAGAAGAGATAAAAGAAGTTTACATTGACGAAATCTCTCTTCTATTCAACGTATGATCTTGAAGTCTTTATGGAGATTCAATCACCATCCATGATCATCTAATCCATTTCATCTGCCTTCAATCAACTTTGAGTGTCATCCATTGCAAGTAGATCTTCATAATAAGCTTAGGCAATGTATTAACTGCAAAATAGGGGATTAGTCACAAGTATTTATGTTTGCTCATCATTAACACCAAGTAGGGAGAAGTCCAATACTCAACATTCTTCCCCTTTTTGATAATGACAAACCAACATAAACAAAAAGATACATAATTGTGCGTATGAAAACTTACTCCCCCTACATAGATGCCAATCAAGTTAGTCAACAAAAATTTGGGCATCTATATATCAATTGAAGCAAATGAATAAGATATGAGTGAATTCAATTCATGAAATCTATGAAATTAAAAAATCCTTATTCATTGTAATCTTACTCCCCCTGAATCTAAGGCAACTTCAATCTTAGATTCAATGTGTTGGCACATAATTTGCACTTCATTATGAATATTGTCTGTTTATTTCTCTCCCCCTATGGCATTATCCAAAAAGATGGGAGTAAATAACAACAACAATAATCATGCTAAATAAGAACTAACAACAATCAAGGATTATAAAGATATAAAGAATCAAAACTCATAAAATCACATCAAATACTTATGTGAATATAGGAATCGAAGTCCAATATCAACATTTTAGATATACAGAACAAAAATAGTTTCAAAAACGTATCACATCACAGATAGCATGAATAATCAAATATCAAGTCCAAATTGTCTCAAAATCACATTAGAAGAGAACAAATCAATCATGGAGACAATATCACAATCAGCACACAGATATGATTAACAATTATACATGGTTTGACACAAAAGATGAAACAGTAATGTCATATATATATCAAAAGACGATATGAGTACACATCAGATGGACATCACCATGTCCAACTAAAAAACATACATCATGATCACAGAAATACATATATCATCAGATATACATCAATAAATATCAACAATCCATCATCCAAACAAACACTGATGAACCACACAACCCAACCAAAAACATACCAAAACAAAATCTAGGTCTCCGGGTGAGTGAACAAAAAGCAATAGCAGTAACTTCAGTCAATGTGAATGATGGATGGGTCCAAAGGACGTTCAGAAGAGCGGAACCTCAGCCTAGCAGAGCGACGAGTAGGAAAGGCTGGAGTCTTCCTCTTGGAAGACGAAGCACGAGCAGCAGAGGATTCCGCAAGACCATGAACATGAGTCTGGACAACAGCAGTCTGAACAACAGACGATACATGCACAAAGCCTGGAGGATGAGAAGCACGAACAGGAGCAGAGTCCTCAGACTTAGAAAACAGAGCCTGAAGCGCGGCGGGGATGGGAAAACCATGAAGCATAAGGGATTTGTACTGAAGCTCCAACAAAAGATTGAGCTTTTCATCCATAGTAGTAGAAAGCTTCTCGAGAGCGGTGACACGATCACACAACCTACCGAGAAGAAAATCCTCAAGGGGTACTGAAGGAGGAGTACGCGGAGGATAATCGGCCGGCAGAGAGGTGCGTTCAGCAACATTCTCTGAAGGAATGGGGTACCGACAGTGATATTCAAGAAACCCCCAGAAGATGAAGGCGAGGAGGGAACCGGATCAGTGGGTTGAGAAGAAGGAACCGGATCATTGAGGAAATCGAAAGATCCTTTAGGAAACAGATGATCAAAAGGATCTATGAGCTCACTCGACAGAAAGTTAGATCAAGCAAGAAACCAGCAACAAACGAACACGATTCCCGTGAGAAGTCGATCTTCAGTCGAGCAACACACGATCAACCAAACGAGGGAGGAAAATCGTGTTGCCACGAAGAAGAGATCGACAGAATTTCGAGCGGGAAGACGAGCCGTTCATTCGAAGGAGAGAGAGTGTGTCGAAATGAAACGTCTCGAAGTTTATAAGAAAGAGGGAATAATCTGGGCTGTTGGATCAAAGAATCTAAGGCTCAGATCGAAGCAGTGAACCGACACAACAGGATACAGTCGATTGATGAACAAAAGCCAGTCGACTGGATGAGATGATAGGACATAAGCTCAGGAAGACAGACAGTCGACTGTTGAGTAACATACAGTCGCATGTCCATGGGACAGTCAACTGTAATATACGCATCAGTCGACTGACTGAGAATCAATAAACTTCATCAAAAAGACAGAGAGTACTGTAAAAATTTGACAGAAATGACAGTCTCTTGATGACCAAAATGCAGTCGCCTATTGAAATAACAGTCGACTGTAAAATTGTCATAAGTCGTCTGTGCGAAAGATACAAATTTCAGACTGAGAGTAGGGCAGGCGACTGTCGAAGGAAAGACAATCGTCTGTCCTGGGCCAAAAATGCACAGTGAGATAGAAATCCAGAGGAAAAGAACACTCACCCAAGGAACTATACCCTAATCACAAACTCAACATAAAAACAATGCATAACAATAAATCATTTGAAACACAAATCTCGAAAACCAATTTCAAAGAAACCATGAAATCACATAAATCTCAATTGCCTTTCTTAAACACATATGTAAGATATATTAAATCAAGATAGGCAACATGATGATATGAGCTCAAAGAGTGTTATAACATATAAGTTGAGCTCCTAAATTTCAGATTCACCCATAATTCCTAATTCTCCACGCAACCTCACAAATAAATCTTCTTTAAGAGGTTTTATAAAGATGTCGGCAATTTGTTTTTGGGTTTCAATGTACTCTAAGATGATGTCCTTCTTAGCTACATGATCATTAATAAAATGGTGTCTCACATCTATATGTTTGGTACGGGAGTGATGTACCGGATTTTTGGAAAGACATATAGCACTTTGGTTATCAACCATGATAAGGCAAGTATCACAATTGATACCATAGTCACTCAGAGTGTGTCTCATCTAAAGAACTTGCGCACATGCAAGACCCGCGGCAATATATTTCGCTTCAGTCGTGGACAATGACACCGAGTTCTGTTTCATGGAGAACCAAGAAACAATGGAATTTCCTAGAAAATGGCAAATGCCACTAGTACTTTTCCTGTCGGACTTGCATCCGGCAAAGGTGGCATCACTATATGAGATTAAATCATATGTGCTAGATTTAGGGTAAAGTAATCCATAATCTAGAGATTAATTGAGATAACGAAATATTCGTTTAACCGCAAATCCAGTGTGACTCCTTAGGTCTAGCTTGACATCTAGCACACAAGCATACGGAAAACATGATATCGGGCCTACTAGCAGTTAAGTAAAGTAAGCTATCGATCATACCTCGATATAGACGAACGTCTACATCTTTTCCGTTTTCATCCTTGTGTAGATGGGTAGTCGTACTTATGGGAATCCTTTTGCTTGAAGACGATTCCATCCCGAATCGCTTAATAAGCTCCCATGTGTACTTTGTCTGATGTATGAAAGTTCCATTCTCCATTGGTCAAATTTGCAGTCCAAGGAAATAAGTGAGCTCTCCCATGTGGCTCATCTTGAATTCATCCTTCATAGACTTAGAAAATTTTTGACAAATATTAAAGTTAGTAGAACCAAAAATTATATCGTCAACATAAACTTGAATCAAAAGAACGTCATTTTCATAATCTTTAATGAAGAGTGTAGAATCAACTTCTCCCATTTTAAAACCTAAACCAAAAGAAAGGTCTTGAGTCGATCATACCAAGCTCTAGAAGCTTGTCTCAACCCATACAACGCTTTCTTAAGTTTGAAAACATGATTTGGAAATTTTTCATGAATAAAACCGGGAGGTTGAGAAACATATACTTCTTCATTGACAATCCCATTTTAAAATGCACTTTTAACATCCATTTGAAATAATTTAAAATTCTTATGGGATGCAAAAGATAAAAGCAATCTAATAGCTTCTAATCTAGCTACGGGGGCAAAAGATTCTTCGAAATCAATACCTTCCTCTTGCCGGTATCCTTGAGCTACTAACCTTGCTTTGTTCCTTGTGATTACCTCATTCTCATCGGTCTTGTTCTTGAAGATCCACTTGGTCCCAATGACTTGGTGACCACTTGGAAGAGGAACGAGCTCCCAAACTTTATTTCTCTCGAATTGCATTAGTTCTTCTTCCATTGCCACTATCCAAAAGCTATCCTCACAAGCTTCTTGGATGTTCTTTGGCTCAATGGTAGAGACAAATGCACAATGAGAGAATTCTTCAATTCTTGACCTCGTTCGAACACCCACACCAATATTTCCAATTATTTGGTTATGAGGATGGTTGCGAACGGTCGGGTAAGCTTTGGGTATTTCTGCATCACTTGGAACATCTTCAATAATTTAGTTAGTAGTGTTAGTCTTAATAATCGAATCATTAATCTTAACATTACTAAGAGAATCACAAATAGATTCTACACTATCATCATCAACATGAGAAAAATCAAAATCTTCATAAAATGATACGTGTAGAGATTCCTCAATCGTTGAAGAATTTTTGTTGTATATCCGGTAGGCTTTGCTACGTGTGGAATATTCAACAAAGATTCCTTCATCGGATCTTGGCTCAAATTAATCTAGATTACCAAAAGTGTTCTTGATAAAACATTTTGAACCAAAAACACGAAAATATTTTACTTGAGCCTTTTTGTCATAAAACAATTCAAAACAAGTTTTGTTCGTTCGGGGTCGCACTAGGATCCTATTGAGCACATAACATGTCGTGTGCACCGCCTCTGCCCAAAATTGTAGTCCAAGATGACTATCATGGAGCATAGTGCGAGCACACTCAATAAGAGTCATATTCTTTCTCTCTACAACACCATTTTGTGGTGGTGCCTGAGGGAAGGAAAAGTTATGAATTATCCCGGTGTCATCACAAAACTTTGTAAAAGATTCATTCTCGAATTCTCCTCCATGATCACTACGGATAGTGATAATGGTGGATCCTAAGAGATTCTGAATCTTCTTTGCAAATATGGTAAACTCTTCAAAAGCTTCATTCTTATTAGTTAAGAAAGAAACCCAAGTAAATCTAGAAAAGTCGTCAATGACAACTAATCCATAATGAGCATTACCTAAAGAGGCGGTTCTAGTTGGCCCAAACAAATCTAGATGAAGAAGTTCTAGGTGCCTCTTAGAAGTAATGCCTTCTTTAAGTTTAAACGGAGATTTATTAAGTTTACCTCTTTGGCATGAATCACAAAAGTTTTACTTGGTAAAAGCAATTTTAGGAAAACCTTTGACTAGATCATTCTTAGCTAACTTATATAAGTGCTTGAAGTGAACATGACCAAAACGGCGATGCCATAATAGTTGTTCACTTGTATTAGCAACTAAGCAATGTTCTACGGTTTTAGGCAAGCTCAAATAATAAATATTTTTACGCCTAATACCGGAAAATAAAACATTCGAATCATAATCAACAATTGTACACAATCCTTCTCCAAAGTTAACCTTGTAACCTTTGTCACAAAGTTGACTAATGGAAATGAGGTTGTGACATAAACCACTAACAATAAATACATTAGTAATTAAGGGTTTGGAAGGGTTACCGACAATACCTACTCCAATGATGGTTCCCTTTTGATTACCTCCAAAAGTGACCGTTGCACCATCTTTGATGGTAATCACTTCGGAGAGCAATGAGGGATCTTCCGTCATATGTTTGGAGCAACCACTATTGAGACTCCATCCTTTCCCTTTAGAGCTAGTTTGACCTTTATTCCTCTTCTTCTTTCTCTTGGGTACCTACATAATATACCATAAGCTCATGGTAGCCAATGTTTGTTGGGTCTAAGGGGATTAGCCCTTTGGAAGCCAAGTCCAAGTGGACTTCCGCTTCCCAACATAATTACTATTCTTAATAATATCATGAAAATAGGAATCAACATATGTATTACTATCATTTAGGCTAGTGTTCTTAGGACCCCAAATGGTGTAAATTTTGGGAGTCCTTTTCCTAGTTTCATGCATACTTGTTAGATTTCTATGTGGTGCATGCTTCTTAGGAACATGGTTTCTAGCATAGAAATGAGGTGGAGGATATGCATTGAACATACGAGAATGATATGTATGCTTGGGAACATGCATGTTGTATGAAGCATATAGGTCATGCATGACATGTGGAGGTTGTGCATACATGTAAGAATGATGCGTATGAGTATATCGGTTTATAGGAGTACGTACATGAGTATTTCTCATGTGTGGATTTGCACGTGTCCATGGGTGTGGAGCATAAAATGTGTCATGATTATCCACTTGTGAAATAGGAGGTTTCCTACGTGGATGAAGGTTAGTGTGCATGTAAGCATGGCTTCTCTTTTGGTTTCCACCCTTAGTGGGTTTCTTTCCAAAAGGAAGAGATGGTGAAGTGGTGACTTTCTTGGTAGGATTTCTACCATAGTGTCTTTGACACCACTTGTGGATGCACCGGAGGATGGCCTCACAAAATCTATAGTGACACCACTATAGGAAGTGCAAGCATTGGATCATTCGCATTCACAAATCCAAGACCAACATGATGTATGGCCGGAAATTGGTTTGCTAGCAAATCATCCAATTGTCCTTTTCCCTTATTGAATCTCACAATACGGGAGGACATGAGCTCATATTTCTCCTTAAGAGAAGAAATATTGGTATCCAAGGTAGACACCCGTGCTTTGAGTTCGTGCACTTGAGTTTTAAGAGAATCATTCTCTAAACCCAATTGTGTGTGTCGTGTAACTAGATCACTATTATCCTTAGGATGTGTTTGATCTAGTTGAGATTTGAGGTTATTCACCTCATCTCTCAAAGTGACATTTTGAGAAGCTAAGTTTGCTTTCTCAAGAGTTAAAGTATCAACAATGGTGTCATTGTTGATAATGCATGGAATGGATGATTTTCTAACATTCAATTTCTTTAAGCTAGTATATCTAAGCATTAAAGATTGATATTTAGCAAATAAATCTTCATTTGCAATACGACGTTCATCCATTGTTACCTTGGTATCATCCGTGTCGGAATCACTCTCATCGGAGAGTGGATCTTCTCGTGCCATGAAACACACATGGACGCTCTCACCCTTCTCATCATTGGAATCACTTGATGAGTCCTCACTTGAGTCATCGAATGTACTGACGAGTGCTTTCTTCTTATCTCTCTTGTTCTTGTCGGACTTGTAGTACTTCGGAGCCTTCCATTTTTCTTTGTTCTTTAGCATTGGGCAATCCTTTTTGATGTGCACTGGCTTATTACACTTAAAGCAAAGAGAGGAAGTAGCATTAGTAGACTCAAATCTTTTGTTAGAGGGAAATTTACCTTTGCGAAAGAAGCGTTGGAACTTCTTCGCCATTTGGGCCATTTCACCCAAATTCATCTCATTCTCTGTTTCTTCACTATCGAAGGATGATGAATTGGCGTTGAATGCCAAAGCTTTCTTCTTGGCCTCCGAAGGATTCCTCATAGCTCGAATCTTTAATCGGTTCTCCCATCTTACTTCATAAGACATAAGAGTCCCGATAAGATTCACAACTGTGTAATTTTTCAAATCATTGACCTCCTCGATGGCGATAGCTCTTCTTTCCCATTTGGAGGTCATTCCCATGATGATCTTCCTTACCTTGTCAGGTTCGGTGTATGTTTGCCCAAGGGCTTCCAATTCATTTGTGATGTCGGTAAAGCGTCCGTACATTGATGCAATGCTCTCATTTTCCTGCATATGAAACAAATCGAAGTTTTATACGGCAACATATAACTTTGAAAGCTTTACCTTATTCGTTCCTTCATGGGTAACGATGAGATGGTTCCAAATTTGATATGAACTCTTACATGTGCATATCTTGTTGAACTCATTTGGGTCCAATACACAATGAAGAGCGTTCATTAATTTTGCATTACTGACTTCGGCAAATTTCTCGGAAGACGTCCATTTCTCGAAATCAACTTCAGTGGGCTCGACATATTCCTTGTGGAGGGTTCTCCAAAGTGAAGCGCTCCTTAGGAACGTCTCTATTTACACTTCCAATAGCCAAAGTTGGTGTCATTGAAACGTGGAGAACGCACCGTTGATTGACCTTCGAAAAAGTGTGAACGATCCATCACGGTCGTGATTGTTGTACGAAGGCGACGGAGGAACGTTGTTGTTGTTGGATGCCATAGATATAACCTTGTGCTTTGATACCAATTGTAAGGACCATGGCTATGGAGAAAACACTAGAAGGGGGGTTGAATAGCGTTTAAGCAATTTAAAAAGATAGTTACACCAATTTAAATGCTAACCAACAATATAGTACGAAATTAAAATTAAACCCAAAATGAAACACACGCAAACGCAGAGATGTTTCAAGTGTTCGGATTACCCAAGTCACTTCCTGACTTGTTCCCAGTAATCCTACGTCCCTTCCACCCAGATACATCCGGATACTCAAATTAGAACCCTAAGTTGAGGTTTCCTTATAACCCACTTGTAGAAACCCTACAAGTGAAATCGAAATACAATCGATTGACCTTGACTCCCACAACTTGGGAGCAAGCAAACCGTTCTCACAACCCGAGAGCAAATTCAAGTAATGAAAGTTATGAAATATGAAAGCAACACTTACAATCACCTATGCCTTGGAAGTAGAACTTGAAGGAGAAGTGTGTTGTGTGTTGAAGACTCTCTTGGAAGAGAGGAGAAAGCCATGTCTCTTGACTACACCAAATGCCTAGAAGATAACTCTTTGGTTCTAGGTTGGAGAGCAAGAGATCAGAGATAGGAATTCTTAGGGCTTTGGATTTGAGAGCTTTAAACTTGAGAATGAAAGCTTGAGATGAAAACTTGGAAGAATTGGTAACCTCTCAATGTAACAGTAGAAGCCCATTATATAGGTTTCTCAAATCCACAAAACATATTATGCAAAAATCCTTTTGGAATCCATGAGAAAAATATCAACGGATATAACCTGAGCTCGCGACAGTCGACTGTCGAGGAAACCACAGTCGACTGTTGCACAATCAACAAGGGTAGGTGAGAATTCATAACTGTAACTTACCACGTGGACAGTCGACTGATGAAGCAAAGACAGTCGACTGTTAAACCAATAGGCGACTGTAAGTTCTTCTACAGGCGACAGGCCGTAAGTTGGGTAAGTTAAAGAATTCTGGAAATCTTCTAAGATAACAGGACAGACGACTGATGAGGATAATACATTCGACTGTTAATCACAACAGGAGACTGTAAATCCTTATACAGACGACTGTCAAATACCCTGAGAATTTTCAGAGAGCAGAGTCAACAAATTGGCTCACAGACAGACGACTGTTGCAGCATATACAGTCGACTGATACAATGGACATTCGACTGTATATTCAACATTAGTCGACTGGCCATAAAAGACAGATCAACAAAGTTTGGGCAAATGACAGAGATGCGACTGATTCACAAAACACAGTCGACTGTCACTTGGACAGGAGACTGTAAATCATTCATGAGTCGCTTGAGGGAAATATGACAGAGAATCCCAAAACGAGATCGTAAAAGTTTATTTATAACAGGCGACTGTAGAACAAAACACAGCCGACTGTTTTGTAGATAGGCGACTGTAAAGTGTTCAGCAGTTGACTGTTATAAACAATGCAGACACAATCAAAAGATAAATGAATTGGAGTTTAAGGACAATTGATCTATTGATGTCCTAAGACTGAAATGAGGATATGTGTGTGCTCCATCAATGTTCTACTTCTAAGCTACATACTAGAAGAGATAAAAGAAGTTTACATTGACGAAATCTCTCTTCTATCCAACGTATGATCTTGAAATCTTCATGGAGCATCAATCACCATCCACGATCATCCAATCCATTTCATTTTCCTTCAATCAACTTTGAGTGTCATCCATTGCAAGTGGATCTTCATAATAAGCTTAGGAAATGGATTAACTGTAAAATAGGGGATTAGTCACAAGTATTTATGTTTGCTCATCATTAACACCAAGTAGGGGGGGAAGTCCAATACTCAACAGTTTCAATGGTACTAACTTTGGCTATTGGAAGTGTAGGATGGAGACGTTCCTAAGGAGCGCTTCGCTTTGGAGAACCCTCCACAAGGAATACGTCGAGCCCACCGAAGTAGATTTCGAGAAATAGACGTCTTCCGAAAAATTTGCCGAAGTCAACAATGCAAAAGCAATGAACGCTCTTCATTGTGCGTTGGACCTAAATGAGTTCAACAAGATATGCACATGTAAGAGTGCATATCAAATTTGGAACCATCTCATTGTTACACTTGAGGAAACGAACAAGGTAAAACTTTCAAAGTTATATGTTGTCGTGCAAAAATTCGATTTGTTTCATATGCAGGAAAATAAGAGCATTGCATCGATGTACGGACATTTTACCGACATCACCAATGAATTAGAAGCCCTTGGCCAAAATACACCGAACCTGAAAAGGTAAGGAAGATCATCATGGGAATGACCTCCAAATGGGAAATAAAAGCGATCGCCATCGAGGAGGTCAATGATTTGAAGAATTACACAGTTGTGAATCTTATCGGGACTCTCATGTCTTATGAAGTAAGACGGGAGAACCAATTAAAGATTCGAGCTATGATGAATCCTTCGGAGGCCAAGAAGAAAGCTTTGTCATTCAACGCCAATTCATCTTCCTCTGATAGTGAAGAATCAGAGAATGAAATGGATTTGGGTGAAATGGCCCAAATGGTGAAGAAGTTCCAACGCTTCTTCTGCAAAGGTAAATTTCCCTCTAATAAAAGATTTGAGTCTACTAATGCTACTTCCTCTCTTTGCTTTAAGTGCAATAAGCCAGGACACATCAAAAAGGATTGCCCAATGCTAAATAACAAAGAAAAATGGAAGGCTCCGAAGTACCACAAGTCCGACAAGAACAAGAGAGATAAGAAGAAAGGACTCGTCAGTACATTCGATGACTCAAGTGAGGACTTATCAAGTGATTCCGATGATGAGAAGGGTGAGAGCGCCCACATGTGTTTCATGGCACGAGAAGATCCACTCTCCGATGAGAGTGATTCCGACACGGATGATACCAAGGTAACAATGGATGAAGTTCATATTGCAAATGAAGAATTATTTGCTAAATATCAATCTTTAATGCTTAGATATACTAGCTTAAAGAAATTGAATGTTAGCAAGTCATCCATTCCATACATTATCAACAATGACATCATTGTTGATACTTTAACTCTTGAGAAAGCAAATTTAGCTTCTCAAAATGTCACTTTGAGAGATGAGGTGAATAACCTCAAATCTCAACTAGATCAAACGCATCCTAAGGATAACAGTGATCTAGTTATACGACACACACAATTGGGTTTAGAGAATGATTCTCTTAAAACTCAAGTGCACGAGCTCAAAGCATGGGTGTCCACCTTAGATACCAATATTTCTTCTCTTAAGGAGAAATATGAGCTCATGTCCTCCCGTATTGTGAAATTCAATAAGGGAAAAGGACAATGGAATGATTTGCTAGCAAACCAATTTTCGGCCACACTTCGTGTTGGTATTGGGTTTGTGAATGCGAATGCATCCAATGCTCGCACTTCATATAGTGGTGTCACTGTAGACTTTGTGAGGCCATCCTCCGGTGCATCCACAAGTGGTGTCAAAGACACTATAGGTGGCAATCCTACCAATAAAGTCACCCATTCACCATCTCTTCCTTTTGGGAAGAAACCCACTAAGGATGGAAACCAAAAGAGAAGCCATGCTTACATGTACACCAACCTTCATCCACATAGGAAACCTCCTACTTCACAAGTGGATAATCATGACACATTTTATACTCCACACCCACGGATACGTGCAAATCCACACATGAGAAATACTCATGCACGTGCTCCTATACACCGATATGTTCATACGCATCATTCTTATATGTATGCACAACCTCCACATGTCATGCATGACACATATGCTTCAATCAATATGCATGTTCCTAAGCATACATATCATTCTCGTATGTTCAATGCATATCCTCCGCCTCATTTCTATGCTAGAAACCATGTTCCTAAGAAGCATGCACCACATAGAAATCTAACAAGTATGCATGAAACTAGGAAGAGGACTCCCAAATTTACACCATTTGGGGTCCTAAGAACACTAGCCTAAATGATAGGAATGCATATGTTGATTCCTATTTTCATGATGTTATTAAGAATAGTAATTATGTTGGGAAGCGGAAGTCCACTTGGACTTGGCTTCCAAAGGGCTAATCCCCTTGGACCCAACAAACATTGGGTACCATGAGCTTATGGTATATTATGTAGGTACCCAAGAGAAAGAAGAAGAGCAATAAAGGTCAAACTAGCTCTAAAGAGAAATGATGGATTCTCGATAGTGGTTGCTCCAAACATATGACGGGAGATCCCTCATTGCTCTCCGAAGTGATTACCATCAAAGATAGTGCAACGGTCACTTTTGGAGGTAATCAAAAGGGAACCATAATTGGAGTAGGTATTGTCGGTAACCCTTCTAAACCCTTAATTACTAATGTATTTCTTGTTAGTGGTTTATGTCACAATCTCATTACCATTAGTCAACTTTGTGACAAAGGTTACAAGTTTAACTTTGGAGAAGGATTGTGTACAATTGTTGATTGTGATTCGAATGTTTTATTTTCCGGTATTAGGTGTAAAAATATGTATTGTTTGAGCTTGCCTAAAACCGTAGAACATTGCTTAGTTGCTAATACAAGTGAACAACTACTATGGCATCGCCGTTTTGGTCATGTTCACTTCAAGCACTTATATAAGTTAGCTAAGCATGATCTAGTCAAAGGTTTTCCTAAAATTGCTTTTAGTAAGAAAAACTTTTGTGATTCGTGTCAAAGAGGTAAACTTAGTAATCATCATTTAAGCTTAAAGAAGGCATTACTTCTAACAGGCCCCTAGAACTTCTTCATTTAGATTTGTTTGGGCCAACTAGAACCGCCTCTTTAGGCAATGCTCATTATGGATTAGTTGTCGTTGACGACTTTTCTAGATTTACTTGGGTTTCATTCTTAACTAATAAGAATGAAGCTTTTGAAGAGTTTACAATATTTGTAAAGAAGATTCAGAATCTCTTAGGATCCACCATTATCACTATCCATAGTGATCATGGAGGAGAATTCGAGAATGAATCTTTTACAAAGTTTTGTGATGACACCGGGATAACTCATAAATTTTACTTCCTTCGGGCATCACCACAAAATGGTGTTGTAGAGAGAAAGATTAGGACTCTTATTGAGTGTGCTCGCACTATGCTCCATGATAGTCATCTTAGACTACAATTTTAGGCAGATGCGGTGCACACGGTGTGTTATGTGCTCAATAGGATCCTAGTGAGACCCCGAACGAACAAAACTTGTTTTGCGTCGTTTTATGACAAAAAGCCTCAAGTAAAATATTTTCGTGTTTTTGGTTCAAAATGTTTTATCAAGAACACTTTTGGTAATCTAGATAAATTTGAGCCAAGATCCGATGAAGGAATTTTTGTTGGATATTCCACACGTAGCAAAACCTACCGGATATACAACAAAACTTCTTCAACGATTGAGGAATCTCTACATATATCATTTTATGAAGATTTTGATTTTCCTCATATTGATGATGATAGTGTAAATACTATTTGTGATTCTCATAGTAATGTTAAGATTAATGATTCGATTATTGAGACTAACACTACTAACGAAATTATTGAAGATGTTCCAAGTGATGCAGGAATACCCAAAGCTTACCCGACCGTTCGCAACCATCCTCATAACCAAATAATCGGAGATATTGGTGTGGGTGTTCGAACGAGGTCAAGAATTGAAGAATTCTCTCATTGTGCATTTGTCTCTACCATTGAGCCAAAGAACATCCAAGAAGCTTGTGAGAATAACTCTTGGATAGTGGCAATGAAAGAAGAACTAATGCAATTCGAGAGAAATGAAGTTTGGGAGCTCGTTCCTCTTCCAAGTGGTCACCAAGTCATTGGGACCAAGTGGACCTTTAAGAACAAGACCTATGAGAACGAGGTAATCACAAGGAACAAAGCAAGGTTAGTAGCTCAAGGCTACCGGCAAGAGGAAGGTATTGATTTCGAAGAATCTTTTGCCCCCGTAGCGAGATTAGAAGCTATTAGATTGCTTTTATCTTTTGCATCTCATAAGAATTTTAAATTGTTTCAAATGAATGTTAAAAGTGCATTTTTAAACGGGATTGTCAATGAAGAAGTATATGTTTCTCAACCTCCCGGTTTTATTCATGAAAAATTTCCAAATCATGTTTTCAAACATAAGAAAGCATTGTATGGGTTGAGACAAGCTCCAAGAGCTTGGTATGATCGACTCAAGACCTTTATTTTGGATTTAGGTTTTAAAATGGGAGAATTTGATTCTATACTCTTCATTAAAGATTTTGAAAATGACGTTCTTTTGATTCTAGTTTATGTAGACGATATAATTTTTCGTTCTACTAACTTTAATTTTTGTCAAGAATTTTCTAAGTCTATGAAGGATGAATTCGAGATGAGCCACATGGGAGAGCTCACTTATTTCCTTGGACTGCAAATTCGACAAATGGAGAATGGAACTTTCATACATCAGGCAAAGTCCATATGGGAGCTTATCAAGCGATTCGGGATGGAATCGTCTTCGAGCAAAAGGACTCCCATGAGTACGACTATCCACCTACATAAGGATGAAAACGGAAAAGATGTAGATGTTCATTAATATCGAGGTATGATCGGTAGCTTACTTTACTTAACTGCTAGTAGGCCCGATATCATATTTTTCGTATGCTTGTGTGCTAGATATTAAGCTAGACCTAAGGAGTCACGCTTGATTGCAGTTAAACGAATATTTCGTTATCTCAATCAGTGTCTAGATTATGGGTTAATTTACCCTAAATCTAGCACATATGAGTTAATCTCATATAGTGATGCCGACTTTGCCGGATGCAAGTCCTACAGGAAAAGTACTAGTGGCACTTGCCATTTCCTAGGAAATTCCCTTGTTTCTTAATTTTCCAAGAAACAGAACTCGGTGTCATTGTCCACGACTGAAGCAGAATATATTGCTACGGGTCTTGCATGTGCACAAGTTCTTTGGATGAGACACACTCTTAGTGACTATGGTGTCAATTGTGATACTTGCCCTATCATGGTTGATAACCAAAGTGCTATATGTCTTTCCAAGGATCCTGTACATCACTCCGTACCAAACACATAGATGTGCGACACCATTTTATTAATGATCATGTAGCTAAGAAGGACATCATCTTATAATACATTGAAACCCAAAAACAAATTGCCGACATCTTCACAAAACCTCTTAAAGAAGATTCATTTGTGAGGTTGCGTGGAGAATTAGGAATTATGGATGAATCTGAAATTTAGGAGCTCAACTTATATGTTATAACACTCTTTGAGCTCATATCATCATGTTGCCTACCTTCATTTGATATATCATATATATGTGTTTAAGAAAGGCAATTGAGATTTATGAGATTTCATGATTCTTTGAAATTGGTTTTAGAGATTTGTGTTTCAATTGATTTATTGTTCTATATTGTTTTTATGTTGAGTTTGTGATTAGAATATAGATCCTAGGGTGAGTGTTCTTATCCTCTGGATTCTTATCTCACTGTGCATTTTTGGACCAGGGCAGACGACTGTCTTTCCTTCGACAGTCGACTGTCCTACTCTATTTTCTTAGTCTAAAATTTCTATCTTTTGCACAGACGACTGATGACAATTTTACAGTCGACTATTATTTTCACAGGCGACTGCATTTTGGTCATCAGGCGACTGTCATTTCTGTCAAATTTTTTCAGTACTCTGTCTTTTTGATGTAGTTTATTGATTCTCGGTCAGTCGACTGATGTGTATATTACAGTCGACTGTCCCACGGACAGGCGAATGTATGTTGTTCAATAGTCGACTGTCTGTTTTCTAGAGCTTACTTCTTATCACCTCATCTAGTCAACTGACTTTTGTTCATCAGTCGACTGTATCCTGTTGTGTCGGTTCACTGCTTCGATCTGAGCCGTCGATTCTTTGATCCAACGGCACAGATTAATTCCCTCTTTCTTATAAACGTCGAGCCGTTTCATTCCGACCCTCTCTCTCTCCTTCGACTGAATGGCTCGTCTTCCCGCTCGAAATCTTCTGCAGATCTCTCCTCCATTTTTCTTCGTGGCAACTCGATCTTCCTCCTTCGTTTGGTTGCTAATGTGTTGCTCGCCTGTTTTTGTTGCTGGTATCGTGCCCTTACTTGCTTGACCTAGCTTTCAGCCGACTGATCTCATGGATCTGTTTCCTAAAGGATCTTTCGATTTCCTCGATGATCCGGTTCCTTCTTCTCAACCCACTGATCCGGTTCCCTCCTCGCCTCCATCTTCTGGGGAATTCCTAAATATCATTGTCGGTGACCCCATTCCTTCAGAGAATGTTGCTGAACACACTTCTCTGGCGGCCGATCATCCTCCTCGTACTCCTCCTTCAGTACCCCTTGAGGATTTCTTTCTCTGTAGGTTGTGTGATTGTGTCACCGCTCTCGAGAAGCTTTCTACTTCTATGGATGAGAAGCTCAATCTTCTTTTGAAGCTTCAGTACAAATCCCTCATGCTTCATGGATTTCCCATCCCCGCCGAGCTTCAAGCTTTGTTTTCTAAGTCTGAGGACACTGCTCCTGTTCATGCTCCTCCTCCTCCAGGCTTTGTGCCTGTATCGTCTGTTGTTCAGACCCCTGTTGTCCAGACTCATGTTCATGGTCATGCAAAATCCGCTGCTGCTCGTGCTTCGTCTTCCAAGAGGAAGACTCCAGCCTTTCCTACTCGTCGCTCTGCTAGGCTGATGTTCCGCTCTTCTGGACATCCTTTGGACCCCTCCATCATTCACATTGACTGAAGTTGCTGCTGTTACTTTTTGTTCCCTCACCCGGAGACCTAGATTTTGTTTGGTCTATTGTTAGTTGGGTTGAGTGGTTCATCAATGTTGGTATGTGTATGTTGATGTATGATGTATATCTGATGATGTATGTACTTTTGTGATCATAATGTATTTTTTTGGATCATGATGTATGTATTTTTTTATTGGACATATTGATGTCCACCTGATGTGTACTCATATCATCTTTTGATATATATATACTAATGTGGAGGTTAATATTGAATCCAATCATGATTCAGGTGAGATAATAAGAAGTTTTGAAGGGCTGTCCAGCACTTCTCACTCACACGTTGCTGCAAACAATGAGGAGCTTCCTTCAGTAATTTCTTATGAGAATGAAGAATGGGTGGCTGAATTAGCAAGCCTTGAGAAATCTTCGACCCAAGCTGGAACAAAGAAACTTCAACCGGGGCTGGCGTGTAGGAAAAGTGCCCGGCTGGGCAGTCAAGTACGTTCCCCAGCAAAACACAAATAATCTATGTCCGTGCTTATTTGGAATGTAAGAGGCATTAACAATAGTGTTAGGAGGCAGGATATGCGGGATCATATCAGGCAGATTCAGCCCTCTATGGTTGCTTTATTGGAAACCAAGCTGAAAAGAGCCCCTGGAAAATCTGATTTTCTTCCTCAAAATTGGCACATGATACACAATTTCGAGGTTAGTAATGGAGGGCGTATCCTTATTGCTTTTGATCGGTCTGTATGGAGTTGTGACATGGTGTCGGTTTCTTCCCAGCATCTGTCTTGTAGTTGTACTAATTCTGGGGGCTTCAGCAGTTTCATAACTATTATTTATGCATCAAACTCCAATTCTGAAAGGCAATTATTGTGGGGAATGTTGCAAACAGATGCGATTAGATTTCGGGATCAGCCGTGGCTTGTGTAACGACCACTTTTCGTCGTACGTTGTTCGTGCACGTGCTTGTGGCCGTGCACGTGTTTGTTTTATACTTTATTTGATTGTGAACACTTTTGTGTGATATGCCGTTGTGAACGTCTCTGAGAGTATTAAATAGTGGCACTAATTTGGAACGACGTTTCTTGAGTCGTTTTCCCACAAATTAATCTTACTCGATGAGACGTGACGATTCTCACTCTTGACGGGAGACGTTTCTATTTTTAGTTTCGTCGCCCGACATCGAATTTGAGATCCGTCTTCTTAGTTAGCTCACATTCATCACCACGATCACCCCGATATTTATTTTATAATTTTTGGAGTTTATTTGACCACTTTTAGATTTTTAACAAGGTTTATAATATTTTTAATAATTTATTTTTAAATTAATTTCGGCCAAATAAAATTTATTTGAGTTTTAAACGTTTTAAGGAATTTTTGAGCCAATTTCCAGCTCATTTGGACCAAGTCAAACCCTTGGATGAGTTGGAGTAATTGAATTTCAAATTTTAAATCTTTTTAATATTCTAATCCTATTAGATTTAGCCCTAGACCAAGTCAACCCATCTATACTATATAAGCAACCCCTAGGAAGACCTATTTTCACGAGAAATTAACCCTAGCCTCTTCCAAAACCCAAATTTGACGTTGCGACGTTTCGTCGCAACGTTGCGACGAACGGCTGCCGCACGACCGACGGAATCAGCCCCGTTCCCCCGCTCCGACCGGTCGCCCGCTCCGCACCAAGCCCCGTCTGCACCCCGTGCTGCCGCTCCGCTCCGTTCTTCCGCACCGACCGAGGGGAGCTCTCGGTCTGACCGAGAGCTTTCGCCCGCCATCGCAGCTCCCCGCATCGCTGCAAGCCCCGCTTCACGCTCCCGCTCCGCACCGTGTCTGACCGAGGCGCCCGCCCGCCATCGCCGCTCTCCGCAACGTTGCAACGGTTGCAACGTTGCAGCGCACCGCTGCAGCGCCCGGCCCCGCTTTCCCCCGTGTCTGACCGATGGCCTGTCCCGCACCGACCGAGAGCCCGACCACCGCACCGACACCAAGCGCTGCACAGCACGCCCCTAGTGTCTGACCGAGCCATCCTCCCGCATTGGCTGAGTACGACCGATGGCCAATCGTCGCAACCCCGCACCCGTCGCACCGCTTGCCACCGTGGGCCCCCCAAGTTCTCCAGAGTTATTGTGGGTCCCCCAAAGGCCCATAGGACTGCTGTGGGCCCCACCTTGGTGCTTGCTCTTCGAGGATCCGTCGCGTACGACGTCGTCGCACGTCGTAGCCCGTCGTCGCACGTCGTAGCCCGTCGTCGCTCGTGCTAGCTTTGGAATCTGGAACCGTCGCCCGGTTTGATGCTTTGAACTTTCCAGCGAGGAAACTATATTGGAATCAGGACTTGGAGCGCGTTCTATTATTCCAACCCCCGGCGTCGCTACCCGACGCCGGTGTAGCTTTCGCGTCGTGTTGAGGTAACGCTTTGCACCCCTAGGACCCCCAACCCAATGCATGCTAATCAAGACTAAAATCAGTATTTTCAAAGTATTTTAAATGTTTTAAATTCACTAATGAAGATTAATAATATGGACTTTAGGCCGGTGGACTTGTGCACGTAGAATAATGGTGATTTTTGGACTCATTGGACTGTGTGCTCAGATGTCGTACTTGCAGGCAAGTGAAACTTGCCAACTCTTGTGTATGGCCATGTTTTTAGGCCACTTCCTTGCTTTTAGCGTAAAAGAGACTAGTCAGTGAAATGATAGCTGGCTAGACGCCTACTTGATCTAGTTTGACAACGAAACTAGATCCGTCACCTAAATGATCTAGCTTGACAACGAAGCTAGATCCAACCCTTAAACTTGTCATTCATGCATGCTAAACTGTCACGTTTACTTTTCTTACTTGTACGCTTTACTACTTGTCATGCCATGTCATCCATGCATTGATTGTTGCATCGTAGCACACGCTACAATACTTGTCCTCGTACTACTTGTCCGGCTAGGTGCACCCCTACGCCATACTTGTTTACACACTTCCTGGCTCGTGGTCCAGAAGCGAGCATTCCGTGTTCGGGGGTAAGGCCCTGGCTCGACACACGTGGAGGGGTAGGGATAAACGGTCGCTTGAGCTTAGGAGTGGCCTGATCAGCCCTATAGCCAAAAGACGGAATCTCTGTGCACGAGGTGCTTACTTTCCTTGTCTTGTACTTGTCTTGTGAATGCCATGCCATGCTCGTACTTTACTTTACTTTACTTTACCTGTTGCACTCATACTTTAAACTGCTATGTCATCGCATTAATACTAGAACTGCTAGGTTGTTCACTTTACTTTCAGTTTCCTTGCACAAGTCTCTTGTAGACTTGCTGACATGTGCCCCTTGCTCTTTTGGGTGTCACATGTTAGACCTAAGCCAGAGACCGTTGCTGAGTACGTGAGGTCTTGCTGACGCTGAGTCTGAGTCCATGATTGCCCAGGAGGATTTTGGTGGACACCGGTGACTATGCTTTGAGTTTTGTCGAGCTTTATGTTGTTTTAGGCCTTTTGTTAGTTGTTGGTGCGTAGCACCGTTGTTTTGTACTTTGTACTTTTGTTGGCCATGTTTGGGCCTTTAGTCTCTTTCTTTTAGCCTGGTGGTTTTTCTGTGATGTTGGAAACTTATTTTATGGATATTCTGAGATGTTTCTTTTGTCTCATTTCATTATTATTATCTTTGTTACGTTCGCGTTGCAAGGACCTGCAGTTTTAAATTTGATCGACGCTTATCGGACTTGCAGCTTTGTAGCTTCAAGTCTGAGCGGACCTTCTCACGCTTCGCCTCCACATTTTTGGGAAGCGGGGCGTGACAGGTTTTGTTGGTGGCCCATGCAGGTCCTATCTTGCAATTGCGAATTAACGGAACAACGATAATAACAGAATGTCCATTAAATAAATTGCAACATCCGAATCAGAAGCCCTGAGTTTAGTCGTTTTTAGGACACTAGGTGGTAAGAAGACTTAGTTAGACGTCTGTGCTTGATAGTTAGAGGCCCTGATTGTAGTTAGACTCCCTTCTAGCAATTGACTTAATCGTCGTAGGAGTTACCTTAGTGGTTATTGCCCAACCCTGACCATACTAGACCTCTAAAATTTCCTTTTGTCGTTCACCTGGGTTCAACGATTTCGGACCAAGCTGAACGTATTTCGTTTCCGTCTAGCCCTTAGGAAGTCTTAGTGCTTAGTTTCAAATCTTTAGTTGGTCGACCGTAGGAGTTTCCGTAGACTTTTCTGATTCATATCCTAGGCGTACGAATGTTTTGATCATCCGACCAATTTCCTTGCCTCGATTCACGAGACCGCCTCATGACGATTGTCGTCAATTTTCAAACCTTTCCGTTACAATCTTGAATCTTCCAAAAGTATCTTTCGATTTCCTCTTTCCCTAGGTTTAAACTTGTTCAAAATTTTAATATACTTATACTTCATACTTCTTCATTGATTTAAATTTTTAAAAACGTTTGTAGGAATTTTTGAATGCTAGTTTATAGTATTTTCCCAGTCTATGCTTTTCGTACTTGTGTAAGTGTGTTGTTCTTTCATATATTAATTTTATTCTGAACCGTACTTTTATTTTGCTCAATTCGATTTATAATTTCCCTTCTTATTTATGCCATTCGAATAACACATCGTGTTTACTTTTAATATACTTTTCAAGACACATGGAATTTCAGCTTTCAGCAATGGTTGGTTTTTGCTCATCGTTTTCCCTGTTTCAGATTTTTGAAATTACTATTTTCATAACCACTTCCTGATTTAGACCCTCCGTGATTTGATTTTAAAGACTTACTATTCGACTTCGATAATTCTTATACTAAGTCAATATTATTATTTTTCCGTGCACCATACCTACTTTCAACTATTTTTATCCGTGCCAGACTTGTGTGCTCGTATATTAAGAACCTTATGTAAATCAGTTTCTGATTTTTGGCAAACCTTGGTTCTCTAAAAGTAGTTTCAAATTGATCATTTTAAATTTTCCATAGCCTAAAAGTTTTGAAAGCATTAACATGAGTTTAAATTCTTCCGCTACTCGATTTCATTCTTCGACTTTCCAAAACTTTTGACAACATTATATTAAATTACAGACGGAAAGAATTTTCTAAACCATGTCCTTAATATTCGTGTAAATGATTTTACTTCCTTTTAAAAATTTTAAAACAAATAGACCATTTTCTTTTATTATGAATATTCGACTCAAATTCATTTTGAACAACTCGTTTTATCGATCTCCAAATATTTCTTTACAGGCGAGGATTTTAACTTTTGAAGTACAAACAGTTTTCAAACTCCGCGTATTTTAGCTTATGCTATTTACCCTATTTCTTTTCCCCCTCTATAAAGCATCACTACATCTCCTTTTTCCCTCAACCTAAACCTCACCTTTGAGTCAATGTTTCGTCCAACCAAGCCGTCTCCTCGTATTCGTCCTATCCGAACTCGTGCTTATCGATCCTTCCCTCGTCTCGCCCTCGATCTCTCTTTATTGCTTAGGCCCTAGGGTCCTTCAATGTCTGGTCAACTCTTAGTTGTTAGTAGACCCTTGGACCCTTATGAAGTTGTGGTGTGTTAGTAATTATTGATTTTTGTGGATAGCTATACTATACTAGGGATGCCTGTGTATATAAGAGTTAGCGTTGAAATGTCTAAGTTGTGTATGAAGTAAGAGATACTTATAATGGTTGAAATAAAATGATTTGTAAAGCTATGTGTGTTCTAGGTGTGATAATAATAAGTTTATGTATAGTTTAGTAAGTAGGCCTATTGAGTGACCCATATACCAGTACGTGTGAGTATGTGCTCGTAGGTAGATATATATGTGCTTATATGTAAGTAGTTATGTTTCGTTGCATGAGTATATAGGTGATATATATATAGGTAGCAGGGTTATAATTTTGATTGATATTGCTAGCCCTTGCGGGATGTTGCATGTGTGCATACCGTGAGGTATACACGACTATTGCACATCCTAATTATGTTTGTGTGGATGTGTTAGTATACTAATTATAGGTAGTAGGCTATGGTGTGAATATATATGTTACATGTGTGTGATTATACGATGTATACGTATGCATGTAAGAAGGAGTGTATTATAAATATACGTGTGCTAATGTCTGTATTATTATTATGGTATATAGAATGATTGAACTACGTGAGTATTGCCTGACTAATATTAAGTGTGATTGACTATGGTATGTATATGGTTGTATTGGTAGACATATATATATTGGAGTGATATTGGTATAGGTATGAATGCCGTGCTACGTATATAGAATATCCTGATATGTGTATTGAGTCTCACTCAAGCTTGAGTGGGTATACTCTAAGTATATTGAATGTATGTTTGTAGTTTGAATATAGCAATGTTTGATGAATGTATAGTGATAGGAGTGTTTGTGCCTGGTTGTGCTACGCACATGATTGTGGGTCGCTACGCCAGTATATAGTTATAGGTGTTTGTCTTGTGGTATAGTTATTTACTAAGGACTTGTTACGTGAACATATGTGTACTAGCTAAACTAGATGAGTGGTTGTGCTATGTATATTGTGGTGTGATTGGTATGAATGAAATGTTAGCGTGTATGGGTGTGCACCATGCACGGGTAAGTATGTGCTTAGTTATAGGTAATGATGACTATGATATATGTGGCGTGTCGTAAATACAGTTATAGGACCGTACGTGATGTGAATATATGGTGAACTATTTGCATGCATATGAATGACTATATGTTGTGAAACTATAGTGGTGGTGAATATATATATATATATATATATAGTAAAATTTGACTTAATAATGGTATGGTATTACTGCATGTGTTGAAGTGGTTGGTGTTGGATGAATACTAGGAAATATTAGAGGGAAGTATACCCTTGATGTTTGTGCATAGGTAGCTATCTATACGTAGAGCAATGATTGTAGTTTGTGAGACTATCCTTATATGAGTACTTGAAATATTGTTTTGTGATTAGGTAGGTAGTAGTTATATAAGGGATGCATGCTTATATATATGATTGAAATACGTGTATGAGTTTGACTGGCTATAATAGGTATAAGTATATGACGTACGTGAATGTATATGTATACGTGTTGGTAGTATTAATGTTTGACTACCTAGTGCATATATAAGCACTTGTAATGACTATACCTGGTTTAAATTATAATGACTTGAATGGGGTAGTTACTAGAGCGACTAGCTATATTAGAAAGTCCGAGGACGGACTTTATTCTAAGTTGGGGAGGATGTAACGACCACTTTTCGTCGTACGTTGTTCGTGCACGTGCTTGTGGCCGTGCACGTGTTTGTTTTATACTTTATTTGATTGTGAACACTTTTGTGTGATATGCCGTTGTGAACGTCTCTGAGAGTATTAAATAGTGGCACTAATTTGGAACGACGTTTCTTGAGTCGTTTTCCCACAAATTAATCTTACTCGATGAGACGTGACGATTCTCACTCTTGACGGGAGACGTTTCTATTTTTAGTTTCGTCGCCCGACGTCGAATTTGAGATCCGTCTTCTTAGTTAGCTCACATTCGTCACCACGATCACCCCGATATTTATTTTATAATTTTTGGAGTTTATTTGACCACTTTTAGATTTTTAACAAGGTTTATAATATTTTTAATAATTTATTTTTAAATTAATTTCGGCCAAATAAAATTTATTTGAGTTTTAAACGTTTTAAGGAATTTTTGAGCCAATTTCCAGCTCATTTGGACCAAGTCAAACCCTTGGATGAGTTGGAGTAATTGAATTTCAAATTTTAAATCTTTTTAATATTCTAATCCTATTAGATTTAGCCCTAGACCAAGTCAACCCATCTATACTATATAAGCAACCCCTAGGAAGACCTATTTTCATGAGAAATTAACCCTAGCCTCTTCCAAAACCCAAATTTGACGTTGCGACGTTTCGTCGCAACGTTGCGACGAACGGCTGCCGCACGACCGACGGAATCAGCTCCGTTCCCCCGCTCCGACCGGTCGCCCGCTCCGCACCAAGCCCCGTCCGCACCCCGTGCTGCCGCTCCGCTCCGTTCTTCCGCACCGACCGAGGGGAGCTCTCGGTCTGACCGAGAGCTTTCGCCCGCCATCGCAGCTCCCCGCATCGCTGCAAGCCCCGCTTCACGCTCCCGCTCCGCACCGTGTCTGACCGAGGCGCCCGCCCGCCATCGCCGCTCTCCGCAACGTTGCAACGGTTGCAACGTTGCAGCGCACCGCTGCAGCGCCCGGCCCCGCTTTCCCCCGTGTCTGACCGATGGCCTGTCCCGCACCGACCGAGAGCCCGACCACTGCACCGACCCCAAGCGCTGCACAGCACGCCCCTAGTGTCTGACCGAGCCATCCTCCCGCATTGGCTGAGTACGACCGATGGCCAATCGTCGCAACCCCGCACCCGTCGCACCGCTTGCCACCGTGGGCCCCCCAAGTTCTCCAGAGTTATTGTGGGTCCCCCAAAGGCCCCTAGGACTGCTGTGGGCCCCACCTTGGTGCTTGCTCTTCGAGGATCCGTCGCGTACAACGTCGTCGCACGTCGTAGCCCGTCGTCGCACGTCGTAGCCCGTCGTCACACGTGCTAGCTTTGGAATCTGGAACCGTCACCCGGGTTGATGCTCTGAACTTTCCAGCGAGGAAACTATATTGGAATCAGGACTTGGAGCGCGTTCTATTATTCCAACCCCCGGCGTCGCTACCCGACGCCGGTGTAGCTTTCGCGTCGTGTTGAGGTAACGCTTTGCACCCCTAGGACCCCCAACCCAATGCATGCTAATCAAGACTAAAATCAGTATTTTCAAAGTATTTTAAATGTTTTAAATTCACTAATGAAGATTAATAATATGGACTTTAGGCCGGTGGACTTGTGCACGTAGAATAATGGTGATTTTTGGACTCATTGGACGGTGTGCTCAGATGTCGTACTTGCAGGCAAGTGAAACTTGCCAACTCTTGTGTAGGGCCATGTTTTTAGGCCACTTCCTTGCTTTTAGCGTAAAAGAGACTAGTCAGTGAAATGATAGCTGGCTAGACGCCTACTTGATCTAGTTTGACAACGAAACTAGATCCGTCACCTAAATGATCTAGCTTGACAACGAAGCTAGATCCAACCCTTAAACTTGTCATTCATGCATGCTAAACTATCACGTTTACTTTTCTTACTTGTACGCTTTACTACTTGTCATGCCATGTCATCCATGCATTGATTGTTGCATCGTAGCACACGCTACAATACTTGTCCTCGTACTACTTGTCCGGCTAGGTGCACCCCTACGCCATACTTGTTTACACACTTCCTGGCTCGTGGTCCAGAAGCGAGCATTCCGTGTTCGGGGGTAAGGCCCTGGCTCGACACACGTGGAGGGGTAGGGATAAACGGTCGCTTGAGCTTAGGAGTGGCCTGATCAGCCCTCTAGCCAAAAGACGGAATCTCTGTGCACGAGGTGCTTACTTTCCTTGTCTTGTACTTGTCTTGTGAATGCCATGCCATGCTCGTACTTTACTTTACTTTACTTTACCTGTTGCACTCATACTTTAAACTGCTATGTCATCGCATTAATACTAGAACTGCTAGGTTGTTCACTTTACTTTCAGTTTCCTTGCACAAGTCTCTTGTAGACTTGCTGACATGTGCCCCTTGCTCTTTTGGGTGTCACATGTTAGACCTGAGCCAGAGACCGTTGCTGAGTACGTGAGGTCTTGCTGACGCTGAGTCTGAGTCCATGATTGCCCAGGAGGATTTTGGTGGACACCGGTGACTATGCTTTGAGTTTTGTTGAGCTTTATGTTGTTTTAGGCCTTTTGTTAGTTGTTGGTGCGTAGCACCGTTGTTTTGTACTTTGTACTTTTGTTGGCCATGTTTGGGCCTTTAGTCTCTTTCTTTTAGCCTGGTGGTTTTTCTGTGATGTTGGAAACTTATTTTATGGATATTCTGAGATGTTTCTTTTGTCTCATTTCATTATTATTATCTTTGTTACGTTCGCGTTGCAAGGACCTGCAGTTTTAAATTTGATCGACGCTTATCGGACTTGCAGCTTTGTAGCTTCAAGTCTGAGCGGACCTTCTCACGCTTCGCCTCCACATTTTTGGGAAGCGGGGCGTGACAGCTTGTGGGGGGGACTTCAATTGTGTACGTTACTCTGCTGATAAATTGGGTTGTAGGAACATTGACACGTGAGTAACAGACGATTTCAACCATTGTATTTTCTCTTGTGCTTTGTTGGATATCAAAAGTGTTAGGAATCGATGGAGTTGGTGTAACAATAGAGTTGGAAGGGGTCGTATTGCTGCCCAGCTGGATCGTGTGCTATGTAGTACGGAATGGCTATCTCATTTTCCTGAAGCTTATGTGGAGTATCTTGACCCTGTAACCAGCGATCACTCTCCGATGCTGATCAGGTACCATGCTAAGGTACTATCAGAACCTAAGCCTTTCAAGTTCTTCACTCACTGGTTGCGGATGGCAGGTTGCAAGGATCTCATTGATAGCAGTTGGGCTCAATATTCATATGGTGATCCTATGTATTGTGTGGTATCTAAATTGAAGAGGCTTAAGGCCGAATTGAAAATCTGGGGAAAGGAGCATGTTTCGGCTTTAGATAAATGCCGCAAGATGCTAGAATCTGTAAGGGCATCTTCTGATATTCAATCCAATCCTCACATTCAGCAAATAGAACGTGAATTATCTCATCAACTGATGGATCATTTGTCCTTGGAGGAAGAGATGTTGCGGCAGAAGAGTCGTCAGGATTGGCTACTACTGGGAGATAGGAATACAAAATTTTTCTACACAGCAATGAAGGCCCGGCAGGGGCGAAATAACCTTGGTCATCTCATTGGTCCTGGGGGGAGAGGAACAGTTCTATTGATGAGCTAAGGGTTTCGGCCCCAATCTT
Source organism: Scilla litardierei (assembly GCA_030789695.1). NCBI lineage: Eukaryota > Viridiplantae > Streptophyta > Magnoliopsida > Asparagales > Asparagaceae > Scilla > Scilla litardierei. Next base: position 99,084,455 of record CM061133.1, on the reverse strand, counting down.
CTACAAAGATCTATATACCCAGGATCACTACTGGAATGTCTTTCCTAGGATGGTTACTAAACGGAAGCTTACTCCTGGAGCAGTGGGTTGGTTGGATAGGAGAATCTCTTCAGAGGAAATCAAGGAGGCTATATTCCAAATGAATCCTAATAAATCTCCTGGGCCCGATGGATACAATGGGAGTTTTTATCAACAGAACTGGGGTACTGTGGGCGGAGAAGTCACGGCGGCCATTAAATACTTCTTTTGTAAGGGGTCCATGCTTAGGCAAATAAATCACACTTTTCTCACTTTGGTCCCTAAGAACTCAAATGCCAGTGGGTTGGGAGACTACAGACCAATTTCCTGTTGCAATGTGATTTGCAAAGCCATCAGTAAGGTGATATGTAATAGAATCAAAGCTGTTATACATGAGTTAATTTCACCTAATCAAGCTGCATTCCTCCAGGGTAGGCTTCTTGCAGATAGTGCCCTTCTAGCTCACGAACAGATCAAGGACTTTAGCAATCCCATGGGCTCACGGGCTTGCATTAAGTTAGATTTGAAGGAGGCCTTTGATAGCGTGAATCGTGAGTTCATTTACTTCATTCTCCTTCAGTTTGGCTTTAGTAGAAAATTTGTCCTATGGATCAGGGAGTGCATTTCTACCCCCACTTTTTCTGTAATGATTAATGGCACTCCCCATGGTTTTTTTGGGAGCAACAGGGGATTGCGCCAAGGTGACCCTCTATCTCCTTATCTTTTTGTTATGGTCATGGAGGCTTTCTCTATTCTCATTGATCGTGCTATGGCTTCACGCTCCATTCATCCTATGAAGCAATCGGGTGCCATTTCCCATCTGCTTTTCGCAGATGACTTATTGTTTTTTTGTAGGGGCAATGCTAGATCCCTTAATGGAATCAGAACTTTGTTGGAAGATTTTTCATACTTTTCTGGCTTACAAATTAATTGGGATAAGAGCTCTATTATATTCAGCAAGGGTACGAAGAATCAATTGGATCTGGCGGGTTCTTTGGGCATTAAGCTAGCCTCCTCCTTCACCACCTATCTTGGTCTTCCCCTTTCAACTAAATATCCTAAGACTTCAATGTATAGCAGATTAGTGGATAAATGTCAGAAACGCCTAGCAGGTTGGACTTCTTCTTTACTTTCTATTTCTGGCAGAATTGAGTTGGTTAAAACCGTGATCTACGGTATGGTTAATTTCTGGATGCAAGCTTATCGCATCCCTTCTACGGTCCTCCGAACAATAAATGCAATGTGTAGGAAATTCATTTTGGGTACCTCCAAATGTTGGGCGTGGCAAGATGTCTGTACTCCTAAGGAAGAGGGGGGAGTTGGGCTACAGCAACTTAAGGACTTAAATGTGGCAGCTGGAGTAAAAATGACTTGGCGCGTATTCAAAAGTAATTGCCTTTGGGCGCAACATATGAGAAGGAGCTATGGGGAACTTGCTCGTTTTTATTCTGCAAAAGGGAAACCCTCTCAATCAGGCACTTGGAAATTCTTGCTTCAATCCAGGAACAATTCTAGTAAGCTTATATGTCGGAAGGTGTGTGATGGAAGTTCTACCCTATTTTGGCATGACAACTGGTTGCCGTGCGGACCTCTTAAGAATTTATACAATATTCCTCCAGGATATGGGGACAAATTAGTAAATGAATATTGGAATGGGACTTCGTGGATAAACGATCCAAACATCCTTCATATCCGGCCAATCCTTCTCCCATATATTCTACGTCCAGGTACTGATAAATGGGAATGGAGTATGGGACATCAATTCCAATTTAAAGACGCCTGGAATGGAGTACGACGGCAAGGTACAAAGTTCTGCTATCATCCTATTGTCTGGCATAAGAAACACATACCAAAGTATTCCATCACTCTTCTTAGAGCCTTCCAAGACAAGCTTTTAACTAAAGAACATTTGCTTAAGTGGTGTCCTTCTACCCAATCACAGTGCGTGCTGTGTGATGATAATCTTGTCGAGACCTCCGCCCATCTATTCTTTGAATGTGCCTACTCCTTGTACATCCTGAAGAGGAGTCTACTAAAGCTTGGAATTCTGGCCAATATTGCTCCAGAATTACCTGCTGTAGGAGACTATTTCCTAGCAAATTTTGTCAAGAAATCGGATGTGAGTTACCTGGCAAATTCTGTACTTGGCGCCATCGTTTGGCACATCTGGCGCGAGTGAAATAGGCGTATTTTTGATGATTCTTCAGTTCCCAAAACCCGCCTGTTTGAAGCCATAGCCATGGACATCTGCTATGCGATGGGGAACATGAATGCCAAGGACCTGATGGAGAGAGAAATACTGTCAAACTGGGACATCAAGGGGTGCGGCTGATCTCTTTGAATGCAGTTCACTATGTATTGGGACGCTGTAAATCATCAACTGCATTTGGCTGCCACTCACCCGTCTATGGCCGGTTCCTGTCAACTGGCGAGCATATTGGGTCCATACTTATTTTGTTTTGGGATGCTATGCTTCGGTTCTTTGTACTAGTTGAGGTCCAGGCGTGGGATGGGGATATATTAGTGATGTGTGAAGACGCTTGTGTCCTCTCCACATCCTAAAATGTCTTCTCCTACCCTGCACCTATGTATATTTTGATGTTATTTATAGTATACTTTAACTTTCCATATATATATATATATATATATATATATATATATATATATATATATATATATATTTATATTTATATTTATATTTATATATATATATATATATGACTTTGCTGTTTCGCCTTTTGTGTCACACCTTGTATAATTGATAATCATATTGTCTCCATGAATGATATATTCTCTTCTAATGTGATTTTGAGACAATTTGGACTTGATATTTGATTATTCATGCTATCTGTGATATGATGCATTTTTGAAACTATTTTTGTTTCGTATATCTAAAATGTTGATATTGGACTTCCATTCCTCTATTCACATAAGTATTTGATGTGATTTTATGAGTTTTGATTCTTTATATCTTCATACTCATTGATTGTTGTTAGTTCTTATTTAGCACGATTATTGTTGTTGTTATTTACTCCCACCTTTTTGGATAATGCCATAGGGAGAGAGAAATAAACATACAAGATTCATAATGAATGTGCTAAGTATGTGCTAACACTTTGAATCTAAGATTGAAGTTGCCTTAGATTCAGGGGGAGTAAGATTACAATGAATAAGGATTTTTATTTCCTAGATTTCATGAATTGAATTCACTCATATCTTACTTATTTGCTTCAATTGATATATAGATGTCCAAATTTTTGTTGACTAACTTGATTGGCATCTATGTAAGGGAGTAAGTTTTCATAAGCACAATTATTTATCTTTTTGTTTATGTTTGTTTGTCATCATCAAAAGGGGGGAGAATGTTGAGTATTGGACTTCTCCCTACTTGGTGTTAATGATGAGCAAACATAAATACTTGTGACTAATCCCCTATTTTACAGTTAATCCATTACCTAAGCTTATTATGAAGATCTTCTTGTAATGGATGACACTCAAAGTTGATTGAAGGCAAATGAAATGGATTGGATGATCGTGGATGGTGATTGAAGCTCCATGAAGACTTCAAGATCATACGTTGGATAGAAGAGAGATTTCGTCAATGTAAATTTCTTTTATCTCTTCTAGTATGTAGCTTAGAAGAAGAACATTGATGGAGCACACACACATCCTCATTTCAGTCTTAGGACATCATTAGATCAATTGTCCTTAGACTCCAATTCATTTCTCTCTTGATTGTGTCTGTACTGTTTATAACAGTCGACTGATGAACACTTTACAGTCGCCTGTCTCAAAAACTGTTGACTGTGTTTTGTTCTACAATCGCTGGTTATGCATAAACTTTTACAACCCAGATTTGGGCTTCCCTGTCTTATTTCCCTCAGGCGACTCATGAACGATTTACAGTCGCCTGTCTGAGTGACAGTCGACTGTCTTTTGTGAATCATTCGCATGTCTGTCATCTACCCAAAATCTATTGATATGTCTTTGACAGCCAGTCGACTAATGTTGAATATATAGTCGACTGTCCATTGGATCAGTCGACTGTGTATGCTGCAACAGTCGTCTGTCTGTGAGCCAATTTGTTAACTCTGCTCTCTGGAAATTCTCAGGGTATTTGACAATCGTCTGTATAAGGTTTACAGTCGCCTGTTCAGATTAACAGTAGATTGTTTTATCCTCATCAGTTGTCTGTCATGTTATCCTAGATGTTTTCCAGAATTCTTTAACTTACCCATCTTACGGCCAATCGCCTGTAGAAGAACTTACAGTCGCCTGTTAGTTTAACAGTCGACTGTCTTTGCTTCATCAGTCGACTGTCCATGTGGTAAGTTACCGTTATAAATTCTCACCTACCCTTACTGACCGTGCAATAGTTGACTGTGGTTTTCTCAACAGTCGACTGTCGCCAGTTTAGGTTCAATCCGTTGAGATTTTTCTCACGGATTCCAAAAGGATTTTTGCCTAATCTATTTTGTGGATTTGAGAAACCTATATAAGGGGCTTCTACTGTTACATTGAGAGGTTTCCAATTCTTCCAAGTTTTCATCTCAAGCTTTCATTCTCAAGTTTAAAGCTCTCAAATCCAAAGCCCTAAGAATTTCTATCTTTGATCTCTTGCTCTCCAACCTAGAACCAAAGAGTTATCTTCTAGGCATTTGGTGCAGTCAAGAGAAAGGGCTTTCTCCTCTCTTCCAAGAGATTCTTCAACACACAAGACACTTCTCCTTTAAGTTCTACTTCAAGGCATAGGTGATTGTAAGTGTTGCTTTCATATTTCATAACTTTTGTTATTTGAATTTGCTCTGGGGTTGTGAGAGCGGTTTGCTTGCTCCCAAGTTGTGGGAGCCAAGGTCAATCGATTATATTTCGATTTCACTTGTAGGTTGCTACAAGTGGGTTTTAAGGAAACCTCAAATTAGGGTTCTAAATTGAGTATCCGGAGGTATCCGGGTAGAAGGGACGTAGGATTACCGGGAACAAGTCGGGAAGTGACTTGGGTAATCTGAACCCTTGAAACATCCTTGCATTTGCATTTGTTTCTATTTGGGTTCAATTTTAATTCCGTACTATATTGTTGGTTAGCATTTAAATTGGTGTAACTGTCTTTTTAAAGCTTAAACACTATTCAACACCCCTTCTATTGTTTTCTCCATAGACAGGGTCCTTACAAGGTCCACTCATGTTAGTCATCAAAGATTTAGGAACCCATATTTGCTTGAATTTAATGTTGGTGTTCCTATATTTGCAATGATATGAAGTATGACCAACACTATCACAAGTAAAGCACTTTGCATAAACATTTTTAGCTTTGCTTGGCACATTGTGAAATTTCTAATACTTTCAACATTTTTAGAACCAAATCCAAGCCCACGTCTATTATTGCCATATAATTGATTTCCAAGAATAATATCCAAATTTTGTTTTCCTATAGAAAATCTCTTTAATGACAATTCTAGATTGGTGACTTTGGATTTCAAGATAGAATTTTCATTCACAATCAAAGTGCATTTACTAATGAAAGCTCTCTTGTTTTCCTCTTCTTTATTTTCAAAAGCAATCATTTTTTCTTTAAGCTCATGATTTATCATGCTAATCTTTTTAGTAAGCAATCCATTTTCAATTTTATGTTTAATCAGATCTTTCTTATGCATGCTAATCTCATTTATCAAAGATGGGCAAGAGAGACATTCAGTATTTTCAGGCATGTTTGCTTTCCCCTTTTTCAGCAAATTAATAGTAGTGTTCCATGCAACAAGTTCTTCTTTCAGGCTTTCAATTTCTTTAAAGAAATCACAATTTTCTTGTTGCAATTCAAAGTTACTATCTCTATAGTCATCTACGGTAGATTTTAGCTCTACAATTTTATTTTGCATCTCTTTACAGATAATAAGAAGTTCAGCTTTAGTACCAGAAATTACCTCATCGTGTTTTCCCATCAGAGCAAGATTGATACGAACTTCATGCTTCTCATCCTCATCTTCGCTATTCATGTCCCACATTCTCACCACGACTTTTCCTTTCTTGTCTGCAAAATTAGCCATTTCTTGTGGGCAGTTTCTCATCAAGTGTCATCTGTTCCTGTATTTATAACACAAAACTTTTTGAGTAGCAATCTGATCAGAGGAATTTTAAGCAGAATTAGAGTTATTAGAACGGTTAAACCTGGGTTCCATTTCTGCTCTTCCTTTCTTGGTTTTGATGAACTTTCTGAACTTTCTGACCATTAACGCTATGTTCTCATCTTCATCTTCATCAGTATCTCTAGCTTGAAGAGCTAGTGGTTCTGCTTCTTTTTCTTTCGCCTCTGGTTTCTCTCTAGCCTTTATATTCTGCAGCTCAATCTTGTGGGACATTAAATTACCTATCAAGTCCTCCACCCTCATCTGTGATAGATCTTTGGCTTCTTGGATGGCAGTGACTTTAGGCCTGAACGAACTTGGCAGCGCCCTTAAGATTTTCCTCACTTGATCAAGGCTAGAGTATGGCTTACTGAGGGAGCTAGACTTGTAGACGATGTTGGTGAACCTCGTAAACATCTTTGAAATGGATTCTGATGGAAGCATACAGAAGCTCTCGTACTCTGTGCTCAGTAGGGCAAGTCTAGACTCCTTCACTTGTAACGTTCTCCCTTGCGTCACCTCCAGCGTATGCCATATTTTCTGAACAGTTAAACAATGTGAGATACGATTAAACTCTGATTTATCAAGAGAGAATATAAGCACATTCAGAGCTTTGCCATTTAAAGAATAAAGCTTTTTATCATAGGCATCCAACTTATCTTTAGGCTTAACCATTATGGTGTCTTCAATTTTATTAGTGGGTTGATCATAACCATTTTCAACAACATCCCACACATCATAATCTACAGAGACTAGATATATTTTCATCCCAGCCTTCCAATATGCCAAATCAACTCCATTAAATTTAGGGGGACGGGCTATAGACTGACCTTCAGCAAATGCAGAATCAGATATATTCATGGTCATCTAAAAATCTAGACTAGATCCTCTAAACTGGCTATGTTACCACTTGTTGGATCTGTATCGTAGCATAAAGGTGGGTGAATAGGCTAATAAAACTATTCGTGCAACCCACAAACAATCACATGCAGCTATAAGCACATGCAGCGTAAATAATAAGCAAACACAGATGCACAGCAGATTTACCCTAGTTTAATCGTCCCAATGACCTATGTCCAGCCCCCAAAGTAGATACTATATTAATTATGCGACAGGTACACCCACACGCTAGAGCACGACTTACGTCTCTACACTCGACAGGCTCTCAGTACCCCACAACACATGTGTTCAATACAATTAATATTAGTATGAGCTTTTTATTGGCTAGCCCTAACTAGCCAAGTCCCCTCTTGCCTAGACCAACTAGACAAGACCCCCAAAACGTCACAATGGTAAAATTTTCCCTACAGAGATCTATACAACTACACAAAATAATAGTAAAGAGTTTAGAGAATCTCAGTTTGTGTAACGGCAGTCGTCTCTGTCAATCAGCTCAGGTCAGATCGCATTTGACAAGATGTCGTTGCCAATGTCACGTCCTCACCTCTGGAAGTTGTGGCCTATGTGACTTGGGCTCCTCATTGAAACTTGCGGCCCTATATGCTCTCCTCTGTGCGTTGCGCAATATGTGGTGAAGGTATCTCGAATGAAACTTGTGCAAGATATGGATTGGTTCTCCTTTGAAGTAACTTGTGGCAATGGCGATCTTGGAGAGATAGGTTGTGGCCTTGAGGAGGGTTATGGCTTGGAGATCTATATTGCGGCCTAGAGCTCTTGGAGATGGTGTGAAGTTTTGGCCTTGAAGAGCTTAATGCAAGGAAGAAGGAGATGAAGTTTGTGGCCTTGGTCATGTTGTGCAAGCTAGATTTTTCTACATGAAAGTTGCAGCATTGGCAAGGGGTAGGAGATAAAAGTTGCGGCCTTATTGAGATCTGTGCAATAGGGTATGTCTATGGAGTTGCTTGGCTTCAAAGAGGAGAGAAGATGAAGCTTGTAGGCAATGGAGTTTAGGCTTGGTATGTTGTGCAACCTTAGGTATTTGAGCAACCTTAGGCCTCTCCCTTGGTTGTGGCCGAATTATCCCCTTTGTTTTGGTTGCTCTCTCTTTCTCCCTCCCTCTCTCTCTCTCTCTCAAAAACACTCTCTTGGAATATGGGTTTATATAGGAGAGGATGGGATATGATAGAATTAATTAGAATCCCATATTGATAGAGATGGGAAGGAATCCTAATTTGATTAGGATTTGAATAAATCTCTTAGGATATAGAGTTTGAATATGAATGGCTATGGAATTCAATTTGTGTAGCTATATGATTTGAATTAGATCTTATTTAATCATCTTTGGTTTGCATGAGATTCTCCATATCTCTCCATCTTTGACCGAGTTTCCATTTTGCATGGCATTAGGATTTGAATGTTGCACCAATTGATTTTGAATCAATTCAAATATGGATTTGAATTGATTTTCTCATTATCTTCTCATCTTTGATTTAGTCCAATTGTGGTAGTCATATTCTCCATCTTTGACTTAGTCCACTTGAAGTGTGTATAGCAATTCCTCCATCACTTTTGGCTAGTCTCTCTTTGAGTATTTGCAAGAGTGCCATTCCTGAAAACACTTAGCACACATATTAAATCGTTTACACATGTTTTTTATCATCAAACACGAAGTCATCGATTGTTGTATCCAATAACACGTTGTATCCAACAAACCCATCCAAGAAGGACTTTGCAATCCTTGGGGCCAAGACGTCCTCAAAACCCCTCACGAATTCATCAACAAGCCGATGTGGATCCGCTCGTCACATGGAACCGATCTCAGACCAAAGCTTGGCCCTTTCCTTCCTATGCACTTCCCGGGCGAGAGACAATGCCTCCTCGGTACCCTCAGCAAACCTTTCGACGGATGCCCGAGAGACGTCGGCGGCCGCCAACACCTCCTTCTGCTTCTCCACCTTTGACGTGAGCTCGGAGACCTTGTGGAGTAAGGGATGTAACTCCTTACGAACCTCTTCGCCCGCTCGCTCCGCTGCCTCTGCCCTCAGACGTTCTCACTCGAGGGTCGACTCAAGTTCGGCGACACGCTCCAAGCGCCGCTGCACCTGTACGGTCATCGAGGACCACTACGAGACAAAAGGGATGAAGAACAAACTAAACAAGATGGGAGTGAGAGAATAAAGAGACATATCTACTGAATCTGCCACACCATGCAGTCCACCAGGCTCTTGGAGTGGACCCTTTCCAGGAGAGAGTGGTCCCCTAGCAACGCGGAGCTCTGCGCCAACCGGACAACCACGTCACGGGCGGTAAAAACCGACCCTCCAGATGAGGCCTCAAGTCTAGGCACGAACGAAAATAGTACGTGCCCTACCCCGACCAGGGTATGCTTGACTTGAAGGGTGGGAGAAGCCTCCCCCAAGACTTGTAAACTTCCTTATGAGGCGGCCGACGAGGGACGTGCCACCAGGGAAGCGCTACTCCCTTTTCTATTTTTCTCGGGCCTCAGATCCCGAGTAAGAATGCTTCTTCCTCGACCCCTGCCCCCCGGTCGGTATGGCAAGGTCCTGCTTAAGGCTAGCTGAGGCCCTTTCGTCAGGGACCGGGGTATCGAGAGCGTCAGCCAGGCCCGCTACAACGGGAGAAGAACCTGCATCGGCTGGGGTCAAAGCCAGACTCAGGGGAGCATCGATCGAACCCGTCACTACAGGGGAAGAGTTTGCAGTCGGGGCGCGTTCACTATCTTCAGCATTTGGATCGGTGGCTCAGTTGCACGGATCTCCTCTTCCTCCGTGCGGTACGGTGCATGACCATAGGAGCTTCCCCGAGAGCCCCGAGCACCCCGACAGATGAGTTGATGCACGTCGTAGGGGTGGTTGAACTCCTGATCCACCATTCCAATAAAATAAAGGAGAATCAAGGTAAGCCGAGGGGAAGGACGAAGTCTAAAAAGTGTCTTTACCAGGGGACCACAAGACGCTCTTGAGGAGGAGACCATCCAACAAGGGCCAGGGCAATCTCTTCTCCTTGGGCAAGGCCGACAAGAATGTAACCGCGGCCGGTCGACCTCTGACATGTCCAGCACCAAATCGTAGGCACCTGAACTTCCCCAGCCAGTTAAAATTTTGGCATCCCCGGGGAAAGTACCAAAAACATAACCGTTCTTCCAATGACCGACCCAGCAGGGCAAGCCCAACAGATACTCCATGCCCTTCCTGACATCAATGTGAAGCCATGTTGCCAAAGACATAGCCCGGTTTTTGTAGAAATAAAAGAAAAACGCAAGGACGGCTCCAACCCATGCAGATGACAGATCACGACAAAGTCGACCAAGATCGGATGTAACGTCCCGCTCCCCAAAATACGACGGGAGCGAGAGCGTTACTGGGGTCCGCTTGAACCGGAGCAGTGAAGCTCGGGTTCAATAAGCGTCTGTGGTAAAACGCAAGGGCAGGTCCTTCACATGCTTTTCAGAACAACCAGAATTATTCATACATTACAAGCCACATCTAGAATAATAAGCATCCGTACATGAAATAAAAACAACAAGCCTCAGCTGGGCCGAAATACAACAACAATAACGTACACTCAACAATAACAGAAAGCAAACAACGGCAAGCAGCAACGGAATAGCCCACTAGTTCTCAGCAGGGAGAAACTCGGCGTCTACAGCAAACTCCTGACTCTCCAAGTCAGGTGTCTCGTAAGGAACCTCCTGGTACTCAGGCTCGGGATCTGACATACATCCACAAACATGAATGTATGTCAGCAAGGGTCTGCAAGAAGATGTTAGAACCCAAGGCAAGATATACAAATTTATACTGGATTTAAGAGGCAATTATAAATTAAATGAGATAACAATAAAAGTTTAAGCATGCTGATTTTTAAAGTAAATACATCATAACATACAGTTCTAAGCAATCTAACGAGTAAAGTAAAGCATGTCAATTTCACTGAGGTTACAATTTCACTTTGCAAGTTCCATGTAAGTGTCACACGTCTATAATATGGTTCTCGCCTTTAAGACGTGATGAGTGGGTCGTTCTTCTCACGGGGCTTACCGTGATTGGCGCTAACCCACCGCATACGGATGGTGCCCTTCAAGAGAGTACCCAGTCATACGCCTAGTAGTCGCTCAACCCTAACCCCACCCCAAGATTGGTACTGGAACACGACCAGTCAACTCACATGACATCACGAAAGTCATGATTTCGCCTTCGAGGTGCACGATTTCACGATGTCACTCTCTTGTTAGTCTTTTTAAGGCATGCAACAATTAAATAACATGATCATTTATCTTTACACAACAATTTACGTGGTTACAAGAGTGTCGAGCAATATTTACAACAATTTAACAAAAATACTGAGTATGTGAATTTAACGAATACGACATAAAAATTGATTTTCTTCGCTAATGTTCTAAAATAAGATAAATCAAATTACATGTCGTTGGATCACATTTTTAGCCACGGATGTCGTGGAAGTGATTTCACGCGTCATTTCACGTGCAGGTTTTGAGTTATGTAACTTTACATACAAAAAGCTAAAAGAGCATTTACCTTCGCAAATTCACTATAAATTGCATACTTGCCTGTTTTCGATGATTTTGGTGCCGTTGGGTTCGTCTTGACGGGTGCTTTGTTACGATGATAGTGGTTCTCTGTTTTAGTTAAATAAATCGATGAAGTAGATATTTTGCGAAATACATGCAATATTAAAATAACACCCGAATTGGGTTCGCCTAATTTTATCGGGTTCCCCGGCTAGTGTATCGCCTATATTGTGTTACGCTAACATGGTACGCCTCATTTATACTAATATTATTACCCTAACATTAGTTTCAAAGTTGCTAACATGCTGAAATTATCACTAACAAGCTAATATCAATTCTAATATTAACAATAACTTGTCTTTACTTAATATTAGATAATGACATGGTAACAACTATATAATGACATGGTTAATATTATATTTAATAGTACTACCAACCAACCTACACAATAATAACATACCTACCTTTTAACATGGGTTAATATATACTAACATTCTCTCTCCATCTTTATAACTCTCTCTTCTCTCTATCTTTTTAATAACTCTCCCCCCTCTTTAGTCTGCCTCTCTGTCTCTCTGCTCTCTTTCGTTCTCTCTTTTTTTTTCAAACATTTTGCAGCAAGCAATCAACACCTATAGGAAGACTTACATCGCGCGGCACGAGGGAGGAGAGACGCCGGGGCACTGCGGCGCTCCAGGCGGCGCGGCGGCGGCTGTTCCCGGCGATAGGCGGTGCACGCAACTCCAGGCGACTGCTGGCTTCCAGGCGGGCGGCGGCGGGACGGCTCCAGGCGTGGGTGAGGCCAGCGGTGGAGGTGGGTGTCAGCATAGGGAGAGTGAGGAGAAGAGTTGATGGGTTTGGAAGATGAAGATCTTGGGTTTTGGGGAGTTTTTGTTTTCAAATTTTGTTTTTGGGGTTTTTGAATCTGATATTGATTTGTAAAGAAAATCTGAACTTGATTTCAGATTTCTCTTCTTTTCCTGATTTCTGATTTGGGTTTTATGTTGTTTCTGGTTTGATTGTTGGTTGGTGTTTTGGTTGGCTTGGAGAATTTTGCAGGGGAGATTGATTTTGGGTTGTGATGGGTTGCAGGAAGAAGAAGGTTGAAGGTTATTGTTTGCAGGAGAAGAGAAAGACGATGGTGGTGCCCTGTCATTGTTGTTGTTAAAACAATGGAGGTGTGAAACAACTTGATCGAAGGGAGCTGGCAGTGGGGGAGAGACTTGAAGGTGGTGGTTGAATCTCACCGATACATTTGGTGGGATTCAACCTGGTAGGTTGGGTTTAATTAGAAAATGATTAGGGGTAATTAATTAGGGTAAAGATTTTCATCCAATGGTAAGAAGTTAATCAGTAATTAACTTTTAATTAAGGCTATTAAGTAAAATGTAATTATTAAAATAAATAAGGTAATTAATGAAGTTAAAAGTGATTAGAAATTTGTACTTAGGCTAAGGTAATTAAATTAAGGTAATTTGTTAAAATTGATAGTCGGTTAATGATGATACAGTAAAACGAAGAACGGATACGCGCTTGCGTTGACACACAAAAATAGAACTCGCGTACGAAAACATCTGGATGGTCAAAACGAAAATACGGGCACACACACAATGATACGTCTAGCAGATACCGGCCGTTACATCGGAACTGAATACGGGCCAGCTGGCACATGGACGCTTGTAGAAATTCCAACACCTGGATGATGAAGGGGTGAACAGGGAAGCAAAGCCTCATCCGAAACATCTCGACGTATACCCCTACCTCACGAGCCCAAGGAAAACATCCTCTCATCTTGAAATAAGACTCGAACCCTGTACAGGTAAGAGAGATATTCCTCCCTAATTCTCTCAGCAATGGGATAAGAGACAGTAGAGGCCGATTCGAGAATCGTGGGAGGAACCTCGGATCCCTCAGCTCCGAAAGGATTCCCTCACTGGATCAGATCCTTAAACAGCAGGCCCTTGCCCTTCTCACGGGACGAGGACGCCCCGACGGCCACGATGAAATCATCGGTATTAGGCGAAAAAGCTCCTATTCTCAGCGCCCTCTCTATTAAGCACGACAAAAAACTGAAGTAGAAAAGGGGGTTACCTTGCGAGAGCTGAAGAAGGGGATGTTGAAGAGGAGACAGAGAGAAACTCAGCAACGATAAGAGGAATCAAAAGAAAAATCGGAAAGCGCGGAAGGGATCCCAAAACCCTGTCTTTTTATATGGAAGGCAAATCCAAATTCGGGCCGTCCAAAGAAGGACACGCGTCAACATCCCCCTGAAGGCGGCTCTCTGAATCCCACTTCCAAAGGGTGGGAAATTCATGGCTCATTGTGCCATGATGACCTTCATTTAATGCGTCGCCTTGACTGACGCACCCGTCAAATCCATACGAATCACATCCCTCGGACCGAACTATCATGAGCCAAACGGCCCGAGCGATGGGGGAAATTGATACAACCTCCAAGCGGAGCAGGCGAAGCCCACGGCCGAGTGGGGATTGGGCCCTAATCAGAAGGCTCAGTGAGCGTATCAAGTCACGACAGCCCAAAACCAACATCGAGGATCCGCTTACCCTCCACGATTGAGGAAACCGCCCCCAGATCACGCCCGCCTTGAACACCAGTCAATACACCACCACAGCCGCCTTCATGACCCTTCAAGGGACCATCAAAGCGGACGGACATGAAGGGCGAGACGGCGGGACGCCATAAAGGTGTTGACACGCGAACTTCTATAAGAGGCCAGAAAGACGAAACGCCAAGGGATCAAATACTCAGATCTCAGGTACTCCACCTCTCAAGACCTTTTCCTTCCACCTTATATTTCTCCTCCTCAGCTCGGCCCGAGGACTCATGTATCGGTCTCTCCATGAACCATACTCGATCACACCGAGCATTCTTCAGACAAGTGCTGACTTATGCATTGGAGGCGACTTGGTCGGAACCAAGGTCTGACTCCTTGACGAGCTTTCTCGTCTGTGCAGATCCAAGGAGACGTCAACCAGCCGAATCCACCCTTCAGCACTCCATCGCTCGGGTCCAAACGCTCTCGAGCCCCAGACCCGTCCGACCGTTCGTCCCAGGAAACTGTCGCCCTGCCGAAGCTTCCCTTCGGCACGTCGACACACACGGATCTGCACGTTTCCGCCCAAGCAAACGCTTGGACAACCGACCCCGGAGGCCGCACGCGTCCCACATGACCGCAACGACCCCCGGACCTTCATACTATCACTACTAAAAAATGGCTTTTACCAACGTTTTTTTAACATTTCCCAGCGTTTTTGAAGCGCTGGCAAATGTTTTCCCGGCGTTTTACGAAACGTTGCAAAAATGTTGGGAAAAGAGGGCGTTGCTAAATGTTTTCTCGGCGTTTAGGTGAAACGTTGGGAAATGCCAACTTTTGCCGACGTTTTCTTGAAACGTTGGGAAATGACCAAGACATTTCCCGACATTTTCTTGAAACGTTGGGAAATGACCAAGACATTTCCCGACGTTTTCTTAAAACGTTAAGAAATGACGAAGACATTTCCCGGCGTTTTCTTGAAACGTTGGGAAATGTCCAAGACGTTTGCTGTCGTTTTCTTGAAACGTTGGTAAATGCCCAAGACTTTTGTTGGCGTTTTCTTGAAACGTTGGGAAATGCCCAAGACTTTTGTCGGCGTTTCCTTGAAACGTTGTAAAATGCCCAAGACATTCCCGGTGTTTTCTTGAAACGTTGGGAAATACCCAAGACTTTTATCGACGTTTTCTTAAAATGTTGGGAAATGCCCAACACTTTTACCGGCATTTTCTTGAAACGTTGGGAAATGACCAAAACATTCCCCGGCGTTTTCTTGAAACGTTGGAAAATGACCCAAGACATTCCCAGCGTTTTCTTGAAACGTTGGGAAATGATCGCATTCCCTGACGTTTTCTTGAATCGTTGGGAAATGCCTATGATACAAATTAGATACAAATTACATACAAATGTAGTTTAATATGAATAGATGAAATAACAGTAGAACAAAAATGTAATTTTACATTCTCCTCACCAACGCGTAAGAGTGAAACATGATCAGACCTTGCCACTTTGAAAAAAGAAACCCAGAAAAATACTCGATCAGCTAAATATTGTTTGTTTTGTACAAATACAAATACTTGGCATTACAGTTAAAAAGTCAGACCCTGAACAGTCCTACAATTACAATGCAAAGCCGAAGTTTTCGACAAGAAAGCAAAGATCGCAACATCTGTCTTCGCTCCAAGAATTTGGCTCAAAGTCCTACAAATCACAGACACGACTATCAGTTCTGCATCCATGAATTAATGCTAACAAATGTAATTGCCTTATCATGATCATTACAGAGGAAACAAAAGCTTAAAGAATAGAAATCAAGCGGCAAGGTCAGCTCAAAACATTTACTCACACATATGTAAACATGTCAGTGTATATAGATCTAGATTTTACTGATCATCAAAATGATGTGGGGAATAGAGAAGTGTGTGTTAGTCAACAAATTCTCGTGGCATCCACCATTACATTGATCAAATAACTCAAAGTACATATATTATTCTGAAGGACAATCATGTTATATTTAGCAATTAACTAACTAATATTAGTATAGCATCATAGGTTACTAAGGATGCTACATTACCAAAGCCTTGTATCCATGGTAAAGAGCAAAAACTACACCTAACATCATTTCTTTTCAGAGATAAAAGAGACCACATGACTTTATCTTTCCATTCTTTATAACAAGAGTATTATAATATAGCAATTTTTTTATGTATGTGGTAAAAAAACCTGGGACCTCTTTTGTTCACCCCATAATGCAACCTATTAGAGCATCAACTGTCATTATATATAAATCACATCATAATTTTGATTGTCTTCAACTCTTTTTTCCACCATTTTTTTCTATAAATTCCACCCTCCACCCACTCTACAATTCCCTTTTCCCCTCTTCTGCTTCGTTTCCATCTCTCTCTCTTTCATTAGAGCTCCTAAGCTCTGCTAATCTGCTCTTCCCCAGGCCTTTCCCCTAGTTCCCATTGTTCTCCCTGCTATTATTCGAGTTGAGTTAGTGGAAACCTTGCTCATTTGTATTCAAAAATTACTCTACATCCCATCAAGCTTAAAGAATAAAAATCCATTATAAGTTCCAAAGATGATCAAAATGATACTCACCAAAACAGTTTCACCAGTATTAGTTCCAAATACAGATTTGCACATACATCCAGTATCAGTTCCAAAGCCACCAGTATCATTTCCAAAGCACTAGAAATCCAGGAATCCATATAGCCTATGATACAGACATGAAACTGATACCGATATCGAGATTAATATCCAGACTGCATATAGCATATGATACAAACATCAAAACCACCATAAATTCTGCAGTTAATAGCCAGCACATGTGGATACAAATAAGATAATAGAAACAACCTGGTATCAATGAAATTGCATCATCTCTATTTATTTTCTGTTTTTTTGTTGTTGCTCTTTATCAGAATCCACATAGGTAACAGGTAGAATGCAACAGGTAGAACATTTCTTAAAAAGATTCATTTTAATAAACTGACATTAACTTAAGAGCTTTGGATTACTGTTTCTAATTAGCACTGGATGAAGGTAGCACCTGACCCCCCCCCCCCCCCCCCCCCCCCCCCCCCCCCCCCCCCCCCCACGTAGTAAAAGAAGAAGAATATAGTAATATAGTTCATCTAGATCTGTCAATTTGTTCTGAACCAGGTCTCAGTTTTCATCAGAAATTGGAGAGCATAAGTTTCATCGGATTTTCCCTTGTTTATCATGGAAAGTAAACATGGCTTTAATTTGTGTCATATTAATAACAATAAATTAAACTTTAATCTATCTTATACTCCTCCAGTCTAGATCTATTTACAGGTAATTACAAATGATCACCAACATTTAATATACTACGCAGTATTCCAGGAGCTCATGATTTCTTATGACATCAGGGCTTCATGTATAACAAGATGGCATGACTGTCATTTGGAATGAATAGAAAATAAATTTTAAAAAAAGAATATGCATGTTATAGATCCAAGAAAGGAATAAAAGACAAGGATTCTTACAGTTGAATTATGTGGGATTCATGCTTCACCGTCTGCAGATTCTGCATGCACCAACCACATCAGGTAAGTTTTCAGGACTCAAATGACAGGTTACTGTTAGATCCCTGCCAAAAATTTGAAATCAAACAATATACTCTTCAATGAATAACTTACTCAATTTTCATTTGTTGCTGGATAACTTCCTCCGCTTGAGTTACATGACGGCCTGCTACTAGCATCAGGAACCTCTATTTGCACCCAACATACGAGGGACATTTCAGATACGATACATACATGAAAGTTTATTCTTCTCTTCTTCATCACTAGCATAAACATGTTAGATACATGAAAGTGTATTTGCAGCCAATATAAGATGGTGCCTCTTTGATGGGAACTCGGCATGATGTAAATAATGAAAAATGATAGAGACCTCCACAGCTAGTATATTGGGGGCCAAACTACTACACTAGCGAAGAATTAGAGTGCATTATTTTAACAGGGTGCCCGTGTCATAAAATTACTAATTGAAGTTATACATGTGAATAATGACATTTGGTTATGGTATGTAATAATATTTCTTATTTGGCCTTTTCTTAAAATATAATTATATCTGTTGTTGTCAGATTTATTTGTACTTGTATAGATATCATTGGTAGATGAATGATTAGTGGTTCGCTATTCAGAAGTCGAAAAGGTGTGCACTTAAAAGTCTGAAGTTTTGAATTTAAAATGCTGGAAGTTTTGTATTTTTAATAGTTTTCATGCAATTGCTTTCAACTGCTGCCAAACTTCCCTATTACCTCTGTGAATGAGAGGGCTCTCTGTATGTCTGAATCTTTTTGCTTAAAAAGTGTGATAACTTCCAATTTTGGATGCATCCATGCGAGATACTATACTGACAGGTGTGCAATAGGAGCTAAAAAACTGTATCCATCATCTATCAATTAGTTGAAGATACTATCTTTTTGGTCTAATATTACAAGGAAACTTCAAAATTGAATCTCAAACTCTGATTATTAAGCTGAAACAGGTGAAACTCAATCAAAAACCCATTGTGCTACTTACTTTAATAAGCTTGAGCAAATCCATCCAAAACCTCAAGACAAGCTCACACTTTGCTGAAAGCTATCAACCCAATTCAATGAACTTCGGTAGGGTTGAACTCATTTCAAAATGATTGTTCACTAAATCACAAAAGTCGTTGAGCATTTTGCATGTTCAACTTCTGCGCAATATATCAATTTTAGTCAAAAACTCAGATAGTACAGGCGGTTCAATCCTACTTTTTAGATTAATTGTACGTCTCCCCATTTGACAGCACAATTTTCTGTCACTCATTCATTTTTTATTGATCTAATTTTAATGTTTTGAGCGCATCTTTGGTTTATATTACTTTCGGTCCTTTGAGAGAGCTTTTGTGATCTAGTCCCAAGAGTTTCTGTCACCCACATGGTCTGTTCTATCCTAGCATCGGCAGGGATTTGCAAAAGAAGTTTGTACTCGGCTGGAGAAGAAAGATGGGCAAAATGAAGCAACTGTTGACATATAAATGCGAATTTTTTTTCATGATTAGTTACATTTTCCTCGAGTTAGGCATGTGGCAAATCATTTGATTTTTTAGCCTAGAGATGTACATGATCTCGTATATGCTTTTAATATTACATGTGGCAAATCATTTGATTTTTTAGCCTAGAGATGTAGTGTTATTGAATTTTAATATTTCAAAATTCTGCACTTCTTATTCTAACAGATTCAACAATGAGTACATCACCTGAGACTAATATTCTTATAGGAGGTTCAGAAAATTAGAAAGTTGTCCTTGCATCCTACACCAATCCAAAAATATACTTTCATGGCAATGCAGCAACACACAACAATGGAGACGATCTTTCGACGTTCCTTATTACAAACTAATATTACAAATTTCCAATTATAATTGAACATGGAAACATTAAAGGAAAACGATAATATAAAAGAAACATATTTTAACTGATTTTCTCCTCATTTGACAGGGGAACACAGATAAGGATGATAATGCATCACGCAAAATGGAGCTAGGCCAAAAAAACACAGATTTCATATTAAGATAGCATAGAATGCTTAGGCCTTCCAACCAAAAAACTAAGCTAGCACGAAGCTGCCAACAAATTGTGAAGCAATCAAGCTTACCTTTGATTCTGCAACATCAACAAATTGGGAGATTCAACACTACTCAATCCTGATTTCAATCGGCAGATATTGAGGGATCGGAGACGAAATTAGGGTTAGAAGTTGACAGAGTTAGGCTGTGTCGGGAACGGTGTCACGTCGGTGACGGCAGCCTTTAGGTCGGCGACGGCGGCCTTCAGGTTGGCGATTGATCCCTTGACCAAATTCTCCGATGACGACGATCGATCCCTTAGCTCTAATCAACGTGACAGAGGCGGCGTTGTGTTCACGCTGGAGATACTTATGCACACAGACTTAATTTCCGAAGGGCGTTAGAATTTCTAGGGTGGCGGCTAATAGGGTTTCGGGGAAATTTTGGAGGGAAAAATTTCGTGGCCGCTGAAAAGTAGATGATGCCTCATTTTACACAAAAGTACAACTCCAAGCGATTAAACAGCTGCACATCTAAATATTTCACGTGCCTAAAATGTGTACAAGTATTGTACATAAATTAATTGCATTGCAAATATGCAAATTATTTATAAACCCAAATTTTTTTCACCTCACATGTATTATACGTGCCTAAAAATCATCTTAATGCTAAGCCAAAAGTAAATCATCCATCATCATTCATGATATTATTGATTTTCATGCTGTTGAGGTTGGATATCACTTACACATGATCCATGGGGCACTGCATTTGTCATTTGCAGATGCAAACGTGACGTTTTATCCCAAATTCAAATATAGAGAACAATGTATATACAAAGTTTGTTAGTGTGTGAATTTTTCCCGCGCTGATACACATATACCCTATTTGTTTTTAGTTTTTAAATATATTTTTTACCGTGTTCAACACATTATGAATGGTTAACATATCAAAAATCAAGTGACGTCGACGTTATTTGACTTTCGATCCGATTTTTGCAAGTTCAACAGTTTCAGAGCAATGGAACATCTTGTAACACATGGATCGATGGTCAATTTCGCGACATGTTCAGCAATATTTGGGATTTTGTGATTTTAGATCTTGTACAATAATATGAAATACTCAAATCCCCACAGGCTCATCTCATCTCCCCCTTCTTGATGCAAATTAGAAGCCCTTATATATTTTTTTTTCTTTCATTATGTTAACTAGTTATTTTCTTGTTACATTTTAAATGGATTTTGTTGGCTGTGTGTGTTTGATGATTAATAATGAACCTGGGGTCTAATTGTTTGTTCGATTTACAAGCCTGCCACTAAGGCTTGTTGAAATTCATTTATTTACAAGTTGGCCATTAAAAATTTACAAGACTGCCACTAAAACATTTTCCACCTTACTATATCTACCAACGTTTACATTAAGATGTTGGGATAGGTCTAGCTTTTTCCAACTTTTTTTCCGAAAAGCATCGGCAAAAATCCAACATTTGCCAACGTTTTAAAAAAGCGTCAGAAAAAGTCTCGCATTTATCGGCGTTTTTCGAAAAGCGTCGGCAAAAGTCCAGCATTTCCCTACGTTTCAAAAAACGTCAGGAAAAGTCCTGCATTTGCCGGCGTTTTTCGGAAAGCGCCGGCAAACGTCCAGCATTTCCCAACATTTTAAAAAAACGTCGGGAAAAGTCCCGCATTTGCCGACGTTTTTCAGAAAGCGCCAGTAAAAGTCCAGCATTTCCCAACGTTTTAAAAAAGCGTCGGGAAAAGTCTTGCATTTGCCAGTGTTTTTCGAAAAGCATCGGGAAAAGCCCAGCATTTACCAACGTTCTTATAAACGCTGGTAAAAGTCTAGCATTTGCCGGTGTTATTATAAACGCCGGCAAATGTCGAAATACCAATAGACATTTGCCAACGTTTCTTTAAAACGCTGGCATAAAAATGTTGGTAAAAGTCATTTTTTTAGTAGTGTATATCAATCAGTGGTGAGAAAACACCCCGAAACAGATCGTGTGATTTGGTTATTATTTTTAGTCTTGGATGGTTCCCAATTCCATACTTGCTTAGGGAAAATATCAGGTAGCATTCTAGTCAAACAAATAATACCTACTGAGGAAACTAATAGTCAAAAACTCATTACCTTACTTTGTTAAGGAGACTGTTGGAGCATCGGTCAAAAGAGTTGGTTCCAAAGCCATTGGGGTTCCTAACATGTAGGAGATGTTTGGTGTCAGAGTAGGTGCTTGGTTGGTTGGCAAGATTTGACGCCTATTACACTTGCATTATCTAAAACACTGATTATAGTCTATCATTGTGTTCGATTCGATTGATAGGTTGGGTCCGTGATGAACCATCATCAATCACCTCTATATCTTTTAATTACATTCAAGTTATGGAGATTCCATGTAAAAGTTTGCGTTTATCACCTATCATTTTGTATGATTCTTTAATATAATCAGTTAGGCTGTTAGTGTTCATTGCATATCTCCATTTGTTTGCAGCCTAACGCCGCACTGGCAAATCAACCGGGTCGGGCGAGGGTTAACATGTATTGCTTCGCCTTCCTTCATATGCTTTTACGTGATCAGGCTGTTGGTAAGGGTGAAAGCGGAGCATCAAGATACAGACGTGGAGACAGATTTAAGGGTCAGAAAGTGTGAAATTGGATGGAGACGTCCCAACCTACTGCTACTGCGCCACCACCACCAAATTAAGCATCTTTGATTAGATGTATTGCGCCATTGTTACAAAACTCCTCTTTTTCTGTCTTTGTTTCTTTCACCCGTTATTCCCTGCGCCTGGCCTTGAAACCTCTCCATATGTATGTGAGGCGGTGGTTGCTAGCGTGTAACACGAGCGTTCCGCGTGGGTCGGCCTCACTCCCCACCAATATCAGCCATCGTCTCAGTTTCATTTTCAGTCCATACATATTCTGTCTTCGTCATAAACACTTCACATGGGTTTCTCTTGTCCGCACAATGTTGATCCATCGTTAGCCTCTGGAGAACGTACCCCACGTTGACAGTCGGTTTCTTCTGTTTCGCGAGGTTCACGTGACTTAATAATCTAACAGATCCTCCCGTATCTAATTTCCAATCTGTTGGCGTCCAACACTTTCGTGGATTTGTATGAGATTGTTAAGGGACACGGTTGGACCTCGGGGGGGCTCTCCCTCGGCCTACAATTACGCGGTCGCATGGCCTATGGCGTCCCACGACCGTCAAAGGCGTAAGCGAGTCGAACGACGGGTTGATCCCCCGGCTTTGGCTCCGTCAACCCTAAAATGACTACTTACGGGAGATAATAATAAATCTCAAAGTAAAAAATGGGACTTTTTAAATGGGAATGATTCCATCCTCCCTTGAGGGGACTGTTATTTATTGAGCTCTGATGCTTATAAACGTTCGCAAATGTCTACTGGTATTTCCACATTTGCCGGCGTTTATAAGAATGTCGACAAATGCCAGACTTTTACCAGCATTTATAAGAACGTTGGTAAATGCTGGGCTTTTTCCGGCGCTTTCCAAAAAACGCACGCAAATGATGGACTTTTCCCGACGCTTTTTTAAAACGTTGGGAAATGCTGGGCTTTTGCCGGCGCTTTCCGAAAAACGCACGCAAATGATGGACTTTTCCCGACGCTTTTTTAAAACGTTGAGAAATACTGGGCTTTTGCCGGCGCTTTCCGAAAAATGCCAGTAAATGCTGGACTTTTCCCGACGCTTTTTAAAACGTTGGGAAATGCTGGATTTTTGCCGGCGCTTTCCAAAAATGCCAGCAAATGCGGGACTTTTCTCGATGGTTTTTTAAAACGTTGGGAAATGCTGGACTTTTGCCGGCGCTTTCCGAAAAACGCCGACAAATGCGTGACTTTTTCTGACGCTTTTTTAAAACGTTGAAAATGCTAGAATTTACCGACGCTTTCCGAAAAACGCCGTCAAATGTCGAACTTTTCCTGGTGCTTTACTAAAACGTTGGTAAATATTGGACATGTCCCAGAGCTTTCCAGAAAACGTCGGTAAATGTCAAAATTTTCCCGGCGCTTTACTAGAAATGTCGGTAAATTCCAGACTTTTCCCATCACTTTACTAAAAACGCCGGCAAATGCTATCATTTTGTTTAGTCCCACATCGAAAAAACTATGAAATTTCTCAAAGTTTTATGAAAGCGCCGGTAAATATCATTGACATTTCCCAACGTTTTATGAAAGCGCCGGTAAATACTATTGACATTTCCCAACACTTGAAAAAAAACGCTTGCACATACTGGACTTTTCCCAACGTTTCAGCTAAACGCCGATAAATACCATTGGCATTTCTCAACGTTTTCTCGAAACGCCTGTAAATGTTGTACTTTTCCCAACGTTTCAGCGACACGCCGGGAAAAGTGTACTTTTTCCAACGTTTCGCAAAAACACCACCTTTTCTTTTAGGGCATGTTCGTTTGTGTTAAAGTTGAAGTGAAATTGAGTTGGTTTTTCACTGTTCCCCCCACTATTTCGCACTTTTCCCCACATTTACTCCCCACTTCACCTTTGCTTGTTCAATCCCGCTGCCGTTTTCGTTGCTCTCGTCGACGTGGCTTCCACTTTCTCGCCGTTACGATCTCTGGGCTTTGCGGCAATTTCAGCTGTGAATCTCCATCTGGTGGGTCCCTCGAGCTTGTGATCACCCATATCCACACTGCTGCAGCCGCTCCATCTCCCCTCTTCCCCCAACGGCTCCCTCAACGGTCGGAATTTTTGAGATTTTTCAACCCTAGAAGGAGGAAAAGATGGGAGTTTTTACTCTTTCTTGCAAGATCTGAAGCTAAGGTTGCGATATCTTCTTCGTTGGATCTATAAATCTGAATCTAGGGTTGAGGTGGAGGGATTTGGATGAACGGCGAGGTTACAGCTGTGCTTCATCGGCGGTTGCGGGTGATCTGCCGCTGGAACTGAGGTATCTTTGGTTCTGTACGTGCATCATCTTTGCTCCTCGAACAGCTCTGCTCACTGAGGTATAAAATTTCTGATAATTTCAAGCTCTATTTGTCAAATTAGGGCAAGATTTCAGTAAAAGTGGTGGCTGTGATCTGCTGAAACATGCGGAATTTTTTCGATTTATAACTGAAATGCATGGGCTAACGATTATATACGTGGGTATTTCGATGAAAATTTCGTGCAACTTATGGGTGGTAGATATTATTCGCCACATCCCATACGGGAAGGCATGAACGATAAGTTACATTTCACCAAGCAATCGCAATCCATATGAATCCGTAAATATGTCGGTTATATACTGATTATTGCCCAATGATGATACACCCAACATGTGGCTGAAAAGATGGCTTTTAAAAAATCCAGTATGTATTATGCACTTCGGAGGGCTCGTGGGTAATAATTCATGAAATGTATGCAATTTGTATGGGTGTTCAAGTTGTATGGTTGAAGAGAAATAAATTATGTTGGCTTGAAATTTATATTGGATGAAATTGGCTAGCACAGCAGAAGTATTACGAGGTACCTAAATATATGAACCCTACGTAAAAGAGCCCAATGATGAGACAAGTGCAGTGAGTTAAACACAAATGAACAGACCCTAAGAGGTTCTGGATTTGGATTGATGATGCAACGTTGGTAAATTGGTAGGGTATGCTTGACGTATGTCAAGAAACCACCAAAGAAAATTAAATGCTTAATAATCTGAGGGCAATTGTTATGGATTCATGAGTGGATTAAACATGATTGGTGGTGGATGTTTCATTTGGTATTCAATGAAACTTGTAGGCTTTAAATTTATAAATAGTTTGGCATATGTTTAAATGTAGTATACAATTTGTGATGTCACATGTACATAGTTTTTTCTATTTATGAAGCATTAATATTACGTATTCATATTTATCTATGCCATATGAATTAATATTTTATCCCCATTAATATTTCCCCTTTGTATAAATATAGACAACATTAATATTTCACCTAGCAAAGTCACATGTGCGCTATGCCTTCTCACTTCGCAAGTTGTTCTGTTTATATGTAAATTGCACGATTTTATTACAAATGTAAATGCCTTGTACAACGTATGATTGAATATATGTTTGATGCAAAAAAGGTTTTGATGGATGAAAGTGGAGAAAATTTGGGTTTTTCATTGTGTGCTTTGGCCGTGGCTGCTATCATTTTTACCATTATATTCATGGAGTTATACGATGACGATAGTGATCTCCCTCTACCTAGGGATCCGTCAGCAATTCGTGATATTCATAGAAAATCACACATGCATCGAATTCTGTTTGGTTCTGATAGTAGTTGTTTACACTACTTAAGAATGCATAGAGAGGCTTTCCTGAATCTTGCTACGTTAATGCGAGAAAGCTGTAGTCTCAAAGACAGTAATAAAGTATCAATCGAGGAGCAGTTGGCAATGAATCTTGCCTGCTTTATCTAGCTCCATCATTCCAATTTGCTCTTGCTGTAGCTTGAATTCAGTGGAGCTGGCTCTTTGATGTATAACTGGGAGCTGGGAATTTTTTTCTTGCCATTTTTCTCTTGCTGTAGCATGACAGCATATGCTCTGGCCTGCTGTATCTATGCTTCAGCAGTCCAATTTACTCTTTCTTATTTGCTTGGCTTATTTGCTGTCTCTCTTGCTCAACCCATGGATTTTAGATCAATTTGTGGCTTATTGAACAGTGAAACCAACTTACTTTCACTTCAACGTTAACACAAACCAGCAGTCCAATTTGGAAGTTAGATCATATAGCCCAATGATGATAATATGGCTTATTGAACTGAAATTCTGGAGGGCTAGCAATTAGGATCCTTAATTCCCTTATTTGGTTCAGAATATTAAAGAAATGGCTTATGATAATTTTTATTCATGCTACAGCAGGCCAGAGCATATGTGGTTTAAGCATGCTCAAAAGTGGGTTTGGTTGGATTCAATTCATGCATTGGGAAATAATGGGCAAATAATATAGGAACTAGTTGCAAGCAACCAGAAGTGGACATGTACAAATAAATTATGTGAGTGCTAATTATTGAAAAACAACTGATGTGGTGAGGTAGCAATAAGCTGTAGCCCATCAGTAGGAATGTTAGTGACAATTTTATCTTGCCAGCTGTTTCTATCTGCATTTTCTCTTGCTCTTTCTGTATCATGAAATCAGATGCTCTAGCTTGCTTTATCTATGCTCCAGCAGTCCAATTTGCTCTTGCTGTAGCGTTTTGAGCTTGCTATTTGATGAGTAACTGGGAGGTAATTATTTTTTTCTTGCCACTTGTCATTATGTTGCATTGAGTTCTCTTCATTTAACACTTGGTTTGGTAGTTGAATTTGGGATTTCTTGTGGTAATTCTGAGCATGAAATCAAATGCACATTTTTCATTTTGCTTTAAGTTTATGATGGCTCTTGGCAGTTTGCTCTTTATGTAGCTTGAAAACAGCTGAGCATGCTCTTTGATGAATAATTGGGAGTTGGTAATTTTTTTCTTGCCACATGGCATGTTGTTGCATTGAGTTCTCTTTATTTTACACTTGGTTTGGTAGTTGAATTTGGGATTTCTTGTTGCAATTCTGAGCTTGAAATCAAAAGCACATTTTTTGCTCTAAGTTTATGATGGCTCTTGGCATTTGATCTTGATGTAGCATGCCATCAGATTCTCAGGACTGCTGTAGCTATGCTACATTCCAATTTGCTCTTTCTGTAGCTTTAAATCATTTGAGCTTGCTCTTTGATGATTAACTGGGAGTTGGGAATTTTTTTCTTGCCACTTAGCCTGTTGTTGAATTGAGTTCTCTTCATTTGACACTTGTTTAGTTAGTTGAAGTTGGGCTTTTGCTCTTGCTGTAGCATGATAATTGATGCTCTGGCATGCTGTATTTTTATGAGTTGCATTAGCATTGAACTTTATGTGATGATCTGGCCTTACTGTAGCATGCTTAAAGTTGATCTTTGCTCTTGATGTATCATGAATGCTCTTTGCTCTATGCTCTTGCTGTATTTTTGTGACATGACCTGATGTAGCATGAATGTTGAGCATGAAAGTATGGCATTTGATTTTGCATGAAATAATGTGGCCAGCTGTAGCCAGACTGTAGCTTGAATGCTGAGCATCTGGCCTGCGGTAGCATCATCTGGCCTGCTGTATCATCTGGCATTTTCTCTTGCTCCTGCTGTATCATTTGCTGTAGCATCTGGCCTGCTGTATCATCTGGCCTTGTCACGCCCCGCTTCCCAAAATGGACGGAAGCGAAACGTAACGAGGCCCGCTTAGGCCAGATCTTAGAAGCTCGGACCCAATAAGCGTCTGTAGAGGTACCATTTTAAAAGATTTTCAGGTTCTTGCATTTTTATAGTTCGAAACAACAAAAGTACGGAAAAGATATTGCATTCATTAAATTAGAGATTTAATATCCGACAAGTACAAAGTCTAAAAGAAGCCTAAGTGTTGGCAACAACTATCTAAGGGAAAACTGAAAGCCGTAACCTCTGAAAGTGGCGACTAAAAAGACCTCAAGGTCTGGTCCTTGTCAGATACGTACTCTGATGACGACGTCCTCGGCTCCACGTACTCCAGCGAGTCTGCTTCGTCCACGATCTCTGGCTGAACACCCGACGTACATCACCCAAGAAAAAGGAACTGTACATCAGGTAAAGTCTACAAGAAGGGTTAGACTTTACTGCAAGTGCACCGAACTTTAAACAACGGTTTACTGGTTGATTAGCAGGCTGAGGTTCTTTTACACAACAGATTACTGGTTGATTAGCATGCTGTGGTTATAACAGAGTAACACGACAGGAAGTAACGCAACAGGAAAGTAAAACGGGACAAGTAGTAGTCGTAGCGTGTGCTACCAACTACGGGACTAACCTACAGGTGTCAAGACAAGACGGGACGTGACGGAAACAAGGCAGGACAAGACAAGTGAGACACGAAAGGGTTCACGCCTTACGGTTCGAGGGGGATCAGACCCTCTTGCCGTGCACACGCTCAACCCAACCCCAAACCCCAAGACAAGACAAGACATGACACCAGTACAAGGGATCACTCGCTCTAGCTTGGCGAGTGCCCTATTGCCCGCAGGCTGAGAATCCGTACAAGGGATCACTCTCTCTAGCTTGGAGAGTGCCCTATTGCCCTCGGGCTGTGTATCCGTACAAGGGATCACTCTCTCAACTTGGAGAGTGCCCTATTGCCCGCAGGCTGTGAATCAGTACAAGGGATCACTCGGAGAGTGCCCTATTGCCCAGCGGGCAGTGCAAGACGGGACGGGACGTGACAAGACAGGAAGGGTTATTCTAGGGTATCCACACACACACACACATGATAACCCTAGAGCATCAAAAAGTTGTTGTTGTCAGGCTCAGACTTCGTCGTCAAGTCTGAGCCGTCAGGAGTCGTCCCGGACGCTATCATTTCACGTCCGGTTCTATTTGTTCACAGTTAAAAATTCTAACCAACTAGGGCCTAAGCACGGCCAAAAGTGCAAGTGGATACACTTTCCTGCGATGGCGAGTGTGTCGTCCTCTCGAAGCGTCTCGTCCAGGCGTCTCGTACAGTCGTTGCGTCCGCGGTAGTCCGTCTGAAATAGTGTCACGGCGGCGGTGTCAGGTCGCGATTTTCATCAAGTCCTATTAGGGTTTGTTTCTAGTTTATCGGGGCTATCCTATTTGTCAATCATCACATTTTGGTGTTTTGTTCCGCCTAAATCGACCACTACCCTATATGCACAGAAAATTTGTCCGATGATCGATTTCTACAGTGAGCAGCGTTTTACTGGTGCGGAAAAGTAAATTTAATTATTGTTGTTCAGTTTTAGTTAAGGTCTAGTTTGCTACAGTGTGGGTTTCGCTACGAGTTAGGGGGGACTAACCTGGTGTGAGGAACGCGCACTAATCTGACGTCGGGTCTGGAACAGTAGCGGATCACGTCGCGGCTCCAGTTACTCGACTGCGGTAGCGCGTATTCCTCGCTTCAACTTGACGTTGCCTCGTTGTTTGCAGGAAAGCGATCGGACGGCGGCCTAGGGACGGGGACGGTCGATGCGCGACGACTGCGGTAGCGAATGGATGGCGAAGCAGTCGGGGAGCAGCGAGCGCGTGGCCGATAACGGCGAGTGCGGGAGGCATGGACATATCTGCGAAAGATTTATAAAACATAAGCTAAGAAATTAACTAATTATAGTACCATCAAAATTTATCCCACATTAATATAGTTATAAACAACTATACTAACATTATTCCAACACACATTCTGTTTACATTTCTAACTTTTTCTAACTCTCCTTTACATCAACAGAATCATTATTCTTATAATTAATAATGTAACTCATTGCTAACGTGCATTACTAACATTATGACAGCATGTAACAACTGTTATTAACATATGAATATTAACTTCTATATACAATAACTGGGCTAACCTCTCCACAGAACTAATATCATAACCCTAATATCATTAACCTAATATTATACTAGTCATCATTTTCATTGATCGCTATGCTACAACCTTTACGTACTGAGCCAAAACTATTGTACTTCATATTTTTACCTTCACGCTCGCGTGTGCTTGCAGGGGGACGGGGCCGTCAGCTTCGAGAATCGCCGGAGGCACTGGTGGCACGCGGTCATCAGAGGGCAACGCCTCCGAGTGTGGCAGAGGAGTTCGCCGGTCGGGGCTTGGCTGCCACGGGCTCGTCGGGGAATGGAGGAAGCGACGCGCAGTGGCGTGGGTGACCGTCAGCGAGAGAGTTAAAGCAGGGAGTTATCAAGCGGGTGGATAATGGGGGTCGGGTTGTCGAGGCGCGCGGCGGCGATGAGGGGAAAGGGTTTCCTTGCGGTTCCGAAGGGAAGAAAAGTGACAGGCGTCCGCTGCATTTGTAAGGGAAAAATAAGGGAAATGACGTGTGAGAGTGGGGAGAGAGGTTGGGCCCATGCATGACGTGGGGAGGGAGATAAGGGTGTTGGGTAGTTAGGATCTTAAGATATCAAATAGGCTAGAATTTATAAACAGGTTAGATTTTGTTTTTTTAAAGGATTTAATAAGTTTTGGTATTATAAGATTTTAAATAATTTAGTTAAGATTTCAATCTGATTTGGATTTTTTTTAAAAAAAACGTTCAGAGCTTACTAATTTAAAACTTTTTTTAAAAAAAAGGTTTAATAGTTAACAATGGAAATATGCAGATTAGTCCAAAGACATCCTAAAATTAAAAAGAAAATGTCACGGTGATCACGCCTCCGAGAGGGTTGTGAAAACGGGGTTCGGTCACGCGTCTGAACTACGGAGAACGATATTAAAAATTAAATACTGAAACACGCACACAAAACAACAAAGATACGCGCTAAAATGCGTACGGTCGGAAAGTGACCGTTACATTCTACCCACCTTAGAAATGATTCCGTCCTCGGAATCACTTATAATAGTAATAATAATATCTATAAACACTTAAGCCTATAACTCCCATCTTCCACACAATGATCTCTAATCCTGTAAATTCAACATCGTTTCTCAAATAATCCATCATAACCCGTCTTTTCACTAGATAATGCCACGACTAAACTCACACCCTAACACTTAACTATAGACCCATCACTGCTGTTCAAATTTCCAACTCCAAGTTCTCATGAAAGATTAATAATCATCTCCTCATACCATACCACTCTATTAAACATCATTGATCCATAACATTTATAATTTCTCAATCTCTTCCCCATATTCATCAATCTCCAAAAATGAGATTCTAGTTAACCACCAATCCAAGACAAAAACTTGGTCTATCCTATACTACCCTCAACAATAGCTGTGTCTTCAATACATTCTTGTCATATCTTCCCATAATTTTATCTACCAAAAATTTGGACTATCAAGATCACATCTCAACCTACCTATTATAACTAATCCCAAGCAATATTAAGTCCGACTACCTAACCATCCATTTATCTCAACGCGTCGTGTTACTCCCAATGTCTTCTCACGTCAACTCAACAATCAGTCTCGATGCTAATAAAAGCTCTATTCAATCTCATGATCACCCTAACTCCTACCATACTCTGTAGCCATCCCTATCTACCATTCGACTAAGCCTCAAATCTGACAGTTCTCATCTTCACGCATATAATCTCATTCAACCAGAATTCTCCATTGAGTCCGACACACTTCAGTTTCATAAATAAGGCTTGGACAGCCCATTCTTTTCATCCGAAAGAAATCTATTCCAATATCCTTATTGTTCCAAAATCGGTTAATCATTGCTATAACAAATCTCATCTCTCCCTGAGCCTACCCGCAACCAAAATCCTACCACAATAATAGCTAATCCCAAAACTATAACAACCATAACATAACATTTCTAAATGGAGAGGGAGAGAAGAGAACGGGAAACTGAAACCAGTGACACATTTTTTTAAAACATTTGGAAAAACGTGTGGAGTTGCGGTAATGGATAAGGGTGGATAAGTGATTTGTGATCTTGTGAGCAAGTTTCAAAACTTTAAAGATTTGGTTTAAAAGAAAAACAAAGTTTTGATACAATCACATGCAGTCAAAGATAAGCTATTCTATAATTGTGAAAACTACGTCTAAGGAAATTGTCTGCTATGACCCTATTCATATACGTATGAATACCGTCATTCAGACAACTTCAATCATATCATGGTTAATACTGAGTACACATTCAAGACACAAAAGGCAATTATCAGGATCTTAAAGATGACACACTCATACAGGTCTACACACTCTACTTATACTCATGCATCACGACAACATCACAAACCAATGGGCCCACTACCAAACTAGAGTTGACATGGCAACTACAAGCACTAATGTCTAAACAATAGAGGAAAGAAAACTAAACCAAAAGAGAAACGAAATGAGATCGGAAAGAACGAGTTCAAATAAGGCGGGGTAAGGATGGTAGTTGGTTGGATGGAGCAAGAACATTCCTCAAAATAATTAGATAGATAAAAGGCGAATTACGTGTAAAATAGGATATCATATACTTTTATACTTATAAAAATAAGTAGTAAAGAGTGAGCAGATGGTAAAAAAATTATTACAACTCGGAATAAGAGTTAGACGAAGGAAACAAAAACAGGGTGAGGTAGCGGTTGTTTTGCAAATGAAAATAGGTTTATACCAAGATTTTCGAAATATGAGCACGATGGACATAGAGAGAAAGAAAAAAAATAATTTAGAATTCTATTTAGCTTAGAAAAATATACTCTAAAAGTGCGTGCGTTTAAGTGGTTAAAATAAATTTCGTAGTTTAGAAAAAGTGATACATTGAATTTTCAAAATGGTAACAAGTTTTAAAACTGAAATATGAGAGATAACGATTCGAAAACGAGTACGAGGTATTGACTTAAAAATTTACGACCGATAAGGTTTCAAAGTCAATGAAAGAATTTTAACTCAACCAAAAACAAGAAATTTTTAAATATATAATATATGGGTTTTCGAAGAAATTTAGCTGCGCGATAAACTTATTAATAAATTTCGAAAATACTTTTAGAGGAAGCAGAATTGGTCAAGGAAGGGATTTGAAGGATCGATGATAATCGTCAGGAAACGATCACGTGAATCGGGAGACAGGAAAATGATCGCTTGAAGGATATGTGTAGGATACGAACCGTGAAGAGCTACGATGGAACATTACGGTCGATAACACGAAAATGGTAATGATCAGGAAGACGCTAGAAGTCATGGATTCTATTTATCGGGTCGTCTAAAGATCAGGAGAGCTCGACACTAAGATTTTCTAATGAGCTAGACTGTAACCAGGATCTAATGGGAAGGTTCCTAAGAGATTCAAGGTTAGTTCTGCTGGGCTCGAAGTCGGTGGATCTGGGTGGGCGACTAAACTAAAAGAAGGACTCTAGAAATCTAATTTGGTCAGAACTAGAGAGGGGCTACTAAGGTATCCTAAGACGGGTGCAGCTAAATCTTAACCAAGGTGTCGGACTATCCAACTGGGACGTCTACCTAAGTCTTCCTACCATCTAAGACTGGGAACCCAATTCAGACTTGTACGTGGACATTAAATGAATGCGGTACTCTTATTGTTCCGAACTTTTGCAAGACCTGCATGGGCCACCACTAAAACCTGTCACGCCCCGCTTCCCAAAATGGACGGAAGCGAAACGTGACGAGGCCCGCTTAGGCCAGAGCTTAGAAGCTCGGACCCAATAAGCGTCTGTAGAGGTACCATTTTAAAAAGATTTTCAGGTTCTTGCATTTTTATAGTTCGAAACAACAAAAGTACGGAAAAGATATTGCATTCATTAAATTAGAGATTTAATATCCGACAAGTACAAAGTCTAAAAGAAGCCTAAGTGTTGGCAACAACTATCTAAGGGAAAACTGAAAGCCGTAACCTCTGAAAGTGGCGACTAAAAAGACCTCAAGGTCTGGTCCTTGTCAGATACGTACTCTGATGACGACGTCCTCGGCTCCACGTACTCCAGCGAGTCTGCTTCGTCCACGATCTCTGGCTGAACACCTGACGTACATCACCCAAGAAAAAGGAACTGTACGTCAGGTAAAGTCTACAAGAAGGGTTAGACTTTACTGCAAGTGCACCGAACTTTAAACAACGGTTTACTGGTTGATTAGCAGGCTGAGGTTCTTTTACACAACAGATTACTGGTTGATTAGCATGCTGTGGTTATAACAGAGTAACACGACAGGAAGTAACGCAACAGGAAAGTAAAACGGGACAAGTAGTAGTCGTAGCGTGTGCTACCAACTACGGGACTAACCTACAGGTGTCAAGACAAGACGGGACGTGACGGAAACAAGGCAGGACAAGACAAGTGAGACACGAAAGGGTTCACGCCTTACGGTTCGAGGGGGATCAGACCCTCTTGCCGTGCACACGCTCAACCCAACCCCAAACCCCAAGACAAGACAAGACATGACACCAGTACAAGGGATCACTCGCTCTAGCTTGGCGAGTGCCCTATTGCCCGCAGGCTGAGAATCCGTACAAGGGATCACTCTCTCTAGCTTGGAGAGTGCCCTATTGCCCTCGGGCTGTGTATCCGTACAAGGGATCACTCTCTCAACTTGGAGAGTGCCCTATTGCCCGCAGGCTGTGAATCAGTACAAGGGATCACTCGGAGAGTGCCCTATTGCCCAGCGGGCTGTGCAAGACGGGACGGGACGTGACAAGACAGGAAGGGTTATTCTAGGGTGTCCACACACACGCACACACATGATAACCCTAGAGCATCAAAAAGTTGTTGTTGTCAGGCTCAGACTTCGTCGTCAAGTCTGAGCCGTCAGGAGTCGTCCCGGACGCTATCATTTCACGTCCGGTTCTATTTGTTCACAGTTAAAAATTCTAACCAACTAGGGCCTAAGCACGGCCAAAAGTGCAAGTGGATACACTTGCCTGCGATGGCGAGTGTGTCGTCCTCTCGAAGCGTCTCGTCCAGGCGTCTCGTCCAGTCGTTGCGTCCGCGGTAGTCCGTCTGAAATAGTGTCACGGCGACGGTGTCAGGTCGTGATTTTCATCAAGTCCTATTAGGGTTTGTTTCTAGTTTATCGGGGCTATCCTATTTGTCAATCATCACATTTTGGTGTTTTGTTCCGCCTAAATCGACCACTACCCTATATGCACAGAAAATTTGTCCGATGATCGATTTCTACAGTGAGCAGCGTTTTACTGGTGCGGAAAAGTAAATTTAATTATTGTTGTTCAGTTTTAGTTAAGGTCTAGTTTGCTACAGTGTGGGTTTCGCTACGAGTTAGGGGGGACTAACCTGGTGTGAGGAACGCGCACTAATCTGACGTCGGGTCTGGAACAGTAGCGGATCACGTCGCGGCTCCAGTTACTCGACTGCGGTAGCGCGTATTCCTCGCTTCAACTTGACGTTGCCTCGTTGTTTGCAGGAAAGCGATCGGACGGCGGCCTAGGGACGGGGACGGTCGATGCGCGACGACTGCGGTAGCGAATGGATGGCGAAGCAGTCGGGGAGCAGCGAGCGCGTGGCCGATAACGGCGAGTGCGGGAGGCATGGACATATCTGCGAAAGATTTATAAAACATAAGCTAAGAAATTAACTAATTATAGTACCATCAAAATTTATCCCACATTAATATAGTTATAAACAACTATACTAACATTATTCCAACACACATTCTGTTTACATTTCTAACTTTTTCTAACTCTCCTTTACATCAACAGAATCATTATTCTTATAATTAATAATGTAACTCATTGCTAACGTGCATTACTAACATTATGACAGCATGTAACAACTGTTATTAACATATGAATATTAACTTCTATATACAATAACTGGGCTAACCTCTCCACAGAACTAATATCATAACCCTAATATCATTAACCTAATATTATACTAGTCATCATTTTCATTGATCGCTATGCTACAACCTTTACGTACTGAGCCAAAACTATTGTACTTCATATTTTTACCTTCACGCTCGCGTGTGCTTGCAGGGGGACGGGGCCGTCAGCTTCGAGAATCGCCGGAGGCACTGGTGGCACGCGGTCATCAGAGGGCAACGCCTCCGAGTGTGGCAGAGGAGTTCGCCGGTCGGGGCTTGGCTGCCACGGGCTCGTCGGGGAATGGAGGAAGCGACGCGCAGTGGCGTGGGTGACCGTCAGCGAGAGAGTTAAAGCAGGGAGTTATCAAGCGGGTGGATAATGGGGGTCGGGTTGTCGAGGCGCGCGGCGGCGATGAGGGGAAAGGGTTTCCTTGCGGTTCCGAAGGGAAGAAAAGTGACAGGCGTCCGCTGCATTTGTAAGGGAAAAATAAGGGAAATGACGTGTGAGAGTGGGGAGAGAGGTTGGGCCCATGCATGACGTGGGGAGGGAGATAAGGGTGTTGGGTAGTTAGGATCTTAAGATATCAAATAGGCTAGAATTTATAAACAGGTTAGATTTTGTTTTTTTAAAGGATTTAATAAGTTTTGGTATTATAAGATTTTAAATAATTTAGTTAAGATTTCAATCTGATTTGGATTTTTTTTACAAAAAACGTTCAGAGCTTACTAATTTAAAACTTTTTTTAAAAAAAAGGTTTAATAGTTAACAATGGAAATATGCAGATTAGTCCAAAGACATCCTAAAATTAAAAAGAAAATGTCACGGTGATCACGCCTCCGAGAGGGTTGTGAAAACGGGGTTCGGTCACGCGTCTGAACTACGGAGAACGATATTAAAAATTAAATACTGAAACACGCACACAAAACAACAAAGATACGCGCTAAAATGCGTACGGTCGGAAAGTGACCGTTACAGGCCTGCTGTATCATTTGCTCTTGTTGTATCATCTTCCCTGTTGTAGCATCATTTGATTTTGCATGAAAGCACTTGGACTGTTATATCTTCATCTGGCCTGCTGTAGCATGAATGCTGAGCATGAATGCCCAATCATCTTGACTGATACTGGATTTTTATAAAATGCATGTAGTATATATCATTTTTTGTGGATTTGGTTGAACTAGCCCAATGATGATTATGTGGAACAAGGTTTATCCGTTAATATGGATGGCAGGCAATTAGGTTCCTTCAGTACCCATGTTGGAGCAGAATTTGAATGCTAATTAATTTCTGAGTTGGTAATTGACCATGAAATGGGTTGAAAAGATTGTGATCCTTGGGAGTTTTTCCCTATGCATTATTTGCTTGATATGATGTGTTATTGGTGGGATTCAATTCATCTCGGGGGCATGTGTGGGTTGAAAATAAAGGATCCATTGCCAAGCAACCTAATGGGGATATGTAAAATTATAACCTGAGGGCCACTGATTGTTAAACTATATGAATGTCCGCAATAAGCTTCCTGCATTGGCAATCTTCTTCTATTGGCAATCTGGTTGGATTCAATTAATACGGTTATCATTATGCTTACTTCTTCCATCGGCAATCTGCTTCTATTATTATATGCTCTTTTTGTTTGACTGTTCGTTCTGAGTTCTGAACGCTGCCGCCACCCTACCAAACCAATGATCAATACTTTTCGTAGGTATGATGTTCCCTCTTTCATTTAAAATTATCACTTTTTATATGTAAAATGTTATATGTTAATGGGGATTTTTTTTGCTTGCCAGGAACATATGAGTCAACAGTCAAGCGCTACTTGTTGATCTCGGCAGAGAGATGCGACACGTGGCAAATTTGATGCCGATTTCGATGACTACAAGATATGCTATTGTGGGCTTCAGGTCCCGAGAAGGACGTCATGGACAAGAGCAAACCCTGGGTGTAGATTTTGAAGTTTTACAGCTCGAGAGCATCGATGCACATTCTTCCTATGGAAGGATCCCCCCACACTGAGTTATCAAGGATGGTGATCATGCATTACATGGATGAGATTGAACGAAGGCCCACTACTGTAAGTTCGAGTCGCCTTTGACCGAGAGTAGGATGTTAGAGATAGAGGGACGGCTGGAAACTGTTGTTGGTCTACTTGAGAGGACCACTGTGCAGTTGGAGAGCATCGTATCCGATTACCGTTCCATTAAGGCCGGACTACTATCTCTCTTAGTTGTAATAGGTTTTTATGTAATTTTGATGTATAACAATGTTCTTTGATGTTAAACACTGTTATGGATTATTTGTTATATCAACATGTGGATGGTGGGGTTTTTTAGTTCTAATTGTTTATCGTTGGGATATGTTAATTGATGTTTAACACTGTTGCTGCTGTATTACAATATCAGTTGATGTGGAGATTTACATTTGTGACTTCGATATCATTTTGGAGGATTGATGTATTTTGAGGTGGTTGGTATTTGGACGACTTTTTGTTGTAATTTACGGTATATCTATGGTTGATGTATTTTGGGTTGATGTATCACAATATCACCATTGTCTGAATTTTTTTCTTATTTATTTATTGATGGTTATTTGAGGGAATACGAAAATGTCATAATAAACTATATGTATTTTTTGGGATATTTTAATTAGTTCGTCATAATGCAAGGGGGTCATTGTTCTTTTATTTTGTGATTGGGGAATTTTTGGTTTTTATATCAATTCCACAAGAAATGCCAGGGGGGTCATTGTTCCCCTATTCCTACCACATCCCACTCACCACTTTCACCCTCCAACTTTCACAACAACATTCACAACCCACTTCAACACAAAAAACACAATAAAGTTGTGTAGGCCCCACAAAAAATTTCAACATCCACATTCGCAACACACTTTCACCCAAAAAAAACACAATACTCTATTTTACCCAACACTATTCACCACTTCAACAAACCAACCACTTCAACATAAAAGAACAGGCCCTTAGCAACACACCCTTTTGGCAACATCTTTCCGGCGTTTTGTAAAACGTCGGGAAAACATTTGCCAACGCTTCAAAAACGCCAAGAAATGTTAAAAAACGCTAGCAAAAGTCTATAAAAATCTTTTATATAAAGGGTATATTGTGTTCTCTTTTAGAGCATCGACCATAAATGCCCTTTCTTTCCCTTCTACAAGAAACTTGGGATTTTATTCTTAGGCTTTATTTGTAGGTTCGGTAATTTATAGCAATTTGTGGATTTGTACTTTATAATCTACCCTTCTAGTGTAATGACCATCACGAGGTAGTCTTCAGTGAATGTACACCATAGCACCGAACAATTTAAATCTTTTATGTCATCTGTATTACTAGTTGTTTACTTTTCTACCCATTTGAGCTAGTCGATATTGGGACTATTAGAATCAGGATGCATGATGGCATGTTGAGAACTCTTGTAGGCTCTGTTAGGTTGCAAGGAAACGGAAAGAAAAGGAAAGAAAAGTGATGGGAAAGTTAATTTCAATTGTTTGGTTGTAAAGAAAAGTAAAAGG
Source organism: Scilla litardierei (assembly GCA_030789695.1). Classification (NCBI taxonomy): domain Eukaryota; kingdom Viridiplantae; phylum Streptophyta; class Magnoliopsida; order Asparagales; family Asparagaceae; genus Scilla; species Scilla litardierei. The sequence continues at coordinate 99,044,949 of CM061133.1, read as the reverse complement.
AAAGAAAATGAGGAAGAAAGTGAAAGAAAAAAATATATATAATTTTTCTCTCAACTTTTCTCTCCCAAATCGGAATGAAACCGTTTTCTTTCCCAAAAAATATATACCATTTTCCTTTTACTTTTCCTTATAATTTTCCTCACTAACCAAACATATAAAAGAAATTGGTTTCCTTTTCCTTTTCTTTTTCTTTCCTTTTCTTTTTCATTTCACTTTTCTTTCTCTCAATTTCCTACCAACCAAACACATCCGTATAGCGTCAGAACATAACAGGTCTGAAGAAAAAATTGCTGTCATTGGGAATTATACACAAGAAAATTACCAATGTACGTATTCTTAAAGGTGGAGCCTTTCGAGTCATCAAATGTGCGTTGACGATTATGAAAGGAATCTAGATGAATAGTCTATATATTCTTTAAGATATTATAATTACCGTTGCTGTTATGTAATCATCAGGAGAGTTCAAGTTAGATACTATCATATTATGGCATATGCTTTTAGGGCATACGAGCAAGAGGGCTTAATGGTATTAATCAAACTAGATTTGCTTGAAGTTCATAAGGTGGGATAGTTGGACTTTTGTGGGCACAACGTATTTAACAAATAGTGTTGGAGAATATGTGTCCTTACGTCAATTAGGGAATTGACACATCTCGTTCAAAATGATAATAAGCTATTTGTGCATTTGAGCATGCATCTACGAAGTTATAATATGATTACATGGATACAGTCCTTGAAGATGCGTATGACGTACATTTAGATCATGATGAGATTATGATAATGAGGCCCAACGGAATCTCCTAAAAGTTCCTTGTCATTGGAATATCAAGAATGGGATATTAATATTCCATATAGATTAGTTTACGTTGAGCTCAAATATCGAATGGTAGTGGATGGCCTCATAGCCGCTCGATGTGTGGGACATCATGAGACAACACACATGTGCTTGTTGGAGAACAAGTGCACAGAACGACTCGCCGAGAAACTTCTGCATAATATTCATACTTTGACTGTCGATAAAAACTCTCAGGTGATAATAGGTGATGCATAGTCCTTATTACCTGAGATGTGCTACACGAACTTGCGCGTGTAAGGCTAAACTTTGGCTTTTACCGAAGATCAGTATTACACGTGATACATAGGAACTCACTGGGCATAGTTGGAAGCGTACGAATGGAGTGGCCATTAAGATGTGATTCGTCTCCTTCAGTATGCACTACATGAAAAATGACTTTTATTGACGGTTGTCACAGTAAAATTCAAATTATCGTCAGCAAAAGTCTTCGTTGACGGCATATGCCCGTTAGCACTTCTGTCAACAGGCGGTGGTAAGTAATCCAATTACTGACGACAACCATCAGTGAAAACTCCCTGACGACTGAGAGTTGTCGTCAGGGATAGTTGCCTTATGGACCCCTCATCGATATATGTATTATTGTTGACGGACCAGTCAGCCAAATAAAAATACTCGCTGACAGACCCATCAGCCATAGTGTTTGTATCGCTAACGGATCCCTCAGTGATATACTTACTATCGCTGATGGAACCGTCCGCGATATAACAAAACATGCTGACGTTAAAGTAAGTAATAGTGTTAGTATCACTAACGGTTAGCGTTAGAGACAATATTTTTATCACTAACAGACCGTCAGTGATACTAAGTATTTTATTTTATTAACCGAACTATTGACAGGGTGCCTCAGTGATTCCGAATTTTTTAAATAAATGAAATTTTTTAGATGATGCAAAATACAAGAAAAAGAAAAACCACCAAACAACAGATTTTAGTTGTCATATATCAAAAAATATGAGCATGTCTATTTAATAATGATGATAATGATGATGCGACAAATAGTACAGGCTGTAGATTGTAATTTATAAAAGAATTATAAAAGAGGAGGAGGCTCAGATCTGCACATTGTAATCAGTTAACAAAGAATGGCTGCAAGATGGTTGTCAACACTATTGCATGTCATCCTACCTCAAATCGTCATTTTTCTCAAAAATAACACTTTACACAGACACAGACACAGAGATACACAGACACACACAATTTCTCAAAAATAAGACTTTATTGGAAGATCATCATCATCACCTCCTCTAATTTGAGTTTTCTTGGTCACAACTATGGATGCAAAATCATCTCACACAGACATATAGTCAAAGATCATTATTTTATTTCAAACGATAAGAAGAAACTGATAATGTATGCAAATCAAGAGAAAGTTATATATGCAAATCATGAAACAATTATCAGACACACAGTCAGCTGATGAGATACAAGCAATTTCACAGAGAAAATAAGGATATGGGAAGAAGACCAGCTAATGAGATACAAGCAATTCCACAAAGCAATCAACCAATGTACCTCAAAAGTTCAAGCATATAGTGGCAACAATATAAGGATGTGAATAGAGCTACATCCAAATAATTAGTAATAAATCAAGAACCCAAATGGATTCATTAAGATTAAACGACTTGAAAATATGTTTTTGAAATGGATTCTGCAAAGCAACCAAACCATGTACCTCAAAAGTCCAAGCATATCGTGGCAACAATATAAGGATGTGAATAGAGCTACATCCCAATAATTAGTGATAAATCAAGAAACCAAATGGATTAATTAAGATTAAAAGACTTGAAAATATGTTTTTGAAATGCGGAGAGCTAAGTCTGCCACATGAACCAGTTAAACAGGATACTCAAAAACACGCAACTCATCAAAAAAACTCTCACGCACACATGCACATATAGACACACAGAGACACACACAGGCAGACACACGCAGACACACAGACACAGGCAGACACACAAAGAAACGTGCACGCGCGCACACACAGCTGATGAGATACAAGCAATTTCATAAAGAGAATAAGGGTATAGGGACAAGACCAGTTGATGAGATAAAATAGAGAGCTTAGTCTACCAACAAGATACACAAAAACACCCAACTCATCAAAAAAAACTCAGACACACACACACACACACACACACACACACACACACACAGAGAGAGAGAGAGAGAGAGAGAGAGAGAGAGAGAGAGAGAGAGTTGATGAGATATAAACAATTTCACAAAGAAAATAGGGATATGTGGAGAAGACCAGCTAATGAGATACAAGTAATTTCATTAAGCAACCAAACCATGTACCTCAAAACTTCAAGCATATAGTGGCAACAATATAAGGATGTGAACGGAGGTACATCCAAATAATTGTAATAAATCAAGTAACCAAATAGATTCGTTATGATTAAAAGACGTGAAAATATGTTTTTGAAAAGCAAAGAGCTTAGTCTACCACATGACCCAGTTAAACAGGATACACAAAAACTCCCAACTCATCAACACACACTGACACACACACAGAGAGACAAACACAGACATACACAGAGACTGACTAACTGACACGCACACGCACACGCACCCGCGCCCGTGCGCGCGCGCACACACTCTCTCTCTAAAACACTGAAAATTATACATTTAGTTCATTTAATTGTCGTGATGTAAATCTATTAGCAACTAGTTACAATCAGAGCATGGATAGATACAAACTTTGTACCAAAGAACAAAGATATTTACAGTACACAACTACTAAACAACAATTCATATCTGAATACTCTCTCTCTCTCTCTCTCTCTCTCTCTCTCTCTGTGTGTGTGTGTGTGTGTGTGTGATATTCTTTTTTGCATTTTCTCTAGCCCAAAATAAAAAGATAAAAAAGAGTCACTGTCTTTTAATTCAGCTCGTGTATAATAAAGACAAACACTGGCATACACAGACATAGACACACAGACTCACAAAGACACGCGCGTGCGCACACACAGAGAAGGAGAGGGTTATGCAAATAACAGAGAGTAAAAGAAAGGAGGAGGCTCGGATCTGCCCATTTTAATCAGTTGACAAGGAATGTCTGCAAGATGGTTGTCTGCACTAGTGCAGGACATCCTACATCGCCTCACCATTTTTCTCAAAAATAAGACCTTTTTGGCAAATCATCATCATCACCACTAATTTGGGAGTTCTAAGAGTCCATCCATTTATAAAATATTCTTATTTGCATGTATCTCATCAGCTGATCTTCTACCCATATCCTTATTTTCTTTACGAAATTGCATGTATCTCAACGGCTGTTTGGGTGTCTGGGTGCCTGGGTGTGCATGGGTGTATGATATTCTTTTTTGCATATCCTTTTTTGCATTTTGTCTAGACCAAAATAAAAAGATAAAGAAGAGTCACATTCTTTTAATTTAGATCGTGTATAATAACAACACACACACACACACAGACAGACACGCATAGACACGCACACAGACATACACACACACACAGACTCAGCCACACACACTAACAAAGACACAGACACACATAAAAAGAAACAGACGCACGGACGGACGCACACATGCACGAACACACACATTTATGCAAATAAGAGAGATAGAGTAAGAGAAAGAAGGAGGCTCAGATCTTCCCATTGTAATCAGTTGACAAAGAATGGATACAAGATGGTTGTCTGCACTATTGCAGACCTTCCTACCTCGCCTAACCATTTTTCTCAAAAATAAGACTTTATTGGCAGATCATCATCATCACCACCTCTAATTTCGGTAGTTCTAAGAGTCCATCCATTTATAAAATATTCTTGCAGATCGCAGATGTTCTTAGCATTCAAATATTCTGCCAGGAAGAAGTTGAAGGAAGCTAGTTACGGCTGATAACGATTTGAGGAGTTCAAGTTGGATCAAGAATTAAATCAATGCCTAAGATAAAGTAATGATAAAGAAAAGATAGTACATGAAGTAATGTATGTTTCTGTTTTTAGGGATTGAATGCATATATGACAACATTATTCCAAATACGGTTTTTGCTAATAAAAAGCACGTGCGTGTGCACACACACAAGCCTTTATTAGACATGATCACTATATTCATATTACATAAAGATTCCTTTTGATACAAACTTACAATTCTAATCTGCTAGTTTATTTGGAACCCCACCTCGCGTGCACGCGCGCGCACACACAAGCCTTTATTAGACATGATCACTATATTCATATTACATAAAGATTCCTTTTGATACAAACTTCCAATTCTAATCAGCTAGTTTATTTGGAAGACCACCATCGAGACTCTCCATCATAAATGCTAAAGTATGATCTTAAGCAATTTAACCTTATTAATGGTGTTCATCATCCATCTTAGATCATGTACAATGTTGACGCTAATTCATGAAGCATGACTTACCTGGTATGTGGTTATGTCAGATAAAGAAGTTTTTTCCATTAAAATATTATATTTTAAAATCCTAAGATTTACTAGAAAATCAAAAATTGTTGTGAAGGGAAAAGTGGAGTAATAGGTGTAAGGGGTTAGGAGCCCCCTACCCTCATATATATAGCTTTCAATAAATGGGTGTATACCCAATGGGCCTTATGAGCCTATTCATTACACTTCCCCTTATCCAACCAACATTGAATAAGAGGTGGATTCTTCAGGAACCGAGGTAGGATAACTGCCTTGTTAAATAAAGAACAGTTTATCCATAACTTCCCATGTTTTAAGGATGTGTCTAGGGGTGGATACTTCAGGATACAGAGTCAACGAGGTTGCCTCGTCAAAACTTTGACTATGGAAAACCCTGAGGGAAAAACCAATAGCCAAGGGAAAAGAGTACAACTCTGCGGTTGACTCCCCCTCATCTGACCAAGCTTCAAGCTTGCAGATTTCCTATGAATCTATACATCAGTCTCCTATGTATCTATACATTCATAGTTCTCTCATCCTGACCCAGTTTACATTTTCTCACTCTCCTCATCCCAATCCCATTTACAAGTTTCTCAAAGATACTAGTAGGCAAGGATTTGGTAAGCAAATCCGTCAAGTTATTACATGATTGGATCTTCTGTACCTCAATCTGTTTTTGCTTCTGAAGGTCATGCGTCCAGAAGAACTTAGGAGAGATATGCTTCGTCTTGTCGCCTTTGATGTCCTGTAGCTGGGCTATACATGCTGCATTGTCTTCATGGAGTGGAGTAGGCTCAAGAACGACGGCCATCAAGTCGGTAAAGGTGAGGATGTACTGGATCATAGAATTAGCCAGAAACTCTCTTTGCTTGCTTCGTGGATTGCTAGAAGTACTGAATGTATGGATGAGATGGTCGTCATGGTCTGCTTCACAGATCTCCAAGATATGGCACTGCCGCCATAGGTGAACATGTATCTGGTCTGAGACTTCTCTGTGTGAGGATCGGATCTGTAACCTACATCAACATAACCAACTAAACCTGTTGTTGCCCCTTTCCTGTAGAATATATCTAAGTATATGGACCCTTGGAGGTAGCGCAGAACATGCTTAACTCCGGCCCAGTGCCACTGTGTAGGTACAGCACTATATCAGGCTAGTAGGTTGACTGCAAATGCTATGTCAGGGCGAGTGTAGTTAGCCAGGTAAAGGAGTGCACTGATTGCACTTAGATAAGGCACTTCAGGGCCTAGTACTTCCTCCCCCTCTTCCAGCAGTCGGAAAAGGTCTTTATGCACATCTAATGATCTAACGATCATTGGGGTACTGAGGTTGTGGCACTTATCCATTTGGAACTTTTTCAACAAGTTCGATGTATAAGTTGACTGATGTAACAGGATGTCATCGTTAAGATGCTCTATTTGAAGACCTAAACAGAATTTCGACTTTCCGAGGTCTTTCATCTCGAAAGTTTCTTTCATGCTTCTAGAAATCTTAGTGATCTCTCCAGGAGATCTGATGAGGTTCAAGTCGTCCACATAGACGGCTATAATGACAAATCAAGTTGCCTTTGCTCTTATAAAGATGCAAGGGCAGACTGCGTCATTTGCAAATCCTTGCTTTGCGAGGAATTCGCTCAATCTATTATACCACATCCTTCCAGATTGTTTTAGACCATATAATGATCTTTGCAATTTCACTGAGTAGATGTCACGTTGTCTCTCTCTTAGTAATGCAGGCAAAGAATAATCGTCAGGCAATCTCATATAGATGTCTCGGTCTAAATTGCCATATAGGTATGCAGTCACAACGTCCATAAGCTGCATATCTAAACCCTCTTGAGCTGTCAAGCCAATGAGGAATCGGAAGGTAATCGCATCCATGACCGGGGAGTATGTGCCTTCAAAATCCACCCCTGGACGTTGGGTAAAACCCTGCGCTACAAGCCTTGCTTTGTAGCGAACGATCTCATTCTATTCATTTCTTTTTCTAACAAATACACATTTATAACCCACAGGTTTTACACCTTTTGGTGTCTGGACAATAGGTCCGAGGACCTTACGTTTTGTGAGTGAATCCAACTCCACTCATATTTCCGCTTTCCACTGTGCCCAATCATCTCTGCTTTGACATTCTGTCAGAGAGTGTGGTTCAATATCATTGTCGAAGTACGTGACGTTGATGGCAATATTACACGCAAATGTGTCATCTATAATTGTGCTCTTTCTGTCCCAATACTCACCAGTTCGTACATAATGTATCGAAACTTCATTTTCTCCCGGTTTTTCCTCTGTTTGAGAGTTTGGGAGAGATGGAGGAGCAGTGCTTCTAGTATCATCCTGTGGTGGTATTTTTTTTACCATTGCCAAGGGTCTTACTCTTTCGAGGGACTTGGTCCTTGGATCCTAGTGGTCGTCCTCTCTTTTTAAGAGGTCCAACCATCTCTGCTGCAGGCGGATTGCATCCATTTTGCGGTATGTCAATCCTAGGGGGATTCTTAACAGCAGGAACATGTGATCTGACAATCTTATAATTGTCAGTAAATTTGTCCGGCAAGAGTTGAACAGTGTTTTGGATATGGAGAATCTTCAGGACCTCCTCCTTACACTGGCTTGTGGGCAGATCAAAGTGACTTAGTGTCTTTGTATTCCAAGTGATACTCTCTGAAGCTTCAGGCTTCTTGGTTTGTAAGCCTAGTTTTGGAAATGATGTTTCATCAAATTTACAATCTTCTAGACGTGCCTTAAAAACGTATCCCGTAAGGGGTTCTAGGAATCTTATTATGGAGGGCGTGTCAAACCCAACATAAATTCCTAGACGACGTTGTGGACCCATCTTTGTTCTTTGTGGTGGTGCTATGGGGACGTATACTGCACAACCAAATATTCTCAAGTGTGAGACAATTGGTAGAACTTCAATGCTAATTGCATAGGAGAAGATGACTGACCTCCAGAAGGTCTTACTTTTATTAAGAATGCAGCATGCAATATTGCTTGACCCCATGCATTCACTGGCAACTGGGATTGAAGTAATAATGGACGAGCAATCCATTGCAGTCTCTTAATTAGAGATTCTGTTAACCCATTTTGTGTGTGAACATGTGCTACAGGATGTTCGACTTCAATACCATGTGCTTGGCAATAGTCTAGAAAGACTTGTGATGTAAACTCACCCGCATTGTCCAGACAAAGTTTCTTTATCTGGTAGTCGGGAAAGTGGGCCCGCAACCTGATTATCTGAGCTAAAAGCTTAGACAGTGATAAGTTATGGGTGGACAATAGACACAGATGTGACCACTTAGTAGATGCGTCTATCAGGACCATAAAGTACCTGAAAGGACCGCTTGATGGGTGTATATGCACATAAATGTCTCCATGGATTCTTTCCAGAAAGCTTGGAGACTCCAAGTCCACTTTAAGTGGAGAGGGTCTCGTAATTAGTTTACCCTTGTAACAGGGTGGACATGGGAATTTACCTTTTTGAAGAATCTTTAGGTTCTTCAAATTTATACCCCTTGAGCTTTTTATGATGCAGTACATCATAACAGATCCAGGGTGTCCCAGTCTACTATGCCAGAGTTGGAATTCTGGTGTTTGGGGGCACTGCAGGTGCTCCGTTAATAATGCTTCTGGAGAGTGAATACTTGTTTGGTAGAGTCCCGTGGGGAGTCCCTCGAAACGTTCCACAATGGTTTTTGTACCATTTGTAAGATACGTTACGTGCAAGTATTCCTTTTTATTATCCTTGACCGTCTCTAAGTGATACCCATTTAAACGGATGTCTTTAAAGCTTAGGAGGTTTCGGATTGATTTAGGTGAGTATAACGCATCTCTAATTTTGATGAGTGTGTTATTGGGGAGTAATATGATTGCTTTCCTGATCCTTCTATTATATCAGCTGGTCCTGAGATTGTTCTCAATGGACCAGAATAACTACTAATGCTCATAAAGTAGTCTGTATTTTGAAGGATTGAGTGCATTGATGCACTATCCACTAGGCATATGGATTCCATATCTATATAAAAAACATTCAAGCAATAAATAATACGAAAAGAAACTACTTTCATTTATATTAAGATGCTGAATAGTTGACATGGAGTTTGAAAACATAAGGCAAGATACATTGCAGGAAAGGAAGATACATTGCTAGAAAATAAAATGCAGATGATCCATGACTAAAGAGTGTCGTCTTCCATGAAATCTTCTGGATTCCATGTAGTCTCTGGTAACGTTGCGCTATCTATCAGGTTTTGTCTCAGCATGAGGCTTGAGACTTGCCTGGTAGAGGTCTTGTAGGTGTTTGGGAGTGTGACAGATTCTGGACCAATGTCTAGTCATTCCGCATGTAGAGCACTTATCCTCCCAGTCTTTCTTGGGAGTACCACATTTATTAGGCGTCCACTTTTGCTTCTTTGCCGCGAACTTCTGGCTCTGGGGAGGAGCTTGAGGAGTAGCCTTTTTCCGCTGCTTCCGTTCTTTCCTTTTCTAGAACTTTGTCTTCTTATCCATCTTATTCTTCTGGGAAGATTGGAAATGCGCCTCTGTAGGAGGAGGTGGTGGAGGTGGAGTGGAGCCAGGAGAGCACAGGTTGTGAGTGGCAACCAACAAATCTCTGTTTTGTTCAGCCATTAGGAGGCATGAGAGCATATCAGAATACTTAGTGAACTTTCTCTCACAGTACTGTTGCATGAGGATCATGTCCTTCTCATGAAAAGGCGTAAACGTCTTCTCTAGCAACATTTTCTCAGATACATTCTCACCACACAACTTTAGGCGTGAGGTGATTCAAAATAGTGCTGAGTTGTACTCCGCTACGGTTTTGTAATCCTGTATTGGGAGGTGAGTCCACTCGTACTGTACACGGGGGAGTATGACATCCCTTTGATGTCTGTACCTCTCCTCAAGTGCGTCCCACAGTTCATAAGGATCCTCTACAGTAAGATACTCGTCCTTCAGTGTCGAGTCTAAGTGTTTCCTGATATAAATAATGGCGTTCACCTTAAGTATATCGGAAACTTCTTCTGCATTAAAGGCTTCTTTAGAAGCATCCTTTTCAGTTGCGGCAGTACTTGTTGTTGCATTTTCAGTGGGTGTTAGACTGAACCCATGAGAGCGCAGGTGGAACTTCAGGTCCAACTGCCAACTCAAGTAGTTCGACCCATCGGCCTTCAGTACCGATAAATCAACATTTGCAAGTCTGGCCATTTGAGCAATCTAGCAACATAAACGAAAGATAGCATGAATTATTTAACTATTTAAAGTAAAACATCCACGCATATAATCTTGCAACATTAAGATAACATGAATTATTTAACTATTTAAAGTAAAACATCCACGCATTTAATGTATAGGCAAGAAAAATAATTTAGAGCTATGGGGATCAGCCAGCCGATACTAAAAAAATAAAAGTCCAAGAAGTTACATCCCATAAAAAGTGCATAAAGTTAAAGACAACTCGGGAACTTTTGAGAAAAAGCCCCTTTTTTCTTTAAGCTAGCGCCTTCATCTCGATGGGGTGGTCCTTCAGCTTCGACTTTTTACATGTATAACCTCGCTTACAAATTTCTCTCAAAAAGAAAAAAATTACAAAAAAGTAAGAGTTTCAGAAAAATGGCCGATCCCTAAACACATAGCCTAAATTCACATCCACGCAGATATTATATGTTATACAACCACGTGGATATTATATGTCACAGGTATATGAAAGATTAATAAATAATCTAGAAATAAAGTGACGTGCTAAAAATAATTTTAAAAACTTTTAATCCTGATCCATTTCATTTATATTTATCTTTTCGCTTAACCATATCACAAAATTAAAATTTCTTTAATTATTGGGCTTTTGAGGCCAAAATAAAAAAAGAAAAATTATGTGTAAGTGGGCTAATTTCCAGGCTTTTGGGCCATGAAAACAACCCAATAGGGTTAATTGGGCTTCCCCCAAAAAAATAGCACGTTAGGGGTAGGGTTTCGAAAAACCCTAGACTGGGGGGGTTAGCGGAGGCCACCCGACGGCTGGCCGCGGCAGTTGGTCGTGCCCATGGGCACGGCCACCGCGGCCAGGGGGCCGGTGTCGCCGCCGTCGGCCATGGCCGCTGGCCACGGCTTTCTGGCCACAGCTTTCTGGCCGTGGGGCCATGGCCACTGGCCACGGCCTCACTGGCCAGCGGCCGTGGCCGTTGGCCACGGCTTCGCTGGCGGCGGGCCGTAGCCGCTGGCAGCCGGCGGCGCCTGCAGAGCACCGCCGCCGTGCCCTAAGGACGCGGCCCTGCCGTTGGATCATGGGGAATCATAAAAAATCCTATTTTTTTAGAGATTTAGATCTATAAATTGTTTTTTACTGGTAAAAATTTGATTTTCAATGATTTTAGACATGCAGATCTAAAAAATGCTATTTTTACCGTGTTTTATAAACTATTTGATCATAAAACATGCAGATCTACTGGAAAAACAAGTTTTAGATCTAAAAATTTGATGATTTACCTCTAGATTCGACGAAGGAATCTAGACGACGGTTGATGAAGGATGCCCTTTACGCTCCCTGTTGAGAAGAATACGATCTTCTTAAAACTGAGCATTGGATGAAATATTCCCTCCTTGAGCAGCGTCGGCTTTTCCTATGAGCGTGATCGTACTGATAACGTGTTGTGAAGGGAAAAGTAGAGTAATAGGTGTAAGGAGTTAGGAGCCCCCTACCCTCATATATATAGCTTTCAATGAATGAGTGGATACCCAATGGGCCTCATGGGCCGATTCATAACAAAAATTAAATATTTCATGTAGAACAGTTTCGTCTAATTATTTCTTGGTTTTCTTGATTCCATAAAGCCCAGCTCTTGTTCCCTCTCTTATCCCTCAAGAAATCCCTATGAAATTTGAAATCTCTCTTCTTTAATCTTATTTTAGCATCCTTTAAACTTATTACCTAGTGTTTCCAAACTAAGCCATTATATGCACTCATATACTAACTAGTTGCTTAAGAAACCAACATACTAGCTATCACCTAGCAGAACTCCACACTACAAAATCAATATTCCATCATTAAGATGTAAAATTAATATATAAACATATACATATATGTCAGTAAGATGCTGAGGTTCATCGACGGTAGGGTCCTGATCATCATGGGCACCTACAGCTGGTGCAGATGATGGTGCACCAGTTGAAGCTGTTGATGCACCAGCTGTTGTGTCCTACATATGAGTAAACAATTAAAATATTAATTAAGCTGCAAATATTAAACAAGTGAAATAGAAGTAGAACTAAAAATAGAAATTTGAAGCATATATTGAATAACTAAGAAGTTATACATGTGCCAAGAATAGGGACAAAATGTCAACTCCACATTTCGGCCATATAAAAAGTAAATCTTCAATTGAAGTTATCTTAGTCTATTTTTGCATATTCTCCTCCATTAACTATGTATTAAACCCATAGGAGGAAGCGGTACAAGTGGTAGAACAAGTTGTCCCCAATACCTGTGAGGGTTTAGCAGCCAAAGGAAACCCAAACACATGAGATCGAGTCGGCCCACCAGTCACTTCATTCTATAATGAAGTGTAAAAATAGGGGTGAGAGCTGGGGTCTTCCCAGTGTACTTGTGTCATCCGTTCCCGATAGGTCTCCTACCCGATATAAGTTATCCAAATTGATAATAACTATAAAATATGCATTCAACATATATTAAAAAAGACCTTACGCAGACAACTCGAGATCAGTCGCTAACAAAAACCCTCCTTTCTTCTGATGGGTCGAATCGAATACCTCTAGGTGGGTCACCTTATGTCCCTTAGGTGCACTCCTCTGTAAGTTCAAACAAATATTAAGTAAAAAATATGAGCTGCAACAAAAATGGAAAGTAATAACTCTGGTAGCATGTAGTAAAAGCAAACAGACCTGCAATTTATCTCGATGCTGATCAATGATAATAGAGCCCCCACAGTGAGTGATAGGTATATTATCAGGAGGAGAATCACCGATCCTATTCCTCTTATTCCGTGTCCACATATTTTTCCACTTATATGTATTCTAGTAGGCACATAACTCCACCAAGATTTCTTCTAGCATCCATCCTGGTTTCATGGTTTAACATTTTCTCCCCAACAGAGCGGAGGTCCTTAGACATATTGTGGCCCACCTGGTGGTGGAACCATATTCCATAAGCATGCTCATTATCGACTTGGTCATGCAGAGGGTACATTTGCTATAAAAATGTGAAGAAACAAATTGCACACATACACACACATGTATATTTATATATATTTATATATATAACATAATGATAAAACTAAAGTGCATGTATATAAGCACCAGTATGTGTGAATTACCTTCGTGGCATCCCACATATACTGATTGTGGTTAGTATTCACTGTTCCAAATGGTGACAATGCTGTAGTCCACATTGTTGGGACTTATGGCTACACAACATACAATATACAAAGCGTAAATAGTGTAATGGTAAGCAATATGCATAATTTACTAATAATTCACACAATACACATCGGAAATAAAAAGAATGTGCTTAACAACAACAACCACAAAGAAAGATACACCAATGCATACATAAACAAAGGGACGTATCCTGATTCGGATCCCTACCCGACGATCCTACTCCAGTCCAATGTTGCAATCGTACTCTGTGGTTTCCACTAACCCTATCGGGTCCAAACAACCGACACCACAACTCGGTGCCATGATTGTGCTCTCCCACTACAGGAGTACAAATGCCAAAAAGGAGTAATCCTACTATGGACGAAAAATCTAACCAAGTACAATCCCTAACTGGGACAATGCTCCTGAACCGAGGCACAAACTCAAACAAGAGTAATCCCTAACCTCGATATGGAGTAACCCTCCAAGTGGAGTAACCCGCACACCCACACACACACATACACCCACACACACAAAATGTACTCACAACCCTAGTACTAAGTTTCGTAACAAAAAGAAACGAAAACAACAATCTTACATATGCCCTGAATAGATATTACCTATGTGTGTGAAGGCATGAAGATTGAAATCACCAAGTGCTAGCAGATGTAGAGCATGAATGCATTTGGAAGCTTCTCCCTGAGCTAGGGTTAAACCACCACTAATTTAGCATTTAGTGTAGGAGAAGAGAGGGAGAAGAGAATCTCTTAAAGTAAAACCCTCACAAATGCACTCACAAATGATATCAATATGTGTAGAGTGAGTGCACAAAGTAGCAGTGCAAACTAGCTTAAATAAAAGGGCTAGCTAGAAAGTCCCAACGGCTAGATTTTGGGGTCACCTAGACACCTGGAGTACAAGGATCAGAAGTCTGATGAAGAGTGGCCAGACATCTGGTCTGACATTGTGCAACGTCAGGTCTGACAGACTCTTCACAGAAAAATACTTGTTCACCAAAGCGATCATAACTTTCACAAATGAACTCCGATTGAGGTGAATCAAGATGCGTTGGAAATTTAACAAGTAATGCAATCTAATCGGCTTGAAATAGATTAAAAATTCAACCATAGAAAAACTGACAGTCGATTGAAGTCAGAAACAGATTGTAGAAATTCCAACAGACTCAACCGAGAAAACACTAGATCACTAAAATAGTCATAACTGACTAAAATAAAGTCCGATTAAGATGATCTAAGATGTGTTGGAAAGCTAAAATAGAATGAAATCAAACGTGCTTAGAATGGATGAGAAATTCCAACCACAAAAAAATTAACACATGTTTGAAGTCAGAAACAGATTGCAGAAGTTCCAATGCAAGGCAACCAGACATCTGGAGTACACCACTCAGGCGTCTGGGACACTGTGTAGGCGTCTGAGAAGCCTTCTTAAGACGGCTTCCAAATATGGGTCTAACAGACAGAGAGCATAACAACGTTGCTCACACTGTCCAGGCACCTGAAGTCCAGGACCCAGTCAAATGACCCACTATTTAGACACTTCGTCATATACCATCAAGCGACTGACCCAAGGCTGTGTCAAGCAGAACAAAATGCTGACACGCTAGGCATCTGGTGCCCCTATACTAGGGGCCTGATCTAGCTTTAAAATACACACCCATGTGTGTTTAAAGCAATGGACCAAATGGGATGAGTTCAACATAATTTCTAATGAACCCTATGATGGAAATGATGCATATGTGAGTGTGTTGTGCATCCATTCAAGGATACAAATATTCCAAGTAAGAAAGAGCAAAGTAAATGAAGATAAAATGTAAAACTACATTAAATCTTAATTTTCTTCATGCAAGCAATACTCCAAAACCTTGTAGCCATCTCCACCATCATCCCATCACCTATTGTTTTATCTCCTCATCAAGATAATCCAATTGTTAATCTGATACTAAAACAAATGAGATGGTTAGCTGTAACGACCTACTCCTGGGGCCCGTTACTGTTCGGTACATGCCCAAGTCCTGTTAGGCACCAATGAAGTCAATACAGACTCCGTTGCAGAAATATGCCAAATACTCATACATGAAAATGAAATTCAACCTTATTACAAACCAGCAGCGTACAGAAAAGGAAAATACAGCCCGAATACAAATACACACCAAGCCACACTCTGGAAATGAAAAGCTTAAGATAACATAACACTCTAACACTCACTCTCAGTAACCAGCATCCTCCTAGTCAAACTCAACTGCGAGCTCGACGTCTGCTAATTAAGGTGTCACCTCGTCCACCTGTAAGGTATCTGGTAGGTCCACCACAAAAAGAAGGGGTCGCCAGAATCAGGCGTAACTCAAGTATCTCTAGCATGGAATTCAAAACAATATACAAGTATGGAAAACTAGCAGAGACTAGAGGTAAAAGTGCATACAATAATGGTATGGAAATAGAGCAGAAACGTAGCTTTGTAGATTTACAACTTTCACAATTTATCAGCAATTAAATGAAAACATTATTAAAGATGACAAGGTTACGAGAGTATAACTGTGCCGACCCTAGATCGTGACTTATAATGCGGAGTACAGTGAGCAACCAAGAGTCCATCTCATACCAAGAGTATGCGTACCCGGGTTAAACCAAAACTGTGCAACAAATACGATACTGTTCAATAATATGTGGTTCATGTCTGTGAATTTGTCACTTGACGAGCAGGACAACAACAACAACAAAGACTGAACTGGTCGCTCCCGCACATTCGCTATTATAAGTTACCCCAAAAACCCCAAGTGTCTGTGATGTTACCATATTTGTAATTTACGAGTCATTTTCTAGATTAACACTTTTACAGTCAAGTACGACACATAGTTCGATCGATTCTTTTACGATACGGTGCAATTTATCAAGCTTAGCTAACTGTTCTAATGAAACACTTTGAAAATGAAATGAAACTAGTTTTAACATGCATTTATTATAGTTTTTAAACCCATAGCTAGGGTATGATGAGTTACCGATACGATGTGTCGTGAAAAACGTGGTTCGATCAGCGGTAACGATACCTGGGTTCACATGTATTACAAAGTGAGTTAGCAACACAAATTAAAAAGAATTTATATAAAACATGTTATTCTGAAAATAATTTATAATAAATAACACATTATATAATAATAACTACTAACAACTATATTATAATATATTAATACCTTATATAATAAATTACATATCTTACTTACATATTATACTAATATATGTTTATAAAATTTTATAAGTATTATATTATATAAAATAACTTATACACTTACTTCTCTTGCTCACCTTTTCCTCTAACCCTCTGTTTCCTCTTCTTCTTTCTTGTTCTTTCTTTCTTTTTTTTGTGTAGAGGGGAGATCGACGGGGGCGACGGCGCACAGCTCGGCAAGCGGAGGGCACGGGTCTGGCAGTGGGGCGGGGGGTGCGGGTGTGCGGGGGCAGTGACCAGGAGGGTGGATGGGGTGCAAGGGCATGCGGAGGCTTCCAGGTGGAGGTGCGCACGGCTCAGCAGGGGGGTTGCGGGTCTGGGCACAGGTGGCGGGCGGCTGTGGGCGGAGGTGCGCATGGCGGAGCTAGGGCAGGGTGCGCGCGGGTTTGGTGGTGTCGCTGCAGCCAGGAGGAGGGGGAGGGGGAAGAACAGGAAAGGGGAGGATGGATTTGATTTGTTGGTTGTTGTTGGAGGAAAATTGGGAGATGTAGAGAGTGAATTTGATGGTTTCAAATCTATTTCCCACTTTCAATTTCTGTTTTTCACTCTCAATTTCTGATTTTTGTGTTTGATTTTGGGTTGATTGATTGATGAAGGGGGATGATGAACAGGAGAGGGGATGAGGATTGTGATGCCAAAGGAAGAGGATGGGCTTCGTCTGCAGGCAAGATAGAGTGGGTCCCAAAATAGAGTAGGATGTAATAAGTTGAGATCCGAATTCTTCGGATCTCATCTGCCAAAGGGAGGCGATTAAAGGGGTGTGGGGTTGGTTAATTAAATATGGGTTAGAGTAATTAGTTTAATGGTAATAGTAATTAGTTGAGCTGGGTGAAAATTTCCAAAAACAGAGACGCGCTGGCGTTGACGCGTAGAAGAAAAGAACACTCGGACGAAGAACACTCGGACAACAAAATTAAAAATACAGGCACACACACAATCAAACACGCCTAAAATACAGGTTGTTACATTAGCACACAACATAATGTTGATCAACATCAAAACAACATTGGTCATGAACCCATGAACCAACATTCTCCCCATTTTTTATAATGACAAAACATTATGTAAAAATATAACATAAACATTGAAATACAATGTGTGTGCTAACAAACTCCCCCTATCAGTATGTATATGTGCACAAAGTGAACAATTAAAGCATAAGGCATATTGATGGGCGTGTTCATGTAAAAACACTACCAACAAAAGAATGCATAAAAGCATATGGTACATATGTTTACATAACCACAACTTCTCCCCCTTTGGCATATCAAAAATATGGGAAATTGCCAAATTTATAAAATCCAAGGGTTTGAAATAAAACCTATTCATATGCAAACATAATGTAAATCACATGAAACATTGCATATGAAACGAAAACAACATGCTAGTAAGCAAAACTTCATACTCCCCCAAAATCATATGAAACATGCAAATATGGGAGCTATGGACAATCTTACACAAATAGAGGGTACAAGAGTAAGCATAAAAGCATGATACCCAAGCAAGGAATAAAAGTTTGCGAGTGCTAGCAATATGGAAACCAAACAAAAGTGGAGTTTGGTTTCCGTATATAGTCGCATGAAAATATAACATTACGAACATACGAATCTATATACGACTTCATATCATCCTGAGGTACATTCTCAGTGAAGGGTTTTTTGTGTCCTTAGGGCCATAAATACGACGTCCAGCCTAAGTCGGTCGGACGAAGTCATCAAAACAGTAGCGAAAAAAACAACTTAAAACAATTTTAAGTCTAGCCCTTAAGGGAACAAACCCTAGCCAAGATCTCTACTATCATGGGGTCGGGTCCGATCAACCCCTAAGGATAGATCAATCTAACAATTGCAATTTATAAATGCATGAATATTTAAACTACATACCTTTCACTTCGTTTTCGTAGAATACGAAGCGTCATTTTTAGCAACACTTCTTTGGCCCCGAGCTGCTCTACCAAGCTGAACCGTGCCCCGAGCCAAACCGCTTCATGAACCGCACCACGTCTAGAGGTGAGCAACACCTTTGTTGTCGAGCCAACTATGTGCCGAAGAAGATTTCACCTGGAGTGGATCCTTCGTCAAGACGCCGGATCCGATCCGAGCTCCTTCGTAGCTTTGCTAGAGCCCGAACAGGAGCAAGGAAGAAATTTAGGGAGAAAGAGAATATTTAATTTAAGCTCAGATCCGGACTTGCTCACATTTAATAGAGCTACTCAGATCTAGAGCTTGGGATGAGTTTCAAGGAGGGGAGTATGCCCTTATTTATATAGGCGGCCTACCTCTCTCTTTCACTACATATCCAATGTAGGACTAAAAGTTTTGGAGGAAAAAATTAATTAAATTTTGCCTTTCACAAAGGCCAAACTTTAGCAAATTTTTTCTCCCTCACATTGAGCTTCGCAAGCGATACAATCAATCAAATCGATGAGGGTTGACTGGTGAACACGTAGGAACAAACGGCGCGTCATTCCGAGTTCGTTTGACCCCTCAAATGAGGACTCAAACATGGCCCAAAACTAGTTTTTCGCAAAAACTACAGCCGTCGCACAAAGCTGGGTTTTAAAAAACCCTACCATGGTCTCCAAGCGGGTCGGGCGCCCACTAGGTGGGCGCCCGACCCGCAATGCCAAATTTGTCTTTTTCACTGTTTTGGCTCTATTTTGTGCGTTTAGTGTCCGTTTTTGACGCGGTTTGAACCTGCGTTTAGACAGGGACGATCTTGTCATCAAGGTAACCTTTTCCTCGCATTTATTATATTAAATATGCACGTAAATATTTTACGACACATTTAATTCCCTTAGCATCATATGCAAAATTCCCACATCTATTATTCAAAAAATCATTTGCATCAAATACAAATGATCTGAGGGCATACATCCCCAACATCTCCCACTTGCACTTAGGATCATTTATCTCGAATGTAGGAGCTAACTGCAAACTCTTTGCAGTTTTCTATCCCTTGCATCAAATGCATATTCTCCCTAATTTCTACCTATTACTTGACGAAGGTCTCACTCTGTGTGAGACCCTACAACCTGACCCTACTACAGGTGGGGTTCGAAACCCCAGACGGTAAAGACCATGAGCAGCAGGTGTCGTCCCTATTTTGGTATCATAATTATGTGGTTAACTCATTGACATGAGTATTGTCTGAACCACCCTAACTGTGTCTGTGATGAATACCACAGTTATAGTCTTTTCGTCAAAACTATGTCGCTTAGTCAAGCCTAGGGTATGGTCAACTATCAACCCTACCAGCTTGAACTTGGTTAATCTCCATCGATATTTAGTTAAATAATGTTAGACTTCTTCCAACATACTCTGGCCAGAGTTTTCACTAAAGATCGAACTAACACTGCGACACTCAGTACCATTGACCAGGCGAGACGAATCCTATCTTGGGCATTACTCTCCTCGCACGCTTCAAATATCACCCAACCAAAGACCTTGCAACGGGGCTTTCCCGAGGCTAGATCAGTGATCTAAATGACACCGTTCACGCACAGGTTCGTACAATAACCTCAAGTCAAAAGACCAACTTACATATCATCACTAAGAGTTATCATTGACAGATTGGTCAATCATAACCATATGATACATTTTATTGGGTCGTTCAATGAACTCATTCTCCAATGCACACATGTGTCTCGTCTTCGACTTCGCCAAGTCAAACGACCATGAGATCATCTCACCACTCCATGGTGAAGACAAAGACACAATGGTCTATCCGATGTTTCGATATACTTTTCTCGAACCATCTACGACCACGAACGTTTCAGACTTATGCTAATAACAGTCAAACAATTCTCTATGATCGAGATCATCATTTCGATACTTGTTTAACCTCATATTAAGTCTTAGAATTTTACCTAAGTTCTAATGAATACTTACATTATTATTAAACTTAGGTAAGTTCTTACCAAATGGCTTACTGTTATTTTGACTAAGATGTTTGTACACTTACACAGAGATAAATTGTCTCGAGTTCGAGGGAAACCTATCTCCCAACATCTCTCACTTGCACTCAGGCCCATTTATCCTGGTATCTCATACTGCATTTACACATAAGTCTCTATAGACTTCATGTGACAGAGCCTTAGTGAGTGAATCTGCTCAAACGTCTACTGTATAGACTTAAGGAGTTTCTATGTTTATGTTAGACCACATAATTGAATCTTATCCAAATAATTTCCTTGGTCTCTTGGAATCCATAATTAATGTCTTGCCTGGATCTCTCCAGCTCATCATACCTTATGAGAATAATCCAAATAAGTTTATTGGTTATTTAGTCGGTTCATAATCATTTTTGATAAAGTGTCAAACTCTTTGACCACTTTGCCAAACCATATGTTCATGCTCCATGATGCCTTGCATGTTTTATATTCGCTCCCACTGACCTTGAAAACTCTTTGGCCGATTCATATAAGTTCATTCTTCTAAATCATATTTAGAAACAGACTATACATGAATGCTCCAATTTTCATGGTCATCATGAGCATTTACATCGAGTCCCATCCGAATAAATCTGTACACAGCTGTTGGTGAGAAAATTTCATCATAGTTCGTTTATAGGAGTTAGGATGATAATTGTTCTCAACCAACACAAGTTGTACTTCACTATTTTTCTTCTGCAACAATCTTCTAGACTCGAAGATTCCCTTGCAGCCAAAGGAAACACTTTCCTTGGGCACGTAAACTAAAGTCCATACTGTATTCACGTGCAAGGACCCTATTCGGATTACATCAAGTTATTGATCAGAGTCACTACTTCGAATGGCATCCAAGAAGTTGACTAATTCATCATTAATTATGTTGTTTTACTCGACTTATTAGTTTCACGAGACTCGAGTAATCCAGTAACTTCCTTATGATTGATTTAATGAATATCAAATTGATAAGGTCCTTGTAGAACATCATCAAGGACCTAGGCATTACTATCTAGGACTTAACCCAGAGGAAGGATTGTGACCCAGAGCCACTTGCCATGCATCACACCATGTCTAACAAGGTACGATTCAAGCTCTCCAACACACCGATGTGTTAAGAGACTTGACCTGAGAGAAAATCACATTTTCTTTTAATAACACAAGAATTATAATTCGACTCTTCGATTAGATCGAAGCAGTTCAAATACTTCTGTCATTGTGTTATCTATTTTATCAGACTTGTGTTTCAGGTAGAACACGTGTCGTAATAAAATAAGAACAACTTATCCAGGCTAACTTAGACTTGGGTCAGGGTACATCCGTATGTACGAGACTACGAGTTTACCAACTCATTCGCCCACTGTCTTACATATGGAATTTTGGCCATCATACCTTTGAATCAAGATTCACAAGTGTCTCTTGACTTAATAATACGAGAGGTCAGACCCCTCTTTATGTGACTTGTGAAGCTTAGTCTCTACGGTACGGCCTAGTCTATTTTGCCATAGATAAAGTTTCTATAACTTGTGTATTTGTGTATTAACATTTAATACAATATCGTTATACAAATTTCTTATTGCTTCAGAAGCAAGGTGACAACATTAGCCAAAAATGTTAGGTCCAAGAAACAACAATTACTCCCTTTTACAACACATATGACAATCTATTCCATTTTGTATAATTGTTATCCTGAAGCCGTGATATCAAATATGTCACATTTTTAGTTCCTCCTACTTTTGCCTTTACTAATGATAGATATGTTGAGTATTGGTGTTTCATACCAATCTTATTTTGATGATGATCACAACATTATGTTGTTGCTAATGAATCTCATGTTTTAGTCTCTCAGTTTATTTCAAGGATATCTTTCTTGGAGACTAATCACTTGGTGTAAGGATGGACATCATGTGAAGAAGGGCCAAAGTTTGGACTCAAGGAGTGCCAAAGCTTGGAGATGATGGAGAGCAATCAAGGCATCAAGATTGAAGACTTAGACTCTTAAGAAAGCATTGTAATCCATGTAATCTACTTTATTGCTTTCTCTCTCTTTTGAGTCTAGGGTTGATGTAATGCCTTGCTAGATGGTTTGCTCATTCATGCACATGCATTTAACCCTCTTGGTGAACCTTAGGATTATCATAGAATCCAACCCAATAGGTTCACTCTGTCCAAAGACTCATTTGGAGTCTCTGGCTTTCCGGCAGTCGCTTGATGAGGGAAACGCAGCCGACTGGGTGATTTCCAGTCGCCTGTAGATCCTTCTACAGTCGCCTGTTTTGCACAGCTCAAGTCAACATTTCAATTGACTCAAACTTGAGCTTTACGCACAGTCGTCTGTCGATCTGTTTACAGTCGTCTGTATACTAACAGTCGCCTGGGATTTGGCCAACAGTCGCCTGTCTAGCGTAAGTGCAATCTCTGCATCTCTCTGTCTTCTCTCCATATTTTACAGTAGTCGACTGATGTAGAATGTACAGTCGCCTGACTATTTGACAGTCGACTGTAGTATTAACATCAGTCGCCTGTGCAAAGAATTGGAGAAAGAGTGCAGCTCTCTGTTTCGATCCATCCCCTGCAGCAGTCACCTGCTGAAGGAATAACAGGCGCCTGTCCTATTTATCAGTCGACTGTATTGACTTCGTCAGTCGACTGTCCTGGTTCAGATTATAGCCGTTGGATATTTTCTAACCGTTGATAAGTCGACTGTCTCATGATCATCAGTCGACTGTTCCTGTCGTTTTCACCCAGTTTCTAGCCGTTGCAGATTTGGTTTTTTGGCTGTTTCTTTGGATTTTTAGGCTTGATATAGGATTCCTATATATATGAGTGTGCTGCCATCACTTGAGAACTCTTGACAACACTTGATAACTCTTGACTCTATAGAAAATCTCAAGAGATCAATAAGCCACTCTCAAGCGCCCTCATTTCCCTCTTTTGAGCATTCATCTTTCTTCATGCATTGAAGTCCAGCTCAAGGGAAATCATCCAAGTGCTCTCAAGCATATTCCAACACTTGGAGATCCTCTTCCATGCCTTGCATTCATTCATGAGTAAGCATCTCAAAGCATAGGTAAGAGCATTTACTTTACAGGGTGTAATTGGTTTTCCTATTTCTTTTTGTGGGATTAGGATACTCTCTTTGTGAGAGTTTCTCTCTTTGTGAGAGGTTGTCTCTTTGTGGGACTAGGGAATTCTCTTTGTGGGAATTAACTCTCTTTGTGGGAGTTCTTGTGTCCTAGTGTAGGGCTAACCCTAATTCTCTGAGTGGGAGTCTTGATCCTTGTGTAGGATTGGTTGGGTCCTTGTATAGGGCATAAATCCTCTTTGTGAGTTATCTCCTTGTGAGATTTGTATTCACTTCTCTGTGTGGGATTATAGTGAATATTTGTGTGGCTGGATGTACCCAAGTTTGGAGAACCAGGGTAAAACTTTGTGTTTGCGTTTGGATTGATTATGCCTTTTAATTCCTCTTGCATTTATAATTCCGCATTTGCAAGTTAAATTTTAATTGGACAATTTTATTGTCATTACACTATTCACTCCCCCCTGTAGTGTGTGTTATTAGTATTGCAAGGGTTAGACGATCCCTACAATTGGTATCAGAGCGAGGTTAAAGCATACTGCAACGATGGCATTCACCGCCTCATCCGCGTCTCATGAAAAAGGTCACTCAACCGTTCGACCCCCGCTCTTCAACGGAACCAACTACCCAAGTTGGAAGATCAGAATGATGATCTACATGGAGGGTCAAGACCTATGGGACATCACGGAGGTGCCATTTGAGAAGCCCACTACTCCTGCGGCTTCAAGGACAAAGGCAGCGAAGGACTCAATCAAGTTCAATGCGAGAGCTATGAATGCATTACATTGCGCTCTCTCAGCTAGTGAGTTCAACCGCATCTCCATGTGAAAATGGCAAATGGTATTTGGCACACCTTGGAGATTTTTCATGAAGGGACAACGAAGGTAAAGAAATCTAAACAAACTGTGTTTAGATCTAAATATGAAATGTTTAAGATGCAGGAAGGCGAAAGCATTTCAGAGATGTTCACAAGGTTCACCGATATCGTGAACGCATTGGAGAGACTCGGGAAGATGATTTCCCAAGAGGATCGTGTAGAGAAGATCCTAGACTCTCTCACACCTCGTTGGGAGTCAAAGGCCAACGGAATTTTGGAGTCGTATG
Source organism: Scilla litardierei (assembly GCA_030789695.1). Taxonomy (NCBI): domain Eukaryota; kingdom Viridiplantae; phylum Streptophyta; class Magnoliopsida; order Asparagales; family Asparagaceae; genus Scilla; species Scilla litardierei. The sequence continues at coordinate 99,019,987 of CM061133.1, read as the reverse complement.
ACATGTCCAAATATACCGTTGAGGAGTGCATTGGAAATCTCATGGCGTATGAAGTAAAGCTTCAACACAAGAAGGAGATTCAACCAACAAAGCCCGAGAAGCTTGAAAAGCAAAAGGGGGTTGCATTCCATGTCAAGGAGGAGCCAATCAAGTGGAGGAGGAAATTCCATCGAGAAGCTCCTATCGAAGAAGATGAGCAAGAAGATGCAAGTGGAGAAGAAATTGAGGATCTTGCCAAGCAATTCAAATCTTTCCTCAAATGCAAGCAAGGTAAGTGTTTGTCAAAGTTTGCCTCCAATTCTAACAAGGTTCCTACTTGTTACACTTGCAGTGGAAAAGGTCACTTGTCCACCGAATGCCCTTCCAAACCCAACAAAGAAACTTACAAGGGTAAAGGGAAGAAGTATTGGAAAGGAAGGTCCAAGTCCAAAAATCACAAGAAGGGACTTGTCGGGACCTTTGATGATTCGAGTGAGGACACTTCGAGTAACAAAGAAGAGGATACAAAGGAGGATGCTCACGCATACTTTGTAGCCATGGATGGTCCTACACCAATCCCCTCCGGATTAAACGAAGAAGAGTTGGATGCTTGGCTTGACGCATACAATTCCTATGAGGATTCATGCCTCATGGCTACGGAGGAGAAGTCGTCATCAAGCTCTTGCAAGGATGATGATGATGTTGTTGAGATCGAGGAAGAAAGGATCTCATACGAGGAGCTCAAGATCAATTTTGACTTGATCTCCGAAAAGGCTAGTAAGTGCATCAACTCTTACAATAGATTAAAAACAAAATATAAGATTGCTAAGAGTAGATTGCATGAACTAGTTATTGCAAGTGTAATTCATGATGAAAAGCATGTTTATGACACTTGTGTGAGAGACACACTTCTCTCTTTCAAGTTAAGGAATTGAGTCTTTCTAATGAAAAACTCATTGCTCAAAACCTTAGCTTAGATGCTCACATTCAACAACTTACGTTGAAATGTGAAGAGGAATCCCGGAAGCTCATAAGCTTTGTGTATTCTAGGGATTCACTCCACGATTTGTGGGAAAAACAACATCCGACAAATCATAGAGGAGGCTTGGGTTATATTCAAAATGTGGTTCCCAAACCCACCTCTAATTCCTCTTATGGTGCAAATACAAGAAATATTGCTAAAGCACCTAAGAAGAATCACCATGCTTTCTTGTACAACAATAACATCAACAAGAAGCATGTAGATCATAAGGTGATGAGGAAGAATGAAGAATCTTCATTTTTTGCTAAGAAGCAAAATCCTCATTCTTTGCATGCTAAGAAATTTGTTTTTACACCTAAGCATGCCACATCCTTCCCTCTTGCAAAGGCAGAACCATTGCCTAGGAAATCCTTGAGATTATGGATTCCCACTAAGGTTAGTGTGCAAGAGAGAGATAGTTACATCAACTCTCTAGTTAAGGATGTGATCACCTCGTGTATTTACGTTAGGAAATCAAACTCCTCTTGGGTTTGGTTACCTAATGTTTAGGTTCCTCACACATATGCATATTGCATGGGTATTGTGCTTCTATGTTTATTTTAAGCATACCCATTGATTGTGTGTGTTTCATGATTTTGAAAATATTTTCAAATTTATTTCTTTTCATGAAAATGGGGACCTTGGGGTTTATTGACATGCATGCATTTTTTATCCATGTGTATGTCAATGGGGGAGTTAATATATTATATGTTTAAATTATTTTAAGACATATTTTAACTCTCATTTCGGAGGTTATTTGAGATCATTATTTTCATTTGATTATTTTGGGTCTCAAACCAAACCTATTGTTGTGTATTGCCAACTTGGTTCATGTCTCATTGATTTTGGCAATATCCTTGTGTATTTTTGAAGCTTGATTTTTCCATATCTATTGCTTTGATACACTTTTAAGGCCCATGGCTCCATTAATTATTTGGTATTAGATCCTAGAAGTCAAAAGTTGACCATTTCTATGCTCTAGGGGGAGCATGGGATAGTGAATTGATACCCACTAAATTTTTAAATTTGGTATCATACATATCTTTCTTTTCTTGCATATTGTCACATCTTGGTTAAGATGACAAAGGGGGATATTTTTGATGTCCACCTTTTTGACGATGTCAAGTGGGAGGATATATGCATTATGTAATCATATCTATAGGGGGAGAGATATATACATATGCATATGGGGAGAGATATCTCTATAGGGAGAGATATATGGGATTAGATAAACCATTCATGTTTGCATGCTTTTATTCTTTGCAATTTGTTTATGTAATCCATTCCTATTATATGTCACCATGTTTTCTATTTGTACTATGAGTATTTACCTTTGTGTAGCTCATTAATTACTTGGTGCATATAAGTAGGGGGAGATCATTAGCATTGCGCTTTAATTCTTTATGATTTACATAATGTGTGTCATCATCAAAAAGGGGGAGATTGTTGAGTATTGGTGCTTCATACCAATCTTATTTTGATGATGATCACAACATTATGTTGTTGCTAATGAATCTCATGTTTTAGTCTCTCCGTTTATTTCAATGATATCTTTCTTGGAGACTAATCACTTGGTGTAAGGATGTACATCACGTGAAGAAGGGCCAAAGTTTGGACTCAAGGAGTGCCAAAGCTTGGAGATGATGGAGAGCAATCAAGGCATCAAGATTGAAGAATTAGACTCTTAAGAAAGCATTGTAATCCATGTAATCTACTTTATTGCTTTCTCTCTCTTTTGAGTCTAGGGTTGATGTAATGCCTTGCTAGCTGGTTTGCTCATTCATGCACATGCATTTAACCATCTTAGTGAACCTTAGGATTATCATAGAATCCAACCCAATAGGTTCACTCTGTCCAAAGACTCATTTGGAGTCTCTGGCTTTCCGGCAGTCGCCTGATGTGGGAAACACAGCCGACTGGGTGATTTTCAGTCGCCTGTAGATCCTTCTACAGTCGCCTGTTTTGCACAGCTCAAGTCAACATTTCAATTGACTCAAACTTGAGCTTTACGCACAGTTGTCTGTCGATCTGTTTACAGTCGTCTGTATACTAACAGTCGCCTGGGATTTGGCCAACAGTCGCCTGTCTAGCGTAAGTGCAATCTCTGCATCTCTGTCTTCTCTCTATATTTTACAGTAGTCGACTGATGTAGAATGTACAGTCTCATGACTATTTGACAGTCGACTGTAGTATTAACATCAATCGCATGTGCGAAGAATTGGAGAAAGAGTGCAGCTCTCTGTTTCGATCCATCCCCTGCAGCAGTCACCTGCTGAAGGAATAACAGGCGCCTGTCCTGTTTATCAGTCGACTGTATTGACTTTGTCAGTCGACTGTCCTGGCTCAGATTATAGCCGTTGGATATTTTCTAGCCGTTGATCAGTTGACTGTCTTATGATCATCAGTCGACTGTTCTTGTCGTTTTCACCCAGTTTCTAGCCGTTGCAGATTTGGTTTTTTGGCTGTTTCTTTGGTTTTTGGGCTTGATATAGGATTCATATATATATGAGTGTGCTGCCATCACTTGAGAACTCTTGACAACACTTGATAACTCTTGACTCTATAGAAAATCTCAAGAGATCAATAAGCCACTCTCAAGCTCCCTCATTTCCCTCTTTTGAGCATTAATCTTCCTTCATGCATTGAAGTCCAGCTCAAGGGAAATCATCCAAGTGCTCTCAAGCATATTCTAACACTTGGAGATCCTCTTCCATGCCTTGCATTCATTCATGAGTAAGCATCTCAAGGCAAAGGTAAGAGCATTTACTTTACAGGGTGTAATTGGTTTTCCTATTTCTCTTTATGGGATTAGGATACTCTCTTTGTGGGAGTTTCTCTCTTTGTGAGAGGTTGTCTCTTTGTGGGACTAGGGAATTCTCTTTGTGGGAATTAACTCTCTTTGTGGGAGTTCGTGTGTCCTAGTGTAGGGCTAACCCTAATTCTCTGAGTGGGAGTTAGTGATTCTCTGTGTGGGAGTCTTGATCCTTGTGTAGGATTGGTTGGGTCCTTGTGTAGGGCATAAATCCTCTTTGTGAGGTATCTCCTTGTGAGATTTGTATTCGCTTCTCTGTGTGGGATTATAGTGAATATTGGTATGGCTGGATGTACCCAAGTTTAGGGAACCATGGTAAAACTTTGTGTTTGCGTTTGGATTGATTGTGCCGTTTAATTCCTCTTGCATTTATAATTCCGCATTTACAAGTTAAATTTTAATTGGACAATTTTATTGCCATTACACTATTCACCCCCCTCTAGTGTGTGTTGTTAGTATTGCAAGGGTTAGACGATCCCTACAAGATAAAACTTTCTTTCTCAATTGACTTTCCTCAATGCCTTCTCCATTTTCTAAATCTCATTTAGATATTGCGCGTCTCAACACAAATAATAACTGTGCAAACATCTCGTGTATCCATATGCTTAAGCTTTGCAACCTTGAGTGTGCTCAACAACTTGCTCGTCTCAAGATTCGTTTGGGATACATAGTCTTGCACCGCTCATGCACTCATCTTTGATTCAAACAATTTGATCGAAGTTTCAAACTTTGTGGTTCGAAACCGTTTTCTATACAACCTTGAGTTGACTTAACAAATTGTATGGAGAAACTTGCTTTGAACATCAGTATGTTCAAGCTGCCCATCATAGGGGTGAGTGACATGTAGCGTGTATTTATTTTGTTGGACCCAGAGCTCAAGGAAATCATTGTCCTTAAGCTTGTGCTTAAGAATGTCATTTTAATGTCAACGAGAACATATTTTAGTCTATTAATTAGAATTTGAGTTGATATTCCAAAAACCAGCCATTTGGACCAGTTAACTTATTCTCTTAGAATATTATGTTTTTGATTCCATTGGTAAACATAGAACTAGCCTAGTATAGCATATGTTCAATTTTAAATATAGATAGAATGGGTTTTGTCTAACTATATCATCCCACTATTTTGAGATCATTTTAGCCATATAATGAACGATTTAATTAAATAAATTTAATGGGAAAGAGATCCAACCACCCTGAGCCTCACAACCTTGCGTGTGCTTAACAAATTGCTTGACTCTGCGATCGGTAGATGGCTCTTCATCTATCATATCATATATGATTCCCTTGTTGGTTTTTACCCCTAGCCACTTATGATTATGAGTGTGCTTATCCAAATCAGAATGACTAGTCTAGTCTCACCCGTGTTTTCGTGTCTGGCCTAACTTACGCCGGCACTCGGTGTATGGGCATGACGCGACGGTTTGGGTTAAGTCTAGACTACATCTCATGCATTGAGAAGTTGGTTTCCATAAAGTATCTATAACATAGCTTGAGTGTGCTCAACTATAACAAAGAACCTATAGTTGACAACCTCTAAAACAAGGAGGGTTACAGCTAATCTTGAAGAAGATTTTTAACGTAATTGACTAGATATAATCGACGATGTCACATAATCATAATTCGCATCATTGCGGTCCAGCGGAACACGGCTAGGGATTTGGCTAGGCCAGGATCACTATCCAAAGTCAAGCTAGGGTGATCCTCAACACCAGTCAAAAAAACACTAAACCGGATCATGGTCCATTGAAGGAAACTTATTATTCATATTTGTCCCATACGATTAGAAATGGCTTCATTAAAACTAGTTAATCCTATCAACTAGTTGAATCATAAAATTCGAAATTTTTAGGATTGGTTAATAACTTTTATTAATGTCCTTATCAACTATAATGATTTTTAAGGTGCTATCCTAAAAATGTATTAGGCATTTTAAATTTCAAGTTGTAAGAATTTTAAATCATAGCATTTTTTTCGAAATTATTATAAGAACGATTAAAATAATAATTAAGAGAGGGCTACCCTAAACATGATTCTAATATGTTGCAACAATATTTAAATCATAGCTTGTCCAAAAATTATTTCATAATTTTCTGAAAGGTTTAATGACTATCCTAATAGTTTTTCTTGAAATATCACATAATCAAAATAACTAATATAACCATTAAAAATTATTAACTAAACAATTTAGCATTGCATAACAAAGCAATTAAAATTTATCTAATAAAAATTTCTTGCTAAACATGCAACTTAAATATTATCTCATAATTTTAAGTTACATCAAAATTATCACATAATTTTTAAAGATTTAATTTTAAAATAAAATTAAATCTAATTTTCAAAAACAATTTTCGAAAATAAAAACGTTGCTTTAAAACGACATTTTTAAAGTTCAAATCAAAACCTCCATCTCATGGAGAAAACATGATGTATCATATACATTTTATAAATTGCAAATATATAGATCAATGTAGACCTGTCTCTGATACCACTGAAGGGTTTTCTGGGTCCTTAGGGCCATAAATACGATGTCCAGCCTAAGTCGGTCGGACGAAGTCATCAAAACAGCAGCGGAAAAACAACTTAAAACAATTTTAACTCTAGCCCTAAAGGGAACAAACCCTACCCAAGAACTCTACTATCCCGGGTCGCGTCCAACCAACCCCTAAGGATAGATCTATCTAACAATTGCAATTTATAAACGCATGAATATTTAAACTACATACCTTTCACTTCGTTTTTGCAGAATGCGAAGCGTCATTTTCAGCAACACTTCTTTGGCCCCGCGCCGCATCTCCCAAGCTAAACCGTGCCCCGAGCCAAACCGCTTCCCGAACTGCACTGCGTCTAGAGGTGAGAAATACCCTTGTCGCCGAGCCAACCACGCGCCGAAGTAGATTTCACCTTTGAGTGGATCCTTCATCAAGACTCCGGATCCGATCCGAGCTCCTTCGTAGCTTTGCTAGAGCCCGAACAGGAGCAAGGAAGAAATTTAGGGAGAAAGAGAATATTTAATTTAAGCTCAGATTTGTGCTTACTCACGTTTAATGGAGCTATACAGATCTAGAGCTTGGGACGAGTTTCAAGGAGGGGGGTAGGTCCATATTTATATAGGCGGCCGACACCTCTCTTTCACTCCATATCCGATGTGTGACTAAAAGTTTTGTAGGAAAAAATTAATTAATGTTTGCCTTTCACAAAGGCCAAACTTTAGCAAATTTTTCCTCCCTCACCGTTGAGCTTCGCAAGTGATACAACCTATCAAATCGAAGATGGTTGAATGGTGAACACGTAGGAGCAAACATTACGTCATTCCGAGTTCGTTTGACCCCTCAAACGAGGACTCAAATATGGCCCAAAACTAGTTTTTCGCAAAAACTGCAGCCGTCGCACAAAAATGGGTTTAAAAGAAACCCTACCATGACCTCCAGGCGGGTCGGGCGCCCGTTATGCCAAATTTGGCTTTTTTCACTGTTTTGGTTCTATTTTGTGCGGTTGGTGTCCGTTTTGACGCGGTTTGAACCTGCGTTTAGACCGGGACGATCTCGTCATCTAGGTAACCTTTTCCTCGTGTTTATTATATAAATATGTACGTAAATATTTTACGACTCATTTAATTCCCTTAGCATCATATGCAAAATTCCCACATCTATTATTCAAAAAATCATTTACATCAAATACAAATGATCTGAGGGCATACATCTCCCAACACTTAGGAATCCACAAAGAAAGAGATTTGGGTTTCCTATGGAGTGGTCGAGTAGGGGGATGAGTAGGAGGTGTGGGTGCTTGTGAGGTGGACCATAAACATTGGTGTGTCCCGTGTGTGAATCATGTGAGTGAGCATTTAAAGCATTCACACAAGATAATTTTCTACCAAGCATAGGAACATGAGTAGCATGCAAAGAATGAGCGGGTTCAATTCTAGCATGCATAGAAAGAAAATCATTCCTAAGGGTAGAAGCATCATGCATATGCAACGAAGAAGTGTTCATAACAACTTGTTTTTGAACGGGCTTCTTATGCAATGAAGTATACATAAATGCATGATTCTTCTTTGGCTTTAAATTCGAAGTTGATTTTTGGCCAAAAGAAGACTTAGATGTGACAAACCCAATTAGAAGGCTCCCCCATAAAATTATTTTGGTGCTTCTAAGAGAAGAGCTTGGTTTGGAAAAATTCAAAGATGGAAATCCAAAACCCTTGTCTTTACTCAAAAGTTTAGAAGACAATAGCTCACACTTCTTCAAAAGTAAAGAAATGTCATCATCCCTAGCGAATAGATGTGAGCTAAGCTCAAGACATTGAGATTTGAGAATCAATGTCTTATTTCTCAAAGCGTCAATTTGAGAATCTCTCTCAAGAATGACATAGTCACAATCCAAAATATGAGCATCGTGCAAACAACGAATAAGAGACGATTTTTCTTCTCACAACTCACGAGTTTGAGAAAGAAATCCTTCTTTCTCGGCCTGCAATGATTCAATAATAGACATGTGAGAAGCATTCAAAGTAGTGCAATCATGTGTGTCATCATGAAGAGGATGTGCACTACACTTATGAGCATCTAGTATACTTTTAGAACTAACATTATGCTCAAAAAAAGATTGAGTTTGAGATACCTCATTTTCGCTTGACTCATCCTCAAAGACTTTGCCCTCGATGTAGGCTTAAGGTAGCTCCAACCCTCAAGTGCCGTCTCCATCCATAAAATTTCATCGAACTCATGATCAAAGGTGGAAATGCACAAAATCATCTTGGCTTGAGCGTCCATCATGAAATTTGAATAAGCCGAAGACACCGCATCCCAAAATTTGTTGCTCTTTAGGTGATCGATCATCTTGGTCCTCAATTGAGCATAATTCTCCCCATCAAAATAAGGTGGAGGTTGTTAAGACATAGACGCCATACTAGCAAAATCAACCAAACCTAGGATCTGATACCACTTATTGGGACATGTGGCTACATAGCATACACTATTCCAAGCGCAAATAGTGTAATGGCAAGTAATATGCATAATTTAAAAGTTACTAATAATTCGACGCACAATACGCAGTGGAAATAAAAAGAATGTGCTCAACAACAACCACAAAGAAAGATACGCCAACGAATACACAAACAAAAAGATGTATCCTGGTTCGGATCCCTACCCGACGATCCTACTCCAATCCCACGTTGCAATCGCACTCCATGGTTTCCATTAACACCTACCCGGGTCCAAACAAACGACACCACACCTCGGTAACTTGGTTGCACTCTCCTACTACATGAGTACAAATGCTAAAAAGGAGTAACCCTACTAGGAACGAAACTATAACCGAGTACAATCCCTAACCGGGATAATGCTCCCTAACCAGGGCACAAACTCAAACAAGAGTAATCCCTAACCGGGATATGGAGTGACCCTCCAAGTGGAGTACCCCCCCCCCCACAATGTACTCACGACCCGAGTATTTGGTTTCGTAACAAAAAGAAACGAAAACAACAATCTTACCGATGCATTGAATAGATATTACCTATGTGTTGTAGAGGAATATGCCCTCAGATCATTTGTATTTGATGCAAATGATAATTTAAGCCTAGATAGGGACTATTTTGCATTTGATGCAAAAGGGATTAAATAAGTTTTAAATAGTTTAAAACAATATTTAATAATATAAACGCAAGGAAAAGATCACGGGTAAGACGGGAATGTCCTGGTCTACGCCCAGGTTCAAACCGCGTCAGAAACGGAGTCCAAATGAGCCCAATAAGTCTATTTAAAGTGTTTAAATAGAAGACCAAATGAGTAAGGGCCAAAAAGCCCTTTTATTTGTTAAAAAAAGGCACAAAAACCAACCTGTGGGCCCGGCCCGCTGACCCAGGCGTCAGCCTGTGCACTAACGCGGGCTGACGCCCGCGTCAGCGGGCCCACCCGCTGATGCGGGGCCACTGCCCGCTGACGCGGGGCCCACCCGCGTCAGCAAGGCAATTGCCCGCTGACGCGGGTTTGCCCCGCGTCAGCAAGGCCAGCCGCCCGCATCAGCGGGCGGCTGGGGCCCACTCGCATTATTGCGGGTGGGCCTGGGTTCTGTGCGCGCCAGCAAATATCCGGGCCCCATGGTGGGGCCCACGTGGGTTCAGAACCCTAGGAATAAACTGGCGGCTGCTGTTTTGCGTTTTTGGTGTGTTTGGGCTGAACTTTGGACATACAATTGAGTGGTCAAACGAACTCCGATTGACGAACGGTTTTTTCCTATGCGTTCACCGTTGAACACCCTTCGAATTGATAGGTTGTATCAATCCTGAAGTTCAACGGTGAGGGAGTTAAAATTCACGGAAGTTTGCACTTTGTGAAAGGCAAACTAAATTGATTTTATTAACTCTAATTATTAGTCCCACATCGGATTTTGAGAGAAGGGGAGCAGTCAGCCGCCTATATAAATAGGGGTCTGCTCTCCTCCTCAAAACTCGTCCCAAGCTCTAGATCTGAGCGGCTCTCGTAAATGTTGGAGCACGCTCGGATCTAAGCTAAATTAATATTTCTCCTCTCCCTATAAATTTCTGCCTTGCTCCTGAGGGCTCTAGCAAAGCCGCAAAGGAGTTCGGATTCAGATCCGAAATCTAGGCGGAGGTTTCACTCGCGTGAAACTTTCTTCGGCGGTGGGTGGCTCGGCGACACGGGGATTGATCGCCTCGGGATGCGGAGCGGTTCGAGGAGCGGTGCGGGGAGCGATTCAAGGAGCGGCTCGGCGTGGGACGGGAGCAGCTTATGTGATAAATTTTAAACATGGAATTTTTTAAATGATGTTTTAAATTTATAAGATATTTTTAAAAACTGATTTTAAAAGTTTAAAATTTTTATGCGATAAATATTTTAAAGAAGCATGCAAATGTTATGATTTTTTAAACAAGCTTTTACTTTATGAGATAAAATAAAATGTGTTAAAAATCGTAATTTTAAATTTAAATGTTGAATTTAAGTATGCATGCTAAAATTGTTTATGCGATAAACTTTAGTCTATTTAATTGTTAAATAGTTGTACACTTTTTATGCGATAAAATTAGTGTAAATTTTTAATGGATATGTCTTCTTGTCACTTAATTGATAACACAAGACAACCCTTTAGGTTAGCCATTAAAAATGATTAAAATTTATTTATTTGAATTTTAATGGCATGCTGTGTTTTAATAAAATATTAACAACCCTTTAAGACCTAATTCCTGATTAGGGTAGTCCTTTTAATGATTTCTTAATTCTAATTGTTATTATTAATTCTCATTAAAGGACTTCGCTTTTAGCGTTGGTTAATAATTTTATTAAAATCCTAATAACGATTAGGATAGCACGTGAACCTTATAGTTGATAAGGACTTAATAAAAGTTATTAAACAAATCCTAAAATTTTGAATTTAAGGATGCAACTAGTTGATAGGATTAATTAGTTGTTAATAAAAGCTGTTTAGTTTATGGCACACATACAAAAATGACAAGCTTCATTCAATGGACCATGATCCAGTCAATGTGCTTGGCTAAGAGTTCTGGGTCAACCCTTGCTAGTACAAGGGGCAGTGATCCTGGCTTAGTCAATTCCCTGGCTGTGTTCCGCTGGACCGCAATGTCGCGAATCATGATTGCATGACACCATGGACTATATCTAGTCAATGCGTTATAAATCTTATTAAAGATTAATTCGTATCCCTCCTTGATTTTGGAGCTTGGTAACTCAAAGAAGACAATTATAGTTGTTGAGTCTCCTCAAGCTGTGACTTGTTTTTCTTTAAGGAACAAACTCCAACATACATGTGATGTAGTCTAGACTTGACCCAAATCGATGCGTCGGGTCTCCTCGAGTATCGATCTAAGTCAAATCTAGACACGAAATCAAGGGTCTGACTAGACCAGTCATTATGATTTGTTGAGTCTCCTCAAGATCATAAGTGACTGTGGGTAAAAATCGATAGGGAATCACATGTGATGTGATTGACCAAGAGTTAGTCTACCAATCATGGAACCAATCAACTTGTTGAGTCTCCTCAAGGTTGTGAGGTTCGGGATGATTGGATCCCTCTTTCACTAATTTTTAAATTCGATTAAATCGTTCGTTATTAAGCTTTAAAACGATCGTAAAAATAGTGGGAGGATATAGATAGATGAAAGCCATTCTACCTATATTTAATATTGAACATATGCTAAACTAGGGCAAGACTATGTTTACCGAAGGAATCAAAATATAAATTTTAATGGAATTAGTTAATTGGTCAAATTGGTTGATTAATTGAATATCAAGTTAAATTCTAATTGATAGAATCAAAACTATATTCTCGTTGACATTAAAATGACCTTCTAAAGAACAGACTTGAGAAATGTGATTTCATTAAGTTCTGGGTCCAACAAATAAATTCACGCAACATGTCACGCGTCTCTATATGAGGCAGCTTGAACATATAGGATATTCGAAGTATGTTTCTCTCTACAACTTGTCGAACTACCCTCAAGGTTGTATGGACAAACAATTCTGATCTGCAAAGTTCGAGAATTCGATCAAACCGTTTGAGTCGAATACAAGTGCATGAGCGGTGCAAGACTATGTATCCCAACCGGATCTTGAGACAAGCAACTTCTTGAGCTAAACTCGAGATTGCAAAGCTCAAGCGTTTGGATACATAAGATGCTTGCATAAGCTATTTATGTTGGGTTAATTAATATCTAAATGTGATTTAGAAAAGGAAGAAGGCACTCCGGAAAGTCAATTGAGAAAGTTAGTTTAATTTATCATTAGTAAAGGCATAAGTAGGAGGAAATGAAAATGTGATATATTTTGATGTCACGATTTCAGAATAAATAGTTATACAAAACGTCTAACACATTTTTTGACGAATGTCGTCACCTTGCTTCGGAAGCAATGTTTTGTGTTAAGTAATTTGTAATAACTATATATATATTAAATGTTAATATATAAATACACAAGATAGTAGCAAACTTATATGGTAAAAATAGACTAGGCCGTGTCGAGAGACTAAGCTTCACAAGTCACATAAAGAGGGGTCTGACCTCTCGTATTATGAAGTCTACGGACACTTGTGAATCTTATCCTCTCAGATATAATGGCTGAAAACCATCTGTAAGACAGTGGAAGAATGAGTTGTCGAACTCAGTCTCGTACATACTGATGTACCCGAGTCTATTTTAACCAAAATAAGTTATTCGTATATTTTATTAAGACACGTGTTCTTGATGAAACACAAGTCTGATAAAATAAAGAATGAAAAGTAGAAAGTATTTAAACTGATTCGATTAGATCGAATGGTCAAATACTTAGCTACATAAAATCTTGTGTAATTAAAAGAAAATGTGATTTTCTCTTAGGTCAAGTCTGTTAACACATCCGTGTGTTAAAATATATGAATCACACTTAGTGAGACTTGGTGCGATACATAGTAAGTGACTCTGAGTTAAGTCCTCTCTCTGGGTTAAGTCCCAGATTGTAATGCCTAGGTTTTGATAATGTCCTATGAGGACATTGTCAATAAGATATTCATTAAATCGATCATTAAAGAAGTTGTATAATTACTCGAATTTCGTGAGACGAATTGTCGAGTTAGACATCATAACTGATGATGACTTAGTCAACTTCCTGGATGAAATTCGGAGTAGTAACTCCGATTTAAAACTTGATGCAATAAAAATAGGTCCGTGTGCGTAAATAAATTTGAGAATTTAGTTTACGTACCTAAGGAAAATGTTTCCTCACTTTCTGTAAGTAAATCTTTAAGTTGAAAGATTGGTGCAGAAAGAAAATAGTAAAGTACAATCTTGTTGATCGAAAACGGTTTTCACCCTAATTTCTTTAAAAAGGATTAGTTGAAATCGTCTCGCCAACAGATGTGTACAGATCTACTCGGACCAAATCCGATGTAAAACGCTCATGTTGACCATGAAAATTGGAGCATTCACTTATAAGTTCGTTTTTCTAAATATGATTTAGACGGACCAACTTATATGAATTAGCCAGAGAGTTTTCAAGGTCAGTGGGAGCGTATAAATTACATGCAAGGCATCAAAGAGATGGAACATATATTTTGATTAAGTAATCAAAGAGTTTGATACTTTATCAGAAATAGATATGAGCCATTTGAAATGACCAGTAACTAATTTAAATTATTATCGTAATGTACGATGAGCTGGATAAGATCCAAGTATATTAAATATTACAGATTCCGATAGACCAAGTGAATTATTTGAATGAGATTCAAATGGTTGGTCTAACATGAACATAAAAACCCCTTGAGTCTATAGTGTAGACGGTTTTAGCAGATCCACTCACGAAGGCTCTACCACATGAAGTCGAGAAAACTTATGTGTAAAACGGTATGAGATACCGAGATAAATGGGCCTGAGTGCAAGTGGGAGATGTTGAAAGATGATACCCTTGAGGCTATCTATCTTCATGTGTGCATAGCACAAACATCTTGTTCGAAATAACAGTAAGCTGTTTGGGAATAATTTATCTAAAGTTATGTTATAATGTAGTTAACATTGGATATTAACTTAGGCAAAGTCCTGAGACTTCATGCGAGGTCAAACAGGTATCGAGATGAGTATCTCGATCATGGAGAAATGTTTGACCGTCTGTAGCATAAGTCTAAAAGGGTTCGTGGTCGTAGATGTTTCGAGACAAGGATATCGAAACATCGGATAGACCATTGTGTCTTAGTCTTCACCGTTTAGCGGTGGCGATGATCTCATGATCGCTTGACTTGGCGAAGTCGTAGACGAGACACAGGTGCTCATTAGAGAATGAGTTCACTGAACGATCCACAAGAGTTATCATATGGTTATATTGACTAATCTGTCAATGATGACTCTGAGTGATGATAGGCTAGTTGGTCTTTTGACTTGAGGTCATTTTGAAGAACCTATGCATGAACGGTGCCATTTAGATCAAATGACCTAGCTTCGAGGCAAGGCCTGTCGAAAGGTCTTTGATTGGGTGACACTTGAAGCGTATGAGGAGAGTAATGACCAAGAGAGGATTCGTCTCTCCCGGTCAATGGGAGTTAGTGTCGTAGGGTTAGTTCGGTCTTTAGTAAAAACTCTGGCCAGAGTATGTTGGAAGAAGTCCAACATTTTGACTAAAAGATCGATAAAAACTAACCGGAGTCAAGTTATTGGGGTTGACAGTTTGACCGTACCCTAGACTTGATCTACACGACATAGTTTAGACGAAAAGACTATAACTGCGGAATTCATCACGGAAGCAGTCAGGGTGGTCCCGACAATACTCATGTCAATGATTTAACCACATAATGATGATTCCTGAAGCAGGGACGGCAACCACTGCTCGTGGTCACTGCCGTATAGGGCTTCGAGCCCAACCTGTTGTAAGGGTCAGGCTGTAGGGTCTCACACAGAGTGCGATCTTCGTCTAGTAATAGGTAGAAATTAGTTAGGGAGAATAATTTGCATTTGATGCAAGGGATAAAATATTGCAAAAGATGTTTGCAATCATCTCCTACATTCGAGATAAATGATCCTGAGTGCAAGTGGGAGATGTAGAGGAATATGCCCTCGGATCATTTGTATTTGATGCAAATGATAATTTAAGCCTAGATATGGACTATTTTGCATTTGATGCAAAAGGGATTAAATAAGTTTTAAATAGTTTAAAACAATATTTAATAATATAAACGCAAGGAAAAGATCACGGGTAAGACGGGAATGTCCCGGTCTACGCACAGGTTCAAACCGCGTCAGAAACGGAGTCCAAATGAGCCCAATAAGTCTATTTAAAGTGTTTAAATAGAAGACCAAATGAGTAAGAGCCTAAAAGCCCTTTTATTTGTTAAAAAAGGCACAAAAACCAACCTGTGGGCCCGGCCCGCTGACCCAGGCGTCAGCCTGCGCACTAACGCGGGCTGACGCCCGCGTTAGCGGGCCCACCCGCTGATGCGGGGCCACTGCCCGCTGACGCGGGGCCCACCCGCGTCAGCAAGGCAATTGCCCGCTGACGTGGGGTTGCCCCGCGTCAGCAAGGCCAGCCGCCCGCATCAGCGGGCGGCTGGGGCCCACCCGCATTATTGCGGGTGGGCCTGGGTTCTGTGCGCGCCAGCAAATATCCGGGCCCCATGGTGGGGCCCACGTGGGTTCAGAACCCTAGGAATAAACTGGCGGCTGCTGTTTTGCGTTTTTGGTGTGTTTGGGCTGAACTTTGGACATACAATTGAGTGGTCAAACGAACTCCGATTGACGAACGGTTTTTTCCTATGCGTTCACCGTTGAACACCCTTCGAATTGATAGGTTGTATCAATCCTGAAGTTCAACGGTGAGGGAGTTAAAATTCACGGAAGTTTGCACTTTGTGAAAGGCAAACTAAATTGATTTTATTAACTCTAATTATTAGTCCCACATCGGATTTTGAGAGAAGGGGAGCAGTCAGCCGCCTATATAAATAGGGGTCTGCTCTCCTCCTCAAAACTCGTCCCAAGCTCTAGATCTGAGCGGCTCTCGTAAATGTTGGAGCACGCTCGGATCTAAGCTAAATTAATATTTCTCCTCTCCCTATAAATTTCTGCCTGCTCCTGAGGGCTCTAGCAAAGCCGCAAAGGAGTTCGGATTCAGATCCGAAATCTAGGCGGAGGTTTCACTCGCGTGAAACTTTCTTCGGTGGTGGGTGGCTCGGCGACACGGGGATTGATCGCCTCGGGATGCGGAGCGGTTTGAGGAGCGGTGCAGGGAGCGGTTCAAGGAGCGGCTCGGCGTGGGACGGGAGCAGCTCGGAAGACGGCGCGGAACATCTCGCCTGCCCCAGGGCTGAGATTCCGGGAATGTGTTTAAGTTTTCATTTAATTATTCGCAGTAGTTAGATCCCTCTTGGGGTGGTCTGGTCCATCCCAAGTTGGCAGAGTTCCTGGCTAATAGGGTCTGGTTCCTTAGGGTTGCATGTTAATTAGATTAACATAAAAAATTTTTCCGCTGCATTTCTGTCTATGTTCCGTTCGACTTAGGACGGGACTAGAGTTTTTGTGCCCTAAGGGTCCCAGAAAACCCTGCATGTGTGTGAAGGCGTGAAGATTGAAATCACTAAGTGCTAGAAGATGTAGAGCATGGATGCACTTGAAAGCTTCTCCTTGAGCTAGTTTAGCATTTAGTGTAGAAGAGAAGAGAGAGAGAGACACCTACTAGTTTAGCATTTAGTGTAGGAGAGCATTTAGTGTAGGAGAGAAGAGAGAGAGAGAGAGAGAGAGAATCTATTGAAGTAAAACCCCCCACAAATGCACTCCCAAATTATATCAATATGTGTGGAGTGAGTGCACAAAACAGCCTCTCAAACTAGCTTAAATAGCCCCTCAAAACAGCCCACAAACGGACAAAAAACGGCTAGATGGAAAGTCCCAACGGCTAGATTTTGGGGTCGACCAGACACCTGAAGTACAAGGGCTAGACGTCTGATGAAGAGTGGCCAAACGTCTGGTCTGACGTTGTGTAGCGTCTGGTCTGACAGACTCTTCACAGAAAAACACTTGTTTACCAAATCGATCATAAATTTAACAAATGAACTCCGATTGAGGTGAATCAAAATGCGTTGGAAAGCTAACAAGTAATGCAATCTAATGAGCTTGGAATGGATGAAAAATTCCAACCACGGAAAAACTGACAGTAGATTGAAGTCAGAAACAGATTGCAGAAATTCCAACAGGCTCAACTAAGAAAACACTAGATCACTAAAACAATCAAAACTGCCTCAAATGAAGTCCGATTGAGGTGATCTAAGATGCATTGGAAAGTGTCACGCCCCGCTTCCCAAAAATGTGGAGGCGAAGCGTGAGAAGGTCCGCTCAGACTTGAAGCTACAAGCCGCAAGTCCGATAAGCGTCAATCAAATTTAAAACTGCAGGTCCTTGCAACGCGAAACGAAACAAGATAATAATAATGAAATGAGACGAAGAATAAATCTCAGAATATCTATAATAATAAATTTCAACATCACAGAAAAAGCCACCATGCTAAAAGAAAAGAGTCTAAAGGCCCAAACATGGCCAACAAAAGTACAAAGTATAGGTGCCACGCACCGACAACTAACAGATGGCCTAAAGCAAAAGGAAGCTCAGCAAAGACTCAAAGAATGGTCATCGGTGCCCACAAAACTCCTCCTGTGCGGACATGGACTCAGGCTCAGCGTCAGCAACAACCACGTACACAGCTACGGTCTCTGGCTCAGGGTCTAACATGTGACACCCAAAAGAGCAAGGGGCACATGTCAGCAAGTCTACAAGAGACTTGTGCAAGGAAACTGAAAGTGGAAGTAAGCAACCTAGCAGTTCTAGCATGAATGCAATGACATGGCAGTTAAAGTATGAGTGCAACAAGTAAGGTAAAGTAAAGTAAAGTACGGGCATGGCATTTAAACATGGCATGGATGACAAGTTATACAAGTAACACTCACTAGTACAAGACAAGTAAAGTAAGCACCTCGTGCACAGAGATTCCGCCTTTTGGCGAGAGTGGCTGATCGGGCCAACTCCTAAGCTCAAGTGACCGTTTATCCCTACCCCTCCACGTGTATCGAGCCAGGGCCTTACCCCCGAACACGGAATGCTCGCTTCTGGATCACGAGCCAGGAAGTGTTTTTAACAAGTATGGCGTAGGGGTGCACCTAGCCGGACAAGGAAACCGGGCATTGGCTTTTGACCAACACATGAGGCCCGTTCCCAGGAAGTAGTATTCATGATGGCATAGGGGTGCACCTAGCCGGTCAAGAAGTACAAGTACAAGTATTGTAGCATGTGCTACGAATGCGACATTCAATGCATGGATGACAGGACATGGCACGTAGTAATGCGTACATGTAAGGAAAGTAAACATGACAGTTTAGTATGCATGATCAACAAGTTAAAGAGTTGGATCTAGCTTCGTTGTCAAGCTAGATCAATTAGGTGACAGATCTAGTTTCGTTGTCAAACTAGATCAAGTAGGCGTCTAGCTAGCTATCATTTCACTGACTAGTCTCTTTTACGCTGATAGCAAGGAAGTGGCCTAAAAATATGGCCCTACACAAGAGTTGGCAAGTTTCACTTGCCTGCAAGTACAACGTCTGAGAGACACCGTCCAAGAGAGTCCAAGTCACAAATAACCTACGTGCACAAGTCCACCGGCCTAAACTCCATATTATTAATCTTGATTAGTGAATTTAAAACATTTAAAATACTTTTAAAACATCAATTTTTTTCTTGATTAACATGCAATGGGTTGGGGGTCCTAGGGGTGCAAAGCTTTACCTTAACACGACGCGAAAGCTACACTGGCGTCGGGTAGCGACGCCAGGGGTTGGAATAAGAGAACACGCTCCAAGTCCTGATTCCAATATAGATTCCTCGCTGGAAAGTTCAGAGCATCAACCGGAGCAACGAATCCAGATTCCAAAGCTAGCACGTGCGACGACGGCCTACGACGTGTCGCAACATCGTACGCGGCGAATCCTTGAAGAGAAAGCACCTAAGTGGGGCCCACAGTAGTCCTAGGGACCAATAGGGGACCCACAATACCTCTGGAGAACTTGGGGGGCCCACGGTGGCAAGCGGCGCGACGGGTGCGGGGTTGCGACGTTTGGCTCTCGGTCAGACAGCCTCGGTGTGGGGAGATCCGTCGGTCGGGCACTAGGGGAGCGGGGTTGCAGCGCTTGGGGGTGTGCAGCGGTGCAGGGGTGTGCTTGGTGTGGGGCCTTGCTTCGGTCGGAGCGGGAGACAGCGCCGGTCGGGCGCTTGGCGGGTGCGTTGCAACGTTGCAACGTTGCAACGAAGCGGGGCTTCGGTCGGAGCGGGCGGGCGCTTCGGTCAGGCACAAGGGAAAGCGGGGTGTGGAGCGGGCTTGCGAGCTGGTGCGGAGCGATGCGGATGAGCGGGGCGGGCGACCGGTCTGACCGAGAGCTTCTCTCGGTCGGGCACGGGGGATGCGGAGCGACGGCTGCTGCGGTGCGGGCGGAGCGGATGAGCGGGGGAAGCTAGCGGTCGGTGCGGGGGTTTTGAGCCCGTTTCCTCGGTCGGACACGGGGCGGCTGTCGCAACGTTGCGACGATTCGTCGCAACGTCAAATTTGGGTTTTGGGAGCGGCTAGGGTTATTTTCTTGCGAAAATTTGTTTATATAGTGTAGATGGGTTGACTAGGTCTAGGGCTAATCCTAATGGGATTAGGAGTTTAAAATAATTTAAAATTCAAATCTCACCCTCTCCAACTCACCCAAGGCTAGGGTGCGGCCCAAATGAGCTGGAATTCGGCTCAAAAATTATTTAAAACGTTTAAAACTCAAATAAATTTTATTTGGTCGAAATCAATTTAAAACCTAGCTTTTAAAAATATTTTAAACCTTGTTAAAAATATAAAAGTGGTCGAATAAACTCCAAAAATTATAAAATAAATATCGGGGTGTTCGTGATGACGAAAGTGAGCTAACTAAGAAGACGAATCTCAATTTCGACGTCGGACAACGAAACTAAAAATAGAAACGTCTCCCGTCAAAAGTGAAAATCACGTCTCATCGAATAAGATCAAATCGTGGGAAAACGGCTCGAGGACTGTCGTTCCAATTTAGTGCCACTATTTAATACTCTCAGAGACGTTCACAACGGCATATCACGTCAAAGTGTTCACAAACAACCGAATTCTAAATTAACCACGTGCACGGTCAAAAGCACGTGCACGAACAACGTACAACGAAAAGTGGTCGTTACATCCTCCCCACCTTAGAATAAATTCCGTCCTCGGACTTTCTATTATATCTAGTCGCTCTAGTAACTACCCCAATCATGTAACGTTATAATTTAATCCATGTATAGCTATTACAAGTGCTTATATATGCACTAGGTAGTCAAACATTAACGCTACCAACGTGTATACATATATATATTCACGCACATCATACACTTATACCTATCATAGTCAGTCAAATGCATACACGTACTTCAATCATATATGTAAGCATACATCCCTTATATAACTACTACTTACCTATCACAAAACAATATTTCAGATACTCATAAGTATGGTCTCACACTAGTAAATACAATCATTGCTTCTACCTATAGATAGCTACCTATGCACAAAACCAACATGGGTATACTACCCTCTAATACTTCTTAGTGTACATTCCATACCACACATCAACACATGTAGTCACACCATACCATAATTAAATCCAGTTCCACTATATCTAATATATATTCACCACTACTATAGTTTCACAATATATATAGTCATTCAATGCATTCAAATATTTCACCATACATTTACATTACGTACGGCCATATAACTGCATTTACGACATGCCACATATACCATAGTCACCAATAACTATAACTAAGCACATACTTACCCGTGCATGGTGCACACCCATACACGCTAACATTTCATTCATACCAATCACACCACTATATACTTAGCACAACTACTCATCTAGTTTAGCTAGTACACATATGTTCACACAAGCAAGTCCTTAGTAAATAACTACACCACAAGACCAACACCTATGACTATATACTTGGTGTAGCGACCCACAATCATGTGCGTAGCACAACCAGGCACCAACACTCCTATCACTATACATACATCAATCATCGCTATATTCAAACTACAGACATTCATAACAATATACTTAGAGTATACCCACTCAAGCTTGAGTGAGACTCAAAACACATATCAGAATATCCTATATATGTAACACGGCATTTATACCTATACCAATACCACTCCAATATATATATGTCTACCAATACAACCATATACATACCATGAGCCAATCACACTTAATATTTAGTCAGGTAATACCCACATAGTTCAATCACTCTATATACCATAATAATAATAATGCAGACTTCAGCACGCGTATAATTATAATACGCTCCTTAATATATACGCATTCTTCGTATAGTCACACACATGTAACATATATATTCACACCATAGCCTACTACCTATAATTAGTATACTAACACATCTATACATACATAATTAAGATGTGCAATAGTCGTGTATACCTCTCGGTATGCACGCATACCACATCCCGCAAAAGCAAGCAATACCAATCAAAATTATAATCCTACTACCGTATGTATATCACCTATATACTCATGCAACAATTCATAACTACTTACATCTAAGCACAATACGGATCTACGCACGAGCATATGCTCACACGTACTAACATATAGGTCCTACAATAGGCCTACTTACTTAACTATACGCACACCTATTATTATCACTCCTAGCATACACATAGTTTTACCAACATATTACTTCAACCATTATAAGTATCTCCTAACTACATACACCCTATTAGATATTCCAACACTAACTCTTATATACACAGGCATCCCTAGTATGGTATGGCTAACCACACACAAGTCTATAAATACTAACACACCAAAAACTTCATAATATCACGAATAACTCCGAGTGTATATATATATATATCACACAATAGGCAAGCATCAATATACTATGGGGGTATACTCATTCAAGCCCACGTACACAACTTAGGTACGTGCACTACGACAACATCACAAAGGTCTAAGGGCCCACTAACAACTAAGAGTTGCCACAGTCATTGACGAGCACTAGACCCTAAGCAGCAGAGGGGGACCGAGGTCGATAGCGTGGCGAGGGAAGGATCGATAAGCACGAGCTCAGATAGGACGAAGATAAGGAGACAGGTTGGTCAGGTAAATCAGGGTATAAGTGTGAATGTTTAGGTGGGAAAAGAAAAGATGTAATGATACTCTTATAGGATACAGGAAGAACATAGTGTAAATAACATAAGTTAAAATACGTGAAATTTGAAAACTGTCGTACTTCAAAAGTTGAAATCCTCGTCTGTTTAAAAAAATATTTGGAGATCGATAAAACGAGTTGTTCAAAATAAGTTTGAGTCGAATATACATATAAGAGAAAATGGTTTATCTATATTACAATTGAGAGCTGTTTTTGAACTTTGTCCTATGTGGCAATGTCACATCAAGTTTTGGGGGGAAAATTTTTTGGGTTGGGGGAAATTTTTTTGGGAGAATACAAAAGTTTTTCTTTTTTGAAATTGGCATCATCAGCACTTAATACTCTTCATTCAAAAATGAACCAAAAAAATGAGACCCAAAAAAACACACACAAAATGAAACCCAAAAAAAATGCAACTTAAATTACAAGTATGCAAAAGAGAACTTTATATCGGCTGAGCTTATTTTGGCTGACCTCAAAAAAATTGAAACCCAAAAAAAATACATCGAATGTGCATTCAAAGAGGCGGGCGTAGTTTTTTGGGCGTCAAGCAGAAGGCTGAGTTTTTTGGGCGTCAAGCATAGGCCTAACCAACCTATCCGCGCCGAAGGCGCCCGCGCCGAAGGCGCCCGCGCCGAAGGCGCCCGCGCCGAAGGCGCCCGCGCCGAAGGCGCCCGCGCCGAAGGCGCCCGCGCCGAAGGCGCCCGCTAAATTTTTATACGCTAATTTGTTGTTATGCGCCAAAGGAGTACCGAATTTATTGTTTCTTGCCGAAGGCGGTCGTGCATCTAAATTTTTTTACGCTAATTTGTTGTTCTATTAAATTTTGGCTGTAGAAATATTTTTTGGGGACAAAGATTTCGCAGAAAAATTTGTTGGGAATACACAAAAGCATTGAAATTAGGAATAGCCTTTTAATATTAGTTATGAAAAAAATGTTGTGCATACACACAATCTCATCTTGGGAATGAACGCGAGCTGTGAAAGAATGAACGCGGGAGATGCTGTCAACTCATTGATCAACGTTGCAAAACCCTTTAAAATTCCGATATCATCTGCTGATATTTCAGGGGAAACTAATAATTATTGATGTTTGTTTAAAATTAGTGGGCCCAAGATTTTTAAATGAACAGTGTCCCAAGGGCACTGGTTATATGTATATGAAGCCATCGCCGAAGGCGCCAGCTAAATTTTTTAACGCTGATTTGTTGTTCCGCGCCTAAGGCACCCGCGCCGAAATTGTTGTTCTACATCGAATTTGGTGTTCTGTGTCGAAGGCACATGCTCTGAATTTGTTGTTCCGCGCCGAAGACGCCTGTACCGCTAAATATTGTAAACTAATTTGTTTTTCTTTTAAATTTTGGCTTTGAAAAAAAAATTTCGGGGAACAAAGATTTCGCATGGGAAAATCTTAAATGAACCGTGCCCGCGGGCACGGGTTATGACTAGTTGGTTTATATAAAATCATTATAAAAGGAAGTAAATCATTCACACGAATTTTAAGGACGTAGTTTTTAGAAATTATTATACGGCAGTAATTTATTTAATGTTGGCAAAAAGTTTTGAAAGTCAAAGAATGAAATTAAGTGAACTGGAGAATTTAAACTCATGTTAAATACTTTCAAATCTTTAAGCTAGGGAAAATTTAAAAAATAACCAATATTGTGCTACTTTTAGAGGAACCAGGATGTGCCAAAAAAATGAAACTGGTTTACACAAAGCTCTTAACATACGAGCACAACGAACCTGGTACGGATATAAAAGTAATTGAAATTCAATTTAGTTTAGAAATTATTCTAAAAGTATGTATGGTGAACGGAAAGATAATAATAACTTAGTAGTGAAATTATCAAAAACTGTAGTAAAGCTTTAAAACCAAACTATGGGGAGTCTGGGCCAGGAATAGTAATTTTTAAAATTTTGAAATAGCGAAAACGATGAGCATAAAACCGACTTGCTAAAAGCTGAAATTCCATGTGACTTGAAAGTATATTAAAGTAAACACGACGTATCATTCGAATAACACAAATAAGAAGGAAAATTATAAATCGAATTGGGCAAAGCAAAAGTACGGTTCAGAATAAAATTAATATATGAAGGGACAACGCATTTACATAAGTACGAAAAATATAGGCTGGAAAAATATTATAAGCTAGTGTTCAAAAATTCCGACAAAAGTTTTAAAATTTTAAATCAACGAAGGAGGATGAAGTATAAGTATATATACATTAAAATTTGGAACAAGGTTAAACTTCGGAAAGGAGGAAGTCGAAAAATACTTTCAGGAGATTCAAGATTTGTAACGGAGAGGTTTGAAAATTGATGACGATCGTCAAGAGGCGATCTCGTGAATCGAGGCAAGGAAAATGGTCGGATGGTCACACATACATACGCCTAGGATATGAATCAGGAAAGTCTACGAGGAGACTCATACGGTCGACCAACTAAGTATTAAGAAGCTAAGCGCTAAGACTCTTTAAGGAGCTAGATGGTAATGAAATGCGTTCAGCTTGGTCCGAAATCGATGAACCCAAACGAACGACTAAAGGAAATTCTAGAAGTCTAATATGGTCATAGCTGGGCAAGAACCACTAATGTAACTCCTACGATGATTAAATTAATTGCTAGCAGGGAGTCTAACTAGCAATCAGGGCCTCTATCTAGCAAACACCGACGTCTAACTAAGTCTTCTTACCACCTAGTGTCATAAGAAAACGACTAGACTCGGGGCTTATGACTCAGATGTTGCAATTTATTTAATGGATATTCCGTTATTATCGTTGTTCCGTTAATTTGCAATTGCAAGACTGGACCTGCATGGGCCACCAACAAAACCTGTCACGCCCCGCTTCCCAAAAATGTGGAGACGAAGCGTGAGAAGATCCGCTCAGACTTGAAGCTGCAAGCCGTAAGTCCGATAAGCGTCAATCAACTTTAAAACTGCAGGTCCTTGCAACGCGAAACGAAACAAGATAATAATAATGAAATGAGACGAAGAATAAATCTCAGAATATCCATAATAATAAATTTCAACATCACAGAAAAAGCCACCAGGCTAAAAGAAAAGAGTCTAAAGGCCCAAACATGGCCAACAAAAGTACAAAGTATAGGTGCCACGCACCGACAACTAACAGATGGCCTAAAGCGAAAGGAAGCTCAGCAAAGACTCAAAGAATGGCCACCGGTGCCCACAAAACTCCTCCTGTGCGGACATGGACTCAGGCTCAGCATCAACAACAACCACGTACACAGCTACGGTCTCTGGCTCAGGGTCTAACATGTGACACCCAAAAGAGCAAGGGGCACATGTCAGCAAGTCTACAAGAGACTTGTGCAAGGAAACTGAAAGTGGAAGTAAGCAACCTAGCAGTTCTAGCATTAATGCAATGACATGGCAGTTAAAGTATGAGTGCAACAAGTAAGGTAAAGTAAAGTAAAGTACGGGCATGGCATTTAAACATGGCATGGATGACAAGTTATACAAGTAACACTCACTAGTACAAGACAAGTAAAGTAAGCACCTCGTGCACAGAGATTCCGCCTTTTGGCTAGAGTGGTTGATCGGGCCAACTCCTAAGCTCAAGTGACCGTTTATCCCTACCCCTCCACGTGTATCGAGCCAGGGCCTTACCCCCGAACACGGAATGCTCGCTTCTGGATCACGAGCCAGGAAGCGTTTTTGACAAGTATGGTGTAGGGGTGCACCTAGCCGGACAAGGAAACCGGGCATTGGCTTTTGACCAACACATGATGCCCGTTCCCAGGACATAGTATTCATGATGGCATATGGGTGCACCTAGCCGGTCAAGAAGTACAAGTACAAGTATTGTAGCGTGTGCTACGAATGCGACATTCAATGCATGGATGACATGACATGGCAAGTAGTAAAGCGTACATGTAAGGAAAGTAAACTTGACAGTTTAGTATGCATGATCAACAAGTTAAAGAGTTGGATCTAGCTTCGTTGTCAAGCTAGATCAATTAGGTGACGGATCTAGTTTCGTTGTCAAACTAGATCAAGCAGGCGTCTAGCCAGCTATCATTTCACTGACTAGTCTCTTTTACGCTGATAGCAAGGAAGTGGCCTAAAAACATGGCCCTACACAAGAGTTGGCAAGTTTCACTTGCCTGCAAGTACAACGTCTGAGAGACACCGTCCAAGAGAGTCCAAGTCACAAATAACCTACGTGCACAAGTCCACCGGCCTAAAGTCCATATTATTAATCTTGATTAGTGAATTTAAAACATTTAAAATACTTTAAAAACATCAATTTTTGTCTTGATTAACATGCAATGGGTTGGGGGTCCTAGGGGTGTAAAGCGTTACCTTAACACGACGCGAAAGCTACACTGGCGTCGGGTAGCGACGCCAGGGGTTGGAATAAGAGAACGTGCTCCAAGTCCTGATTCTAATATAGATTCCTCGCTGGAAAGTTCAGAGCATCAACCGGAGCAACGAATCTAGATTCCAAAGCTAGCACGTGCGACGACGGCCTACGACGTGTCGCAACGTCGTACGCGGCGAATCCTTGAAGAGAAAGCACCTAAGTGGGGCCCACAGTAGTCCTAGGAACCAATAGGGGACCCACAATACCTCTGGAGAACTTGGGGGGCCCACGGTGGCAAGTGGCGCGACAGGTGCGGGGTTGCGACGTTTGGCTCTCGGTCAGACAGCCTCGGTGCGGGGAGATCCATCGGTCGGGCACTAGGGGAGCGGGGTTGCAGCGCTTGGGGGTGTGCAGCGGCACGGGGGTGTGCTTGGTGCGGGGCCTTGCTTCGGTCGGAGCGGGAGACAGCGCCGGTCGGGCGCTTGGCGGGTGCGTTGCAACGTTGCAACGTTGCAACGAAGCGGGGCTTCGGTCGGAGCGGGCGGGCGCTTCGATCAGGCACGGGGGAAAGCGGGGTGCGGAGCGGGTTTGCAAGCGGGTGCGGAGCGATGCGGATGAGCGGGGCGGGCGACCGGTCTGACCGAGAGCTTCTCTCGGTCGGGCACGGGGGATGCGGAGCGACGGCTGCTGCGGTGCGGGCGGAGCGGATGAGCGGGGGAAGCTAGCGGTCGGTGCGGGGGTTTTGAGCCCGTTTCCTCGGTCGGACACGGGGCGGCTGTCGTAATGTTGCGACGATTCGTCGCAACGTCAAATTTGGGTTTTGGGAGCGGCTAGGGTTATTTTCTTGCGAAAATAGGTCTTCCTAGAGGTTGTTTATATAGTGTAGATGGGTTGACTAGGTCTAGGGCTAATCCTAATGGGATTAGGAGTTTAAAATAATTTAAAATTCAAATCTCACCCTCTCCAACTCACCCAAGGCTAGGGTGCGGCCCAAATGAGCTGGAATTCGGCTCAAAAATTATTTAAAACGTTTAAAACTCAAATAAATTTTATTTGGTCGAAATCAATTTAAAACCTAGCTTTTAAAAATATTTTAAACCTTGTTAAAAAATATATAAGTGGTCGAATAAACTCCAAACATTATAAAATAAATATCGGGGTGTTCGTGATGACGAACGTGAGCTAACTAAGAAGACGCATCTCAATTTCGACGTCGGACGACGAAACTAAAAATAGAAACGTCTCCCATCAAAAGTGAAAATCACAACGTCTCATCGAATAAGATCAAATCATGGGAAAACGGCTCGAGGACTGTCGTTCCAATTTAGTGCCACTATTTAATACTCTCAGAGACGTTCACAACGGCATATCACGTCAAAGTGTTCACAAACAACCAAAGTCTAAATTAACCACGTGCACGGTCAAAAGCACGTGCACGAACAACGTACAACGAAAAGTGGTCGTTACAGAAAGCTAACAAAAAATGCAATAAAATAGGCTGAGAATGGAAGAGAAATTCCAACCACAGAAAAAACTGACACAAGTTTGAAGTCAGAAACAGATTGCAGAAGTTCTAACGCAAGGCAACCAGACATCTAGAGTACACTACTCAGGCGTCTGGGAAAATGTGCTGGTTTGAGAAGCCTTCTTCGGATGGCTCCCAAATATGGGTCCAATAGATAGAGAGCAAAAGAACGTTGGTCACACTTTTAGGTGCCTGGATTCCATGAACCAGCCGATTGACACACTGTTCAGACGTCTGGTCATAGACCATCAGGCGACTAACCCAAGGCTGTGTGTAACGACCACTTTTCGTTGTGCGTTGTTCGTGCACGTGTTTGTTTTAGACTTTGTTTGTTTGTGAACACTTTAGTGTGATATGCCGTTGTGAACGTCTCTGAGAGTATTAAATAGTGGCACTAAATTGGAACGACGTTTCTCGAGTCGTTTTCCCACAATTTAAACTTATTCGATGAGACGTGGCGATTTTCACTTTTGACGGGAGACGTTTCTATTTTTAGTTTCGTCGTCCGACGTCAAAATTGAGATCCGTCTTCTTAGTTAGCTCACTCTCGTCATCACGATCACCCCGATATTTATTTTATAATTTTTGGAGTTTATTTGACCACTTTTATATTTTTAACAAGTTTTATAATATTTTTAATAATTAATTTTTAAATTAATTTCGGCCAAATAAAATTTATTTGAGTTTTAAACGTTTTAAATAATTTTTGAGCCAATTTCCAGCTCATTTGGACCAAGTCAAATCCTTGGGTGAGTTGGAGAAGTTGAATTTCGAATTTTAAATTATTTTAAACTTCTAATCCTATTAGATTTAGCCCTAGACCAAGTCAACCCATCTACACTATATAAACAACCCCTAGGAAGACCTATTTTCGCAAGAAAATAACCCTAGCCGCTTCCAACACTCAAATTTCACGTTGCGACGAATCGTCGCAACGTTGCTGCACCAACCCCCGCTCCGACCGACGGAATCAGCTCCGTTCCCCCGCTCTGACCGGCAGCTGCCTCCGCACCAAGCTTCGTCCGCACCATTGCACAGCCGCTGCATCGCAACCCCGCACCAAGCTGTGTCCGACCGAGGAATTCTCTCGGTCAGACCGATGGCCGCCCCGCTCACGCCCACTTCTCCGCACCGCACCAAGCCCCGCACCAACCCGCTTCTGTCGCCCGCCTCCGCTCGTGTCTGACCGAGCGGGTCACCCGTACCGACCGACGTTGCAACGTTGCAACGACCCGCCCAAGCGCCCGACCGAGACGACCGACCGCTCCGACCGATGGAGCTCTCCGCACCCGCTGCTGCACCGACCGCAGCGCTGCACAGCACCGTGCACTGCGTCTGACCGAGCCATCCTCTCGGTCAGGCTAGTGTACGACCGAGGGCCATTCGTCGCAACCCCGCAACCGTAGCACCACTTGCCACCGTGGGCCCCCCAAGTTCTCCAGAGGTATTGTGGGTCCCCCAAAGGCCCCTAGAACTACTGTGGGCCCCACCTAGGTATTTTCTCTCTGAAGATTTGCCGCGTACGACGTTGCGACACGTCGTAGCCCGTCGTCGCACGTGCTAGCTTTGGAATCTGGAACCGTTGCTCTGGTTGATGCTCTGAATTTTCCAGCGAGGAAACTAATTTGGAATCTGGACTAGGAGCGCGTTCTCTTATTCCAACCCCCGGCGTCGCTACCCGACGCCGGTGTAGCTTTCGCGTCGTGTTGAGGTAACGCTTTGCACCCTTAGGACCCCCAACCCATTGCCTGCTAATCAAGACTAAAATCAGTATTTTTAAAGTATTTTAAATGTTTTAAATTCACTAATGAAGATTAATAATATGGACTTTAGGCCGATGGACTTGTGCACGTAGGGTAATTATGACTTTGGACTCGTTGGACGTGTTGCTCAGACGTGATACTTGCAGGTAAGTGAAACTTGCCAACTCTTGCTTAGGGCCATGTTTTTAGGCCACTTCCTTTCTTTCAGCGTAAAAGAGACTAGTCAGTGAAATGATAGCTGGCTAGACGCCTACTTGATCTAGTTTGACAACGAAACTAGATCCGTCACCTAATTGATCTAGCTTGACAACGAAGCTAGATCCAACCCTTTAAACTTATTGTTCATGCATACTAAACTGTCACGCTTACTTTCCTTATCTGTACGCATTTTTAACTGCCATGCATTGCATTCTACATGTCATCCAAGTTGATTGTTGCATTCGTAGCACACGCTACAATACTTGTACTCCTTGAATACTACTTCCAGGGAAACGGGCCTCATGTGTTGGTCAAAAGCCAATGCCCGGTTTCCTGGTCCGGCTAGGTGCACCCCTATGACATACTTGTTAAAAACACTTCCTGGCTCGTGATCCAGAAGCGAGCATTCTCGTTCGGGGGTAAGGCCCTGGTTCGATACACGTGGAGGGGTAGGGATAAACGTTCACTTGAGCTTAGGAGTGGCCTGATCAGCCCTCTAGCCAAAAGACGGAATCTCTATGCACGAGGTGCTTACTTTTCTTGTCTTGTACTTGTCTTGTGAATGATTCATGTAATACTTGTCATACATGCCATGTTTAAATGCAATGCTCGTACTTTACTTTACTTTACCTGTTGCACTCATACTTTAACTGCCATGTCATCGCATTCATGCTAGAACTGCTAGGTTGCTTTACTTTTGCCTACTTTCAGTTTCCTTGCACAAGTCTCTTGTAGACTTGCTGACATGTGCCCCTTGCTCTTTTGGGTGTCACATGTTAGACCCTGAGCCAGAGACCGTTGCTGAGTACGTGGCGTTTTGCTGACGCTGAGCCTGAGTCCATGTTTGCCTAGGAGGAGTTTTGTGGACACCGGAGACCTTTCTTGGTGATTTTACTGAGCTTCTTTTATTTTAGGTTCTGTTGTTAGTTGTCGGTGCGTAGCGCCTTTGTTTTATACGATGTACTTTTGTTGGCCATGTTTGGGCCTTTAGTCTCTCTTTTATTTCAGCCTGGTGGCTTTTCTGCGATGTTGGAATTTATATTTATGGATGTTCTGAGATTATTCTTTTGTCTCATTTCATAATTATTATCTTGTTTCGCTCGCGTTGCAAGGACCTGCAGTTTTAAATTTGATTGACGCTTATCGGACTTGCAGCTTTGCAGCTTCAAGTCTGAGCGGACCTTCTCACGCTTTGCCTCCATATTTTTGGGAAGCGGGGCGTGACACTGTGTCAAGCAGAAAAAATGCTGACATGCCAGGTTTCGAGTGCCCTTACACCGGGTGCCTGATCCAACTCTAATACACACTCGTGTGTGTTTAAAGCAATGGACCAAAGAGATGGGTTCAACATGATTTCTAATGAACCCTGTGATGGAAATAATGCATATATGAGTATGTTGTGCATCTATTCAAGGCTACAAATATTATAAGTAAGAAAGAGAAAAGGACATGACGATAAAATGTAAAATTACATTAAAGCTCAATTGTCTTCATGCAAGCAATGCTCCAAACCTTGACGCCATCTCCACCATCATCCCATCACTTATTGTTTTGTCTCCTCATCAAGATAATCCAATTGTTAATCTGAGACTAAAATAAATGAGATGGTTAGCACACAATATAATGTTGATCAGCATTAAAACAACATTGGTCAAGAGCCTATGAACCAACACACATTCCCCTCCTTATGATCATGGGTTGTCTAATAACATTTGGATCCGAGAAACTACATTGCATTCATACAAAATAAAACATGAATTGTTAGCATATCATTAAATAGTCCTTTCATTAACTAAAATAACTATGTATACACGCATGTTCCAAGAAATCCTTATCATCCGCTGCTGAGGGCCAGACGGATTTTCTTGCTACCGAGTCGGACCCCGTGTCCTGCTAGAGCATGTGTTTCTAGATTGCTGAGGCTCATTCACCTCAATTGCAGTATTCATCGGAGGAGATGCATGCGGTTGATAATTGGACCGAAATCGAGACCCTGCCATATCTATTAAACCAAAAAGTGTTAATTGCAAAAAACACCATTGAATCTGTTTACAAAGAAGAAGTTGATTAGCGAAACAATTATGAAAGAATTATGAAATATACCAAAGAAAACTGAAATAATTAAAACAGATGATTAGCTATATATTTGGACAATAATAGGTACGAAAACAAATGTTATTGCTACAAAATAAACATTTTAACATGAAATGCATCGGGCTTGAAATTAGTAGGTTACAGAGATCAATTTGTGTTGTTGTGTTAAGCTCATTCATATATGATTCATAGACATGAAATTCTTGATGATATTCTGGAAAATAGAAAATAATTAAAATGTCTTAGCTAGGCAACTGAGTAAAACTCTCAAAAACAAACATGAACTGCATAAATTGTCAGGAGTAATGATAAGCATACAAAGAATCAAAGACTTCATCAGTGTCCTTATCATCTCATTCATCTTCATCATCTTCCTCCCTTACATTTGAATCTGCATCTGCATAATCTTCCTCCTCTGCATCTTCATCTTGATAATGAAACAATATATCTTACTCTTTTGATTTGAAAATAAGTAAACATCATTAATATCATTAAACCTAACATGTAAGTTACTATAAAATATCATCATCGTATCACAAGTACAAGAAATTGACTATTTTCAGATTTGATATTTATTTCCCACAAACTCAAGTGATACAAAACTATCTAGTTTACACATATTAGTAAATAACAGTATTAGCTACATGCCTTCACCTTCCTAAGAAATACTAGAAGTTAACAACATTATTTATTGAACATTTGGCAAATATGAAGCATTATATAGAAAAATCAAATATATGAAATACATAATATATAGAGCTTATCCATTAGTACATTACATAACGTGAAAACGGGCATCAACTAGCTAAGGAAAAAATTTCCTTCTTCGTAAGTTTCAAAACCCAAACCCCCCAACCCTAAATTTTTCGACAATCAGGTCCATTCATTTTGATCTTCATGTTCTAAAACCATATACCACCAATTTTCAAGTGAATTCAACGTGTTTTACTCATTCATCCACTTATCGCAAATTTAACAGTTACGCGGTACTAGAACTTTTTGCAATGGCTAGATGAACAAGTAAAACTCATTCTGTTCACTTGAAAATTGATGGTTTGGGACTTTAGAAAATGAAGCTCTAAATTAATGGAACCGATTGTTGAAAAACATGATGTGGATGGGGTTGCGTCAGTTAGCCTGAAGGAAATTTTTTCTCATCTAGTTGACATCCATATTGCTCATGCGTGTGTATAGACACAAACACAAACACAAACACAAACAAAAATACACACACACACACACACAAATTTCATGTGCAAGCATTTCGCACAAAATTTTCCATCTGGAAATGTTTTTGCTTTTTTCATTTTTTACAAAAACAATTTTCATCTTGCACTTCGTGCATTTATACACATCTCAAAAATTGGTGAAAATAATAAAATTTGACACTCGATTAAGGCATTACAAAAAGTTCTACTTTTCAGAAACTGTTAAATTTTGTAAAGGGTGGATCGATGCTTAAATCCCCCACTCGTTGTTTTTGGAAATTTTTTTGTAGGATTGGTGTACACATATTACGCCCCAAATCCTCGAATATGGATGCGCACTAAGGGTATGTGACCCTCGATCCTACTGTCGCAAAAAGTTCTATTGTTCTAAAGCCGTTAAATTTGCAACAATTAGATTGGGAGTCAAATAACATTGGATTCACTTGATTTTTAGTGTGATAATGATCCATGAAGTGTACAACAATCCTACAAAGTAATGTCAAAAATAAGGAAAAATGGGTCTTTTGTGGGCATGCACATTTAAACTAGATGTGCACGTCTATAAGAAAATGATGCTAGTAATCTAAACAATTTAGATCATGCAGCGGAAGACAGAAAATTAAAAAAAAAATTCTATACTAGCCTTCGGCATACCCAAAGATCTATTGCAATACTAATATGAACAACTGAATAAAAACCATAACTTTGTGCGAGTATACTCAAGCAATACTCGTAGATCCAAAACTCTTTCGGTGAAGACTAGAAGCGCATCGTTCTCCTCTCTAACCAGTGCCTTAGATGAATCACAATAGGAAGAACGCCTCAACAATTCACGAGCCGGGTTTTGTTGCCAATTGGCCGAAACCAATTGTTGGAATCAGTATCTACAGCCCATGTGCTAAAGCAAAATTAATGAGTCATCAACCAATGGCGGAGGCATGTGAGGGCAAGTGGGGCAATTGCCCCCACTGACTTTCCCAAACTTAATGTACTAGTCAATTGACCCCAAGGAAATAAAGTAAAATAAAAAGTTTTAGTATTCATTATAATCATCTCTTGAGTGTCCAATGGATATGGTGCCTGTCAGGGAACCAATGGTTTTGGGATCGAACCCAGTTGCCTAGCTGTTTTGACTTATTAATTGGTAAGCTAAATATTAATGGGGTTGGTTTCGAACCGCACCGTTTGACTCAGGTTTAAATTGGCCCCTTCCTTTTATTTTGTATTTTTATACAAGTTTAGTGGTCTGTGAACTAAGTAAAAATGATTGCTTGCATAGCAATTCCCCATTTTTTATTCGTTATTATTTATTACTTGCTATTATTGTTTTGCTTATTGGGTATTGTTTAGGCAGCGTCTTTTTATGTCCTAATGGATAAGGCGTATGTGTATGGAACAGTTTTTGGGTTTGATACCCATTGCTATAATTTTTTATTCATTATTATTTGTTATTTATTATCATTTTTTTCGTGTTGGGTATTATTTAACGTTTAATTTTTGTAAAGAATTTTTGTAAACATATGCTAAACTTGTCACAAGAGAGGAAGAGGGAAAACGAGAGTGAACACATTTTTTTGCATGTTGGATATATTTAACGTTTAATTTTGTGTTGCATGTTACTTATTAGCGTTATTTATTTGTTTTGGTATTTTTATAATATTTATATCATCTTTATTTTCAACCAGGGCAAAAAAATTCTTGGCCACTGGTTATAGCTTGATTGTTTAGTCTATAGTTATACTTCACATGACATAAAGGAACATTTGAGTGGAAGTTTAAATTAATTTTTCATTCTAATCTATAATTAGTTCTCCTCGATCCAACCGAATTTAGTTGTTCACCCTTTTCAAAATATACTTGGTCAGCTCAATATCCAAACAAAAAATCCGTGTATTTAACGGTAGAGGATGCAGTCCATCATGAAGCCAGCAGAGCTCTCGCTCATTTTTATCTTTTCTTTTTTTATATTTCTCAAGTTGGTAGGTCACATGTAGTGAACTGATAATAATCTCTATAATTAATGGGAGAGGAGGCAGTACATCATGAAGCCTGTGGATGTATATCACGATCATTTTCAGCAATGAATATCATCAAAATCGAATGGAAGATCAGTGGATGAATGATAACTTAATCACATTCATTAAAAAAATACATATTTGATACAATTGGTAATATTGTAATTATCAAGTGATTTCAAAATATGAAAACAGGTCGATATGTGTTGTAAATTTATTTTTTATATTAATAAAGAAACTCTAATTTTTGCAATTGTATTCTTTTATGAAAATAAAATATTTTATTATTATGTTTTCACCCCCTCTAACAACGTTTTCTGGCTCCGCCACTGTCATCAACAAATGATGACTACCATATCCTCACCTTTTCATAAGAATTATCATTATACATGGTGAGTTGTTGAAATTCTTATTTTCTTTTTTACCATCCATTCCTTAAACGTGTTAACCACACAATTATTATTTGTTAACACAATTATTATTTTTTGTTCACTTAAATTACTCATTTATATAAATATACACATTTTTTCTTGCAATTTAATAAATAATAATAATAATAATAATAATAATAATAATAATAATAATAATAATAATAATGTGTGTGTGTGTGTGTGTGTGGGGGGGGGGGGGGGGGGGGGGGGGGGGGGGGCAGTTTCTATGAGGTTGCTTCTCATATTTCCAACCCACAACTCCAACACGACAGATATATGGAGACACGGTGTATCAAGGACTTCCCGTCCCTCACCCCATCATGGGCCCGCTGATTGTTGTTTTGCTTGGCGACCGGAATATCCGGCCGAGCACACCTCCGTCATTGGTCTCTCCTCCCTGGTCCATGTAACTTTCCTTTGTACTTCATCTCCTACCACGTTGCTTTGCTGGGATCCTTACGATCTTTCCTCCTTGTCAAGTGCCGCTCGGATGTTGGGTCTCATGTGCATGCTCTTTTTTTAATCCATCGAAAAGAAGGAAACATGGATCGTCGAACACGGATACACCCACCCTGATCGCTTAACCCCGAACACGGAAAAGCCAGATATCCATCGGAACACTAAAAGCTTGAAAATGAAGAAAATTAAAATGAGATATGGTTAGTGGGATTTGAACCCGAGCCTCCATCAAGACAGTCGAGTGATTCAACCATAACCACTAGGGTGGACACCGGAGCTCATGTGCTCTTAGACTCTTCACTGAGACCCTTTCCTCCAGTCTCTTTGGGCTTGATATCAGTAATACTAATAACAGTACTAAAAAACATTGTAATATCCATCCACCCATGTTTGTGTGCTACGTCTATACGCATTCAGCGTACACATGCATGCTTAAACGCGAAAGGAAAAAAAAAGTTAATGCTTGCAAAATTAAGTCTAATCTTCAAAGACAATGGTATTAATTCCCTGGCTTGAACCAGGCAACCATCAATCTGTACAACAGAAAATTGTAACTGAATGTTTCTACACTATAAATTCCTACTGCCTTCGCATATGCTGCACTACTCTCGTATCAATCAGTGGCTACAGTTCGCTCTATCGCTTAGGTTGAAGGCATCAGATTTCATTTATTCTTCTCTTCTACTAGCATTGTGAGTCGTAGACAATGGCCGTCTATGTCATTCTTCGGAGAGTGCATAATCCATCTGCATTTTATCTGCCCTAGCGGCTAAATCAGAATTTGAAGCCTCAGGATGCTACAACAGACAACAAACGAGTGCAAGGAATTATTAGCAATCACGGATGGTAACAGACAATAAAGTAGGTTACATATCGATGCAATATACACAATAATGTAACGCCAAATATTCACATATTTAAAAAAAATAAGTTTCTGTATCATTTAAATAACAACTAGCGGCCATTAAAATAAAATGAGCATTGTATCATTTGAAGAACAAACAGCTGTCATATCCATATTCTTTGTGGCCAAATAGCTCAAAACAAATATTTTAATACAAAAATATCATGCCAATTCGATGTTTGTCACAAACTTTGCGATCAAAGCAAACAGTTCTTGACGAGGCTGAAGTGTAAATTAGGTACATGTGCGGAACTAGGTGTATGACTATGACTGTGGGGGCACGGCCCCAACCATTGAAAAAATTATATGTATGTATGTATATATGTGTATGTATGCATTATGTATGTACATATATATGTGCTGGGTACCCCATCAAAAATATGTATGTATCCTCGACCCACCAAACCTAAGGCCTGGTTCCGGCTCTGATTAGTTAACCATGAAAAAAGAAAAGAAATATCCTCCACATTATGGTGGAATTCCTCTGTTTCTTTTGCTTTTCTTTTTTTAATCATTTCTTTAATTCAGTAACCACTAGTCATGATCTTAATAACTCCGTCACCTTGACATTTCTTCTCTCTCTTCTCCGCGTGTCCAAACATAAACCCATTAGTCGGATCACCTACCTATCCACTTCGACCCGCCTCCATCTTACCCCATCCATGGTCTTTAGTCGTCTTTCCCTTCCATAAATCCCAGCATCCACTCAATGATGGGGCACCACAAACCTCATCGTGGTCCATACCAATACTCAAGACCACTTGACTCCATAAAGCACAAGATCCAAATCCTCTACTTTCTACTCAGATCATTAAAATTTCATGGTTTTCAATTTCTCTTGGATCTAGATATCTTCCATTAATGCCCCTTTGGGGATTAGTTCCCTATTTGATTTTTTTCACCATATGGTTAAATTTTAAAGGTAAACAAAAAGGGAGAGCAGAGAAGACTAGTTGAATGAGTTCTAATTTGGATTTGCTAACAAAGGAAAAAAAAACAAGCAGAAGGAAGAGGAGAGGATGAGGGTTTGTTAGTGGGGTTGGGGTGGGAATAGGGCTTCTCCTCGGTTTGGGGTTTCAATCTTATGAGGAGAATAATGGAAGGAAAATTGAGGTGGGACAAAAAAGAAAGGAGATTAATGAGATTTGGGTTTTGGGGTTGGAAATGGGGGATGAGAGGAAGGACAAAATGGCTTTTAATTAACTCATCATTACAGAATTCAAAACTAACGGCCAACTGAGTCCCAACCCGATTTGTGGGGGTGGCTAGCTGCCTCCTGTATATTTGCAGCAAAGCAACAAATTTTTTAAATACAAGACTTGTAATGACCCATACTTTGGCAATTTTTTCAGAT
Source organism: Scilla litardierei (assembly GCA_030789695.1). Taxonomy (NCBI): domain Eukaryota; kingdom Viridiplantae; phylum Streptophyta; class Magnoliopsida; order Asparagales; family Asparagaceae; genus Scilla; species Scilla litardierei. The sequence continues at coordinate 98,981,156 of CM061133.1, read as the reverse complement.
ATTTTCCTCATAATTTTATGCATTTAATTTTTCCAAATTCATTTCTCTTCTTCTGTCCTTTTTAGTCACAGCCCATTAATATTTTTACTTGTGTTTTTTCCCTTTCAAGCAAGCCCAAAGACTCGGCCCATTCTATTAATTCCTCTTCATTTATCTTTCAGCCAAAGAGGCCCGCTCCTCTTTTCCAATTTAAATTCAAACAACAGAGTCCAAATCCATAACTAAGCCAACACCCATCCACCTCATTTCTCCCTCTCTTTCTCTAAACCAATAGAAGAGAGGAACCCAACGAAAATCTCCAGCTGCCGCCTTCGATTCGAAGCCCTGACCTGAACGAGCTCGCCTCCTCCTCAACGATTTCCGATTTAAAATCCAGAATTCCTATCCGAAACGAATTCCTCTTCGATATGATTCCTCCATTATCTCCTCACGCGTTTTCTTCTCTATTTATACTGGATGGTTTTCTAGGGTTTGATGCGAAAAATATTCTTCATCTTCTCAAAAAATTTGATTTTGGAATTGAGTTTGGGGGTTTCTTGATTTCGGTTATCTTCAGTAGTAGCAGTATATTCTATCTTCTTCAAACTTTTCGGCTTATGTTTTTTTAATTCAGGTTTATGTTTTTTTTAATTCCTGTGGTGAGGTGAGCTTGTTCGATGGTTGTTGGTTTTCGATTGCTAGGATATGATGTTGAGGCTCTAATCAGAGGAATTTTCATCGAGGATTCAATATTTTTTTGGCAACCCTTGGCTTCACAGCAAATCTCGTCGCTGCCCTTTTCTTTCTTTATTTTTTGGATCTCTTTTGGCTAAGTTGGCCTCCGGTGGGGTTTGCTTGATGATCGTGGTTGCCGTCGTTGCACTTGCAATGAAGTTCATTGTTCACCGACTTGCTTGTTGTTTGGGTTTCGTCTGTCCTGATTCGTGGGCTCACCACGTTAGGGCTCTTCCTTCTACTTGGGTCTACTGTTGCTAATTATTCTTTTGACTTGCATATTATTATTGTCGGGCTCTTGGGCCTGCTTGGGGGGTTACTTGGAATTCAACGGCTTACTTGTAAGACATGTAGTTCATTACTGTGCCCATCCTTATATTTTAGTAAAACACATCTTTGGCTGGTAGACTATGGAAATTTATTGGGTTGCCAAAATGTAAATCTGATCTCATGCTGTATATGTTTTCCTGCAAATAATGCTTTTCGTGTAAATTGTTTAATTTTCAGTTTTAAAATAATTTCTGATTATAAATAATTGATTCCGATTTCTCCTTTAACTACAGTTAAATTATTATACAAAAATTTATCTTTAGATATGAATTTGATTGCTTAACCTGCATGCCAATTTAGAATCGTTGAAAGACATTATTAACTTATGTAATTAGGGACTGTGCATATAATGATACTAGAATAGCCCTACATGACTCTACATTAAACATTGACAGATGACTTACTATAATGTTGAGTCGTTGACATCATTATTGGAACATTGACTGATGCACGGGACCTCCTAATTACATAATATTAACCATGGACATTCCTAGGGACTACAAGCAAGCACTTGACATTGGCAGTTCATAACAACAAACCAACGTTTAGAATGACATACACTTAAATAACTAAATAAGCTTTAGATTAAGGATAAGCCACTTTCGATGGATCTTTGGTATTGACATGTAAAGATAAGCCACTTTCGATGGATCTTTGGTATTGACATGAATTTCTTTGGCTCCCAAGAAAATTTAACGCTTGACGCAGATTTATCGTGCATCATAATCCTTATAAAACCAGCTAATACAGTTTCTATTTTAAAGTTTTCTAATCAGTATTGATGGTAGAATAGCCTGAGCATATATTTTATCACTAGGCTAGATTTTAAATTAGAAATAGTTAGTTAATGCTGCCACTTCAATGCAACATAAAAGAAAACCAACTCAATTTACAAAACTAAGCAAAAGGAATTCTAGCAAAGGGGATTTTGTGTTCCATAAAATTCCAGGGGAAAACCAAGTTTCTACAAAAATGGCTACCGTAAGATTATCATACACACTTTGGTTGTTTGATGCTTTTCTGCTTAAGAAACAATCAATTAGTTATGGCATTCATTTCAGATCTCAGAGGCTCATCCACTTCAGTATTTAAATGATCTCTCACCCTCTAAAATCTACAATGCATGGCTTCGGATAAAATGGGGTTTGAACACATACCGACACACAGATATGGGTTGGATGAAGCATCCGACCCATTTAAGCTATCCTCGATGTTACGGGTTCAAAATCATATTTGACATAGATGTGGTCATGACTTGGGTAACTTTGCTTGCTCAGAATGATATTTTTGTATATGTAGATCCATTGCCCATTGATGAAAGTGAAAACCCAAAAACCGCCATCGTTTCTCAACCTCTCCTTCCTTTTCACTTTAGTTTAACAAGGAGTATCGACAATTCTCTGCTAACTTCGAACACCTTGAAGATGCTTCGACACCATAACGAACCTTCGGCAGCCTCAATGAATCTTCTGTGACCTTGATAAACTCGGCTTTCTTTCCCAAAATTATTTTTGTTCCACTTAGTTTTGACAGCAAAAAAGCCCAAGCCCATAGCATAATCACTTGGTAGAAATTTAAGTTAAATGGAAAAAAGGCAATGGATTCTCATATTCATTACAAACCAAAATAAAGCCAGCTTATAGTCTCAAGTAAAAAGCCTGACCATTTCATCCAAGTCTCAAATAATTGTAAAAAGAAACCTTGTAAGTCCGACGCAAGACCCTCAGTCAAGGACACTCCTTTATTTCACTAAAAGTATTTACTTAGAGACAAATGTAGCTAAATTGACCTTAACTCCTTAAGCTCTACCAAGTAAATGCTATATATATATTCTAGCATCAATATCACACCTTAACAATAAGCTACCTGTTAATATTGATTTGCAGAACATACTACGTAGTTTTGGATGTTGATAATAAGAGAAGAAGATAATAACGTCCCAATAGATTTATGTTCGATATATAACACCAAAATTTTGCTTACAATCCACAGTCGCATTTTCATCTTTAGATTTACAAAATGGAGGAGTTGAAATAAATGTGCTTTACACTGTGTCCAATGAGAATGTGACTTCAAAGCTAGGTAGCACGTGCTTTAACCACAGAACCGTCTCATGTCAGACATACGTGTCGGACACTAAAATAAGGTGTGATACCTTTATTTTAAGTGTATTTTCAAAATTTGCTTAAGTGTCGTCATGTCGTGTTGCCTCTGTGTCAGCATGCCCATGTCCATGCAACATAGCTTTATAAAATGCTACATGAGTAAATGATATACATATCATGCAATAAGGCCATATAGAGGATATGCATATATGAATAGTCCTAATAATGAGGCGTGTAAAGCAGTTTTGATGTGGTCCCCAAGTAAATTAAACATGGAATCCAAGATTTTATTTAATAGTTATTTGAGGAATAAAGGGGGTAAATACTTTTTCTATAAAGACAGCTGCAACACATGCATTAAGTGAGTGGAAGAGATTGCCAATAACCTAGAGCTTTTGTGCTCATACAATAGAGTAGATATAGATATAATAACATTCAAAATGTACTTTTTGATGCAAATTCCCTAGTCAACAATGAAAGTTTTTATGGAATAAGATATGTAACCATGAAATGTGTTCAGAATGAAAATAATGGTGACCCCAGATGCTCTCTAGTAAGATTTCACTATCAATTAGACATGCAGGTAGATTCCTGAGGATTCTAAATCCCAACAATTAATATTTAATCATTGCATCATTTCTAAATATCATCATAGTCATACACTAGATTGCTTAAAGTAGTCCATGGATCAAGTAGATAGCTAACAAAATGGCATTTCTTAATTATTAAAAACTAAATCAAAGTAAACAAACCTTAGGGATCTGACCATCAATATGCAAGAACCACCATGGACCTTTTTTCCAATATAATCTGCAAAACGGAACCAAAAGTTTATTTACCCAGAGATGTTCTGTTCTGGCCTCATTGCTATCAGTTGAGGACAACCCATTATGCCAATACGGATAATTAATTACAAATAACCTAAATGGATAAGACAAAATTGGATTAAATCAATCAAAATGGATAAAATATTCAGTCAAAAATATGGAGGGAATGATCAAAAGAAATGGGGAAGGACAATTAAATTAGCATCCAAACAGAGACATGGACTTCCCTACCAATTTTTGCAAAATTGAGATTGGCCGGTAAAGATATCTTAATCCCATTCATAACTGGGATGTAGCCGTTATGACATCATATTGAGCACAAACGTACAATCATCGTGAAGAAAATTACGTGCATACAAAATAGAAATTTTTGTTTGAGAATGTCGGAAGGAGGAAAAAGATATGTAAATCTGAACCAAAAAATAAACAATATAAACAATTGAAACCTACGAGTCATATGTACCATTTTGATATAATGAAATGAGAGGTTAAATATGAAACAATATGTGATGGAAGGTTAAATGGATGTGGGGAAATTACAGGGCAGCAATGTGATCTTACTAATAAAGTTGTAGGTTTTAATAGGGAATGATTGGGTTGGCAGGAAGCAAGCCCCAATGCTCTCATGAGTGTCATGAGTAATCCATTAATGTTACAAACCATGTCAAATATACATTAACCACTTATAGTTTGGTTGTACTTTCCAAATCCATTTTGATCCATGAAGACATCAAAGGTCAAGAAAGGAAAGAACGAAATGACAAAAAGTTATCAGCATTACATTTATCTTGAGGCCCTTTGTCACCTGAATCATCATCCCCCCACCTCCCCCCCACCTGCCCGGGGCGCCCCGTCGCGTGCATGACACCCACACACAAAAGCTAACCACCCCCAACAAATGCATACACAAATAGTGCTTGTACATTGACCCCGACCTACGGAGTCGGCATACATCTTATGGTTACTGTTCATCGTGATCTAAATGCATGTCTATATAAAATTGTTCCAATCTTATAACTCAGTGATGCAACAGATGGTCATAAAATGACCTCAATACTAGAAAAACTAAGACCATTTAATCAATGTCAAACTAGCGTTGAATGAATTTTTTAAAGACAACCATTTTTGGACAAAGGTCATGACAAATGGCAAGAATCATCCATTGGTATAGTCCATCAAATTTTAGCACATGTCTTTACATAGTTTACTTAAGGAATCGCCATAGGAACAGTTTTGCCCGCACAGAAGAACCCACACTCCCATCAAACTATCCATCATGTTACAAACCCGTCACCATCTATTCCTACTATGGAAACATCAAATGTTACCGAACTCATTATCCATTTTATACTTTAGCATAGGGTATAGTTTACATCAGTGAACAAGAAATGAATAGGACCTCTTTCGTTATCTAGGATCAACCATCATTATGGCGATATTGAGAAAGATACTGTTTATAGAATCAAATGGCTATCCCTTAAGAGGAAAAATATTTTTGGCATACTACATGAGTCTAAAATAACAAGAAGAAGAAAATTCTTATAAGACAATAACTTCCTGACAATGGCAGCTCAAGTGGTATGCATTACTTGATCAGGAGATATTTTCTTTGCACGACATTTAACTAGGAAACTTGAAAGTTGTCCATGTGCCTGTGAGTAGTCTGTGAGTAGTCCGAAACCAGCAATAGGGAAAGGAAAAAAATATCATTATGGGCCCGAAGATCATTTCAAGATTATATGATTTATTTCCATTCAATTACACACACCTGCAAATCACATGCCCAAAGTCTAGCTAAAAATGTCAAGCGGGAATGGATTCAATTAGTTTCATGATTCTGTCCAACGAAATTCGGTGACTTGATTCAAAGTTACTCAAATTGCACCAGCACTTAGTTTAGCAAAGTTCAACTCACCAAGCATGAAGGAATAGGGATGACTAACATGAGAAATCTAAGGTTCAAAGTATGAAATTGGACTTTAAAAGTAAAATATACATATGCCAAAAACTGTGGTAATTTTCTTTTTATACGGTTAGATGTTTTAATAATTTTAAAAAAATTTCTACGTTGCCAACTCAACAATTTGATACCAAACAAATTGCAAAAAATGATGCCTTGAAAGGTAGCCCAATACCATGGCTTTCATTAATATTTTTTCCTTATTTTTTGGGGTTTAATTAGAGTTCTATGTCATTCACTCGTATATGCCAAGTTCTTCTAGATAGTGATTATTTACAATTGAAAGTAAATTTCTATGAAGTGAGATGTTGTCTTCATCTTATAAAATCTAGTAATTGTTTGATGTGGATGTAAAATCCACAAATACAAGTGCCAAGTATTAATTAAATTAGCAATCCTTATTGTTATTCCCCATAATCCAGCAGCAAACCATGATACTATGAAACAAGCAACATTAGATTACAGACACTTAGGTTTACCTTAGAAACCCTGCAGCAGTACGTAACACCATGAAAAGAGTCAAGCCAGACCATACTCCAGCAAGACCACAAAACGGAGGAGCATACAGCAAAACTACAGAAGCTATGGCCCCAGAGACCATCTATTCAGCCAAAGCCGTGTTAGTGACAACAAAAAGAATGCAACTACAATATTAAGGATAATGAATAAAAATAATGCTAGTAGATGATAAAAGTTTGCATACCATAGCAAAAGCAGCATATGCGAAATCGGAAACACCAAAATGGAGGCCATCAAAAACAAAAGCAAGCGCATTGATTGGTTGACTGGCACTAACAAACTGGGAGGGGAAATAACTTAGACTGGAGATCAAGGAAGTGAATTAAAGAATCAAAATCAAATAAATCAGCACAAGTGATTACCAGAATACCAGACTTAACAATTTCTAGCACTTGTGCATCTTTGGTGAATAATTCAGCAACATTACCAAATGATGCACACAATAACATGGCCAGGGTAATACCAGCGAAGAGCCCTGCCTGGTCAAGTAAATTGTCGTTAAACTACTTGAAGTTAAACATAAGAAACTCATTACTACGCAAAGAGATCAAGATCACAAAAATGACCAAGAAATGATTGTAACATTTGTTTATGCTAGTTCTGACTGAGAGCAACATATAAGTTAACAGTAAAAGTATCACCTTTAAGACAGTGTGTGTAATCTCTTTCACTCTTTTGTATTCATACTTTGCAAAAGAACTTGCAATCAGTACCTAGAAAAAGACAAAGTTAGACCAACAGATGCATGGTCAACAAAAAAAGATAACTACAATATCAGAAAACCCATCACCTGAAATAAACACCCTATACCGACATGATAAAGTGGTGTGTATGTTAGGACTTAGGAGAGCACATGATCCACACATCATTGTAAACCTTATAACATATAAAAACAGATACAAGCTAAATTTCACTTCAAACTTTATATTTCTAATACTACCGCATGGATGTCCACCTGTCTGGATCATAAAAACATAGTGTCTTGAACACAGATAATAAATGCTTCATAAGTTATAACTACATGCACAGAAATGTATGAGAGCACGTGTATCATATCCATACACCCAACACGCACGTGCGGCGCGGGTGGGGGGATACGCATATAGGCAAGCGTGTCTACGCATAGTGTATCATTGTCAACATATTATCCTTCATCCCAAAATTTTATGGCCGGTTTCATGGACTCAAGTGAATGAGAGCAAATAATATTAAAATAATAATAATAATAACAATCATTAATAATCATAACACTAATAGTAATAATAATAGTAATAAAATAATAAAAATAAAAAGAGAATAAGGGGTATCATATGACATATGAAACTAAGCCTCATATGTGACACCTAAAAATCCACCCTCCACTATTTTTCGGAGGATCAGCACCGTTCATATTCTAAACCCCAAAACACCGAATATCAGGTGAATCCAAGAGGTTTTGCATGTTCATCCATGCAAAACCATTAAATTTACAACTGAACGGGCAAAAGCCCTTGGGTTCACCAGATATTCGGTGTTTTGGAGTTTCACAATATGTAGATAAAAATCAACGGTTCCGGTCTTCTAAAAGATCACGGGTGGAGGTTTGAAGACATATTACATATATAAGGTTTAGCCTCATATGACATATGGTACCCATTATTATCAAATAAAAATAAACAATAATAACACAAACAATTAAAAAACCACATCTAATCGTAATCACATCATATATGATGTCGGATTCTTATTTTTCACGCAATAAGATCTAAAGTTCTCTTCCGTCAAACAAAGATCTTTCATATCACATCTTATCAATTCTTTCCATTTCTCCGTTTCTCTCTCTTGATCTCAACATAGATATGTTTGCGCATCAATAAATCATCGACGTATATAGTCAACCCATCTCAAGAGATACTCTCTCATTTTATACTCCATAAAGGCCACACCTACCTTCACTTGGATATTCCTTGTTTCTCATGTTACCTTTTTTAATGTTTACACACATCCATCATAAACTTCACATCTTTACCATACAAATATACCATGTTCATACTTTTTGATTGTATTGTATAACAAAGTTGGTTTAATTATCGTTTATAAATTTACGTTATAATCGTAATGATACACTCTGATCACACAATACTCATGTTGTATCTCTCCATTTCAACCAACCTACTTTGATTCTATTATCAACATATTCCTTAATCTTTGGATTATCCTGGATAATCGATTCAAAATACTTAAAGTACTTACCAATATATTTTTATCCAGTTTCATCATGCTATAATCTGTCTCATTTTACTAAGCTTACATTTCATAAAATCGATCTTGTTTCTGTTAAGTCTAAAATCACCCGCATTCCATATATGCCGTCAAAGTTCTATTTACATCACTTTTGATCTCATATATCAAAACAATATTATCAGTAAATAACATTTATCAAGACACCTCATCTTGAATATGCCTAGAGAGCAGCTCAATCACTATAGCAAAAACAATAATATACCGCTTCAATTCTATAATACAACAGTAGAATATGTGACATTATTAATTATATCTATCAATCTTACAAAGTTTTAGCTGCGTAAATGTATGGGTTACATACCCACAAAGCTTAAATTGATTGGTCATGTGTAAACAATGCATATGGTGCAATCTAAATACTCTATACATTATGGATTTCCTTTAATAGACAACGAAAGACCATGCCCAAAAGGAAGGACAAGTTCTTAAGGAACTCGGGTTAATCGTGTTTATCTTACAACCATTTGTAAAGCAAAATTCATGGATCATCACAAATAATAAACATACAATA
>CM061133.1:97726406-97771407 GCA_030789695.1 Scilla litardierei | reverse complement strand
CCGTTGATTAGCCCAATCAGATTCAAATTTCGAAATTTGTTAGCCAAATCTGGCTAAACCTTTCATTTAAATCTTTTTAAAATCTTCCCTAATCTGTTTCGCTAATCTCCCCTAGACATACCCCAAAATTATACACCCTCTATCCCTTAGATCTCCCCTTTTAACCATAATTCTATAGGTCTATAGAAATTTTAATTATTATTAATAATAACCCAAACTTTTACCCAAAACCCTAATTCCTATTTCTCGCAACTAAGCCCTAGGCGATTCGCAGCCGCCGACCTCTTCCCCCAAAACCCCGATCTCCCTTCTCCCTCGCGGCATCCCCCGAGCCCCGAGCGACGCCGGCCTCCCTCGCGGTCCCCTCGCCCTCGCCCTCGCTTCCCCCCCGCACAGCACCGCCGCGTCACCTAGCCGATCGGATCCCACCGCGATTCTCGGTGAGGCCCCGTCGCGATCCGCGATTCCGACGCCGGCCTTCCTCCGGCGACAACGACTTCCGCCACCTCGCGCTCCCCTCTCCGCCACCGACTCATCCCATCTCTCTCTCTCGCTCTCAACCGCCGAGCACCGATCGCCGATCGCCCCAAGCCCGAGCGTCGCCGCTGTCTCCCCTCGCGGCCTCCCCTCACAGAACCGCACCTCCCCGCTGCGATCCAAGCGCCACGATCGACCGTCGAAGCCCTCTCACCCCGATCTCTCTCTTCTGCTCCGCCCCTCATGCTGCAGCTGCTGTGGCAAGCACCGCCGCCGCAGATCCGTCCCTGATCACAGCTCGCCACGGCTGCCTCCTCGCACAACAGAAGATCGGCGACAGCCCTAGCTGCTGCCGCATTTTAGGCCACCGCTCGGCCTGTTCGGCGCCGCCCGCGGCCCCGCTCTCGGCTGCTCATCCGCAGCCCCCCGCGCCGAGGCCGCACCGCCACGATCCCCGACCGCGGCCGCCCTGCACAACGCCTCGACTGCACTCTCTCTCCGTGGCCGCACCCCTCTCTCGCGGCCCAGTTCTCCGCCACTCTGCACACGCCGACGATCTTCCAGAGGCCCTCGCAGATCCGGCCGAGCACCCCATAGGCCGCGGCACGCGTAGCCCTTGTACGCGCAACGGCAGCCTTCACGGCGAACTGCCAGCCTCCACACGAACAGCGGACACCGCTCGCAGATCTCCCCGTTGATAGCCGCTCATTTCCTTTGCTACACCCCTGTCAGCCCCCTTGCTTGCCGCAGATTCCGTGGCTTCCTGACGTCGCGACTCGTCCCTGTTACCGTTGCCGTAGACGTTTCATTGCCGGGACCTGTAACCGAAGCGATCTCGATACCGTACCTGTAGCTGTGACACCTCGGCTGCGCTACCCGTAGCCGTCACAATCCTGAGGCGATCCGAAGATGACCTCCACTGTGCTACCCGCAGTCGGGGGCACGAGCACCGCCACCGTTTTCAGACCCGACGCCAGATTAACCGCATGTTCCTTACACCAGGTAAGTCCCCTAAATGCATAGTGAAAACCCACACCGTAGCAAACTGAAAACCTAATCTAAAATCTGTTAACGTGAACTAAATTTATTTTCTGCATCTGTAAAACGTTGCCCACTGTAGAAATCGACCATCGGACGATATTTTCTGTGCATATAGGGTAGTGGTCGATTTAGGCTGATAAAACATCAAATTGTGACTTTGACAATTAGGGTAGCCCCGACAACCTAGAAATGAACCTAAATAGGATTATTGAAAAACGCGACCTGACACCGTCGCCATGACCTGTTTCAGACGGACTTCCGCGGACGGGACGCTTGGACGAGGCGCTTCGGGAGGACGACACACTCGCCATCGCAGGCAAGTGTACCCACTTGCGTTTTTGACCATGCTTTGGTCTTAGTTTGCTAGAACTGTTAGACTGTGAATGTATAGAACCGGACGTGAAATGATAGCGTCCGGGACGCTCCTGACGGCTCAGACTTGACGACGAAGTCTGAGCCTGACAACAACAACTTTTGATATTGTAGGGCTATCATGTGTGTGCGTGCGTGTGGACACCCTAGAATAACAACTTCCTACACTTGTCATGTCGTGTCCTGTTACACAAAAAGCCTTCGGGCGTTTCGGATGCTTTCCTTGCGGAAGTGATCCCTGTTATACAAAAAGCCTTCGGGCGTTTCGGATGCTTTCCTTGCGGAAGTGATCCATGTTATACAAAAAGCCTTCGGGCGTTTCGGATGCTTTCCTTGCGGAAGTGATCCCTGTTATACAAAAAGCCTTCGGGCGTTTCGGATGCTTTCCTTGCGGAAGTGATCCCTGTTACACAAAAAGCCTTCGGGCGTTTCGGATGCTTTCCTTGCGGAAGTGATCCCTGTTACACAAAAAGCCTGCGGGCGTTTTGGATGCTTCCCTAGCGGAAGTGATCCATGTACTTCTTGTCCTGAGTTCCTGGGTTGGGGTAGGGTTTAGCGTGCGCACGGCAAGAGGGTCTGATCCCCCTCGAACCGTAAGGCGTGAACCCTTCGTGTCACACTTGTCTTATCTTGTCCCGTCCTGTTTGTCCTGTCTTGTCCCGTCACGTCCCTTCTTGTCTTGACACCTGTAGGTTAGTCCCGTAGTTGGTAGCACACGCTACGACTACTACTTGTCCCGTTTTACTTTCCTGCTACGTTACTTCCTGTCGTGTTACTCTGTTATAACCACAGCATGCTAATCAACCAGTAAACTGTTGTGTAAACGAACCTCAGCATGCTAATCAACCAGTAAACCGTTGTTTAAAGTTCGGTGCACTTGCAGTAAAGTCTAACCCTTCTTGTAGACTTTACCTGACGTACAGTTCCTTTTCTTGGGTGCTGTACGTCAGGTGTTCAGCCAGAGATCGTGGACGAGGCAGACTCGCTGGAGTACGTGGAGCCGAGGACGTCGTCACCAGAGTACGTACCTGACGAGGACCAGACCTAGCGATCATTTTTAGTCGTCACTTTCAGAGGTTGCTACTTTTCGGTTTGTCTTTAAACTTTTGTTGTCATGCTTAGGCTTCCTTTAGACTTTGTACCAGTTGGATATTATTTCTCCATATAAATGAATGCCATTTCCTTTCTGTACTTTTGTTGTTCCTAAACTTTATAAATGCAAGAACCTGAAACTTTTAAAATGGTACCCCCCCTACAGACGCTTATTGGGTCCGAGCTTCTAAAGCTCTGGCCTAAGCGGGCCTCGTCACGTTTCGCTTCCGTCCATTTTGGGAAGCGGGGCGTGACAATAGGAGTCCCCAAAACGGTCGTCTCAACAGAGTGGGTCTCATCGTACTGACCCCGGATCCTATTCGCATAGAAAAGCTTTACTAATCTAGGGTAGGGGTGAGGATTCGCCTTCGGGTCATATCGAAGGTAATCGAGGAGACCCGACGATGAGAGAAGATCAGCTAACCCTAGGAAGTAGCTAAACTGGACGAAATGCTCCAAAAGCAGCGGGCAATGTTCGATACGGTTGTACGCCGCGAGACACATAGGGTCGTCACGACACAACGAAATATCGACACCGCCCACCGGCATCAGAGCCTTTCCCTTAGGCTTACGGGTAGACGTACGAGGGTGGGTGCTAGACTCGGGATGGATAGGAGGAGTGGGTTCCCTATGAGTCTCTGTCTCAGGGTTATACTCCGTATCGGAATCGGTAGAAGTATGGAACGAAGAACGAGAGGTGTAACGACCGGTTCTCACCATTACGCTATCCGTATTTTCTCCCGTGTATTTCTTCCCGTATCTGTGGTCCAACATTTCTGTCACCGTACCTGTATCCATTTTTTTGTCCTTCACGCTTATTATTATTATTATTATTTTAGCAACTCTTCTTATAGTTAATTTAAACTTTCGAATTCAAATGAGAACTCCCCATATTAAATCCTAATAAAACTCATTAATTCAATGTTTGGTAACTTTCCTAGTTAGACGCAATTAAACCTGTTATTAACTGATTTTATTAGCCCTGATTACTCCCCTCTATACCAAGTTAATCTTATTATTTTTATATTTCAAACTCCTAGCCTAACCTAATATCAGCCACCCGATTTTGAACCCAACAAATTCCCAGGCCGCACACACATGAGAGAGAGAGAGAGTGGGTGTGAGTCTTCTTTATAATTGATAATATCAGTTTTTAAATTCAAAACAACCCTAGCAACTCTACCTATAGCCTACTCACGTGATGTAGCAGCCCTCCTATAAACAAAATAATACACAGGGTAACTTTTGGTTCACCAAGCAACAACCTATATGAAACAACCCTAAGCCTAACCCTAAGGTTAGTTCACGATTGGATCATTCACACCTCACAGCACACATACTTGTGTAGGGCTAAATCAATGTGCATGTATAGAAACCTAGGCCACCCTACTTCTATCATAATAATAAAATAACACCTACGCTATAGCCTATAGCAACTGAGCCTTGCACTCACATGTGATGCTCCTTTCGAAATCCCCAGCACACAACCTACATTAAAACCCCAAGTGCAAACAACCCACAAAGTCACCCTACTATATAAAGATTATAACCCTAGGATAAAACCCTAGAGACTAAAGAGCAGCCGCCCCAACTCGTGCCTTCTTCCCCTCGAGCCCCTCAACGCCGGCAGTCGCCTCCCAACCACGCAAACGCCGCAGCTAGCCCTCCAAATGCCGACCACCGATCGGACCTCTTCGTAAAGCCGCAGACCCCCCAGCCCCCACGCCTTGAATCGCTCGCGTGCGACTCTTCTCCTCCTCCTCCTCCGACGGAGCAACCCAGTTCTTCCCTCACCCTCGCAACACTCGTGAACCCGAGGCCCCCTCCGTGCGAGCTCCTCTCCCCGCGGCCCCCTGACGCCGGAGCCCTCCTCGCTGCTGCCACGCTCAGATCCGGCCTGCCATCACTCCGACAGCCACCCACCGGCCAGATCTCCGAGCTCCGGCCTCCCCCGTGACCGAGCTCCTCTCGCGTGGCCTCTCCGACGAGCCCAGCCGCTGACCGGAGCTGCTGCACTCTCACCGTGACCACCATCGCGGACCCGAGTTCCCCCAGCGTTTCGACACATCCCCGGCACCCCATCTCCACCTCGCTATCTCCAGCAACACCGCCACGGCCATCGACCCTGCTCCGTCGCTTGCTCCCCCAACCTACACACACGTAAGTACCTTCATGCGTGCATGAGTGAATAGTAGACATGTTATACAATATTTACTTTAGCCTTAAGTTTAAATAATGTATACATTAGCTATGTTTTTAAGTGCTCTCTGACACTACAGTGGGACATAATGAATGAGGTACCATATATATATATATATATATATATATATATATATATATATATATATATATATATATATATATATATATATATAAAAAATACTATTATCATTTGTGTAGCTATAATATAGGTTACTGTCACATCTTGCGATTTATAAATAAACGTTAGCTGTAATGTGTGTAGCATGTCAGCTTTTACTTTATAACTTAGTACATGTATATCTATTGAATTTGTGTGAATAAGGTTAGATGGTATACATATTTAGTTTTATAATGGATTCCTTAAGCTTGATGTCGCGTATCCGTTGGCACAGATATATCACGCACCTTGTACGTCAGCTCGGATACCCAACTCGCGTCACTACAGGAAAGTGTGCAATTAAATATGAATTTTTGAAGTTGATGAATAATTGCGTCTTTTTGCTTTAATGTGTGTATCTTGCAAAACGTACTTATAATGCCGCATGAAAATGTATTTATAATGTTCTAGACCGAAATGTGACACTTTGACATATTACCCGACGAGAATCAAATTTTAAAACATTGGCGAAGTAAATCGTTTACTGTAAATTGTTCATTAAACCAACCTGTTCGACATCCCTTGTATTTATTGTAAATGTTGTGAAACAAGAACATTGACAACATCTAAGTCATGTACATCTTACTTGAGAGTGGCATCGTGAAATCGTGTGCCTCAAAGGCGAACTCGTGATATCGTGATGTCGTGTGAGTCGACTAGGCCGGCTCGTGTTCCGGCAAAACTTTGGGGTGGGGTTAGGGTTGAGCGGCCACTGGGCGTATGAAAGGTACTCTCCTCAAGAGCACCACCCGACGCGGTGGGTTAGTGTCAATCACGGTAAGCCCCCGTGAGAGGAACGACCTTCTCATCACGACCTAAAGGCGAGAACCCTAGATTAGATGAGAATTATTGACATGGACATTGCAACGCTAACTTGGACATCTTGAAATTGAAATGCTAACAAACTCAGTGAAATCTTAACTTTGATCTTGCAACTGTTTAGAACTGCATGTTAGGGATGTTGTTTCCGTTTCTATATATTTGTTAACGTTAAATTGTTGCAGTCACTTTTCTTAAAATATTGATGCTTCTAAAATTCATATATTTGTCATACACTTTGCCTTGGGATGCTAACTCTTCTTGCAGACCCCTAGCTGACATACATTCATGTTTGTGGATGTATGTCAGATTCAGCGCTTGAGTACCCGGAGGACGCATACGAGACGCCAGACTTAGAGAGTCAGGAATTCGCACCTGACGCAGTGCCCCTTCCAGCTGAGGACTATAGGACCCCTCTACCACTAGTTTTCTTAGTTTACTTTCAGTCACTTGCTGTAGTTGTGTACGTTCTTTTGTCACTACTTTAGCCCAGCTGTGGCTTATTGTTTAATTTGGTGTATGAACACTATGTATCTCTGGATGTGGCTTTTCACCTCTTTAATTTAATGAAATGTTTTCTGATTGTTCTGATTCGCAAATGCAAGGACCTCTTCTGTGTTTTTATCACAGACGCTTATTGAACTCGAGCTTCACCGCTCCAGTTCAAGCGGACCGCGTAACGCTCTCGCTTCCGGTGTCTTTTGGGAAGCGGGGCGTTACAGGTTTTATTGGTGGCCCATGCAGGTCTTGCAACTGTGAAATTCGGAACAACGAGAACACCTTTCATTAGCCAAAAACATCCAGAATAGTTCGTACGTAAAATTACTCGAATGCCTCGTCTCAGCACGATGGGAAACCCAATACTAGGATAGTTAGAAGAGTTAGACGCTCGTGCTCGTTAGTTAGACACCCTTGCCACGACTAAGTATTATCATCTTAAGGTCACCCTAGCGATTGATCATCCAACTCTGACCATACTGGATTCTTGAGTTTCGTTAGTCACTCGCTTAGATTCATCGAATCTAGGGCCCAACCGAACGTAGCAATCGTTGCCGTGCCAGCCGAACCTGAGACACCTGCAATTGAGTAGACTTCTAGGCGTGAGATATTCCAAATCCATAAGATCCTGACCCTGATCCTCTTTGAACCCTCACCTCGGTTTCCCTATCGCAGTCTAGTTCGTTGTGGAACCTTAGTGCTAAACCTCAGTCGATCCAATAATTATTTCCTTCTGATGTTACCAATTCCTAATCATTTCACTTCCATGTTAGTGATCGTAGAAAGCCATCGTAGCGTATTCGCGGAGTTACTTCTTAGTCGTACTTACGTTTCAAACTTCGGACCTAATTCTTGTCCTCGATTCACCTAAGATCTTCGGGTCCGCCATCCTGCTGATCCGGGACCTTCTAAAAAGTATTTTCAATATTTTTATTGAATTCTACGCTAAGTTTAAAACCCTTTCGAAAACTCTTACTTAAGTTCTCTACAATTCAGTCGATTTAAACCCAATATTGATTATGAAACTCTTTTGAGGCGATCTTTAACTACTATCTCATAACGATTTCCTCACATACATCTTTCGCTCTTCTATTTCACCTAACTACTCTATTTTTCCTCAGGCAATGAACTTTTAAAAATCTTATTCCTAAGTCGCTAGTTCCAATGTCACCTCCTTTAATGTATTTCGAAACGGTCATTGATACATACTTTAAAATATTTTCTTAAATTAAATAGGATTTCAAAATCCTGTGTGTTAGTTTTATAATCATTGTCTTCAAATATTTTAAGGAAAGAAAATTTTCTGTTTTCTTTTACAAGCCTATTTTCATTTGCAAAACGAGCACTACGACACTATGTCCATATTACTCTTCACGTATTATTTGACTGATCACATTTTACGTTTTAATTCCTACCGTATACTCACTATCCTACATAAATTATAACGATGTTTTTTTCCCTCTCATACCACTATCTTCGTAATTATTTAATTATTCTTGGATATTTTGTGCCACCCAACCAAACTACTCGCTTACCCATACCACCTTCGGAGCCGTCCATCACATCATTAATTCATTACATCTTTCAACTCTGAATTCAACACTATTGATTAATTTTCGCATTGGTGCTTGTGAGTGCTTATGTCAGCCTTAATGTAAGAATAGTGGGACCATTAGCAGTGATTGTAGTTTTGTTGTTGTGCATGAGTATAGATAGTGGGTGTGGGCCCGTGCGTGTGAATCTCTATGTACCACTCAGGTCTACATGTGTTTTCCCTTAATATATTAGTATAGTGTGATGATCTATTATGTTGTGTGTGCATGTACGTACGGTAAATTGTGATAGGTATGTATTCAGACGAGTATAGAGCAGTAAGTGTTATATTTATACTTAGGCGAGCGATTAGCTATATCACTATAGGAATACCTGAGCGTGATTGATTTAGTTTTGGCTAGTTACTAGGGTATATATATATTATGTGACCTACATGTTAGTATGTTTGACGTGTGCATGTGAATATATGTGTATGTGGTTAGTTATAGGTATGTATATATATATGGTATAAATAAGCGTGCTTCATGTATGGTAGGATTATCGTATTACCCCTACGGGGTGATGTGTGAGCATGTGTGTACCAGTAGGTATGCATATATGTATGTTTGTGACTACGAAATATGGATGTATGTAATAGTGTACTAGCCCTATGTAAATTACCATGGTTGTGAATACCGGTGTGTGTGTATATGACTGTTCTATATAGATATGAGGTAGGCGTGTAGTTGTGTGAGCATGTATATGTGTGTAAAATGAACGTATGTATAAATATTTGAAAGTGCGTGATACATGAGTAAGTGTATGCAAATGGATGTATATGGTTTCCTTATGATGTATGACTGGGATAGAGTGACCTTAGTGTCTAAGTCTGCTCACCCATACGTTGGCCTATTTAAGGGATTCCGAGGACGGATTTGATCCTAAGGTGTGTAGATTACTATGAACCTAGTACTAGGGGTAAAGTTTATATAAATCTGGGTATAGTATAAGGTATTACATGCATGTATATATGTGTAGTGTTATATATTATAATGCGTATATAATAGTATGCGGTATGTGAAAGTGATTGTACAATTGAAGTGTTAATTGACTAAGAATGATTGTATTTCTTATTAGTGATATGTTTCTGTGACATGTAGTATTATATCATTAAAGATTGGGAGTGTATGAGATATATGGTAATATATTGTGTATTAATAATGATGTGAGTGTGCAAGGTGTTGGCATACTTACATCTAGTAAATTGATGTGGTTGTGTAGTAAGTATTATTATTCGTCGGGTATAATATTGGTTGCATTATATTGGTGGGTTGATGTTAAACATGTTGTATAAATACGTAATTGGTAACTGGTAACATGTGTATGTGTATAGTTACTACTAGTAGCATTGGCGTTGATTAGTATTATCGGTGGTAATACTTTTGGTGTTGACATTAATATTAGAAATACTATTTGGGTATGGCATGAAGGTTATTTATCGTGTGTATACATTATAAGAGAGATACGAGCGTTACCCTGATATTTTCCCCGTGTCTTAGCCGATAAGATTCCGAGGGCGGAATCGTTTTTAAGGTGGGTAGGATGTAACGCCCGGTTCTCACCATTACGCTATCCGTATTTTCTCCCGTGTATTTCTTCCCGTATCCGTGGTCCAACATTTCTGTCACCGTACCTGTATCCATTTTTTTGTCCTTCACGCTTATTATTATTATTATTATTATTATTATTATTATTTTAGCAACTCTTCTTATAGTTAATTTAAACTTTCGAATTCAAATGAGAACTCCCCATATTAAATCCTAATAAAACTCATTAATTCAATGTTTGGTAACTTTCCTAGTTAGACGCAATTAAACCTGTTATTAACTGATTTTATTAGCCCTGATTACTCCCCTCTATACCAAGTTAATCTTATTATTTTTATATTTCAAACTCCTAGCCTAACCTAATATCAGCCACCCGATTTTGAACCCAACAAATTCCCAGGCCGCACACACATGAGAGAGAGAGAGAGTGGGTGTGAGTCTTCTTTATAATTGATAATATCAGTTTTTAAATTCAAAACAACCCTAGCAACTCTACCTATAGCCTACTCACGTGATGTAGCAGCCCTCCTATAAACAAAATAATACACAGGGTAACTTTTGGTTCTCCAAGCAACAACCTATATGAAACAACCCTAAGCCTAACCCTAAGGTTAGTTCACGATTGGATCATTCACACCTCACAGCACACATACTTGTGTAGGGCTAAATCAATGTGCATGTATAGAAACCTAGGCCACCCTACTTCTATCATAATAATAAAATAACACCTATGCTATAGCCTATAGCAACTGAGCCTTGCACTCACATGTGATGCTCCTTTCGAAATCCCCAGCATACAACCTACATTAAAACCCCAAGTGCAAACAACCCACAGAGTCACCCTACTATATAAAGATTATAACCCTAGGATAAAACCCTAGAGACTAAAGAGCAGCCGCCCCAACTCGTGCCTTCTTCCCCTCGAGCCCCTCAACGCCGGCAGTCGCCTCCCAACCACGCAAACTCCGCAGCTAGCCCTCCAAATGCCGACCACCGATCGGACCTCTTCGTAAAGCCGCAGACCCCCCAGCCCCCACGCCTTGAATCACTCACGTGCGACTCTTCTCCTCCTCCTCCTCCGGCGGAGCAACCCAGTTCTCCCCCTCTCCCTCGCAACACTCGTGAACCCGAGGCCCCCTCCGTGCGAGCTCCTCTCCCTGCGGCCCCCTGACGCCGGAGCCCTCCTCGCTGCTGCCACGCTCAGATCCGGCCTGCCATCACTCCGACAGCCACCCACCGGCCAGATCTCCGAGCTCCGGCCTCCCCCGTGACCGAGCTCCTCTCGCGTGGCCTCTCCGGCGAGCCCAGCCGCTGACCGGAGCTGCTGCACTCTCACCGTGACCACCATCGCGGACCCGAGCTCCCCCAGCGTTTCGACACAGCCCCGGCACCCCATCTCCACCTCGCTATCTCCAGCAACACCGCCACGGCCATCGACCCTGCTCTGTCGCTTGCTCCCCCAACCTACACACACGTAAGTACCTTCATGCGTGCATGAGTGAATAGTAGACATGTAATACAATATTTACTTTAGCCTTAAGTTTAAATAATGTATACATTAGCTATGTTTTTAAGTGCTCTCTGACACTACAGTGGGACATAATGAATGAGTTACCATATATATATATATATATATATATACTAGTCATAACCCGTGCCCGCGGGCACGGTTCATTTAAGATTTTCCCCCGCGAAATCCGTGTACCCAAAAAAATTATTTTCACAACTAACATTTAAAAGAGAAACAAATTAGAGTAAAAAATTTAGCGACACGTGCGTCTTCGGGGAGAAACAAAGTCGGCGCAAGCAACTTCGACACGGAACAACAAATTCGACGCGGGCGTCTTCGACACGGAACAACAAATTCGACGCCCAGAACAACAAATTAGCGTAGAACAACAAATTCGACGCAAGCGTCTTTGGCGCTGAATAACAAATTAGCGTAAAAAATTTAGCGAGAGCCTTCGACGCGGAACCACAAATTTGACATATTAGCATAGAACAACAAATTCGGCGTCTTCGATGCGGAATAACAAATTAGAGTAAAAAATTTAGCGGACGTCTTCGCCGCGGAATATTAAATGAGCGTAAAAAATTAGCTTGGGCACCGAACCGGCACCGGTGTGGGTGCCAAAGCCGAGCCTTCATGATGAATGAATAAAATCCTTGATTATGTTCGTTCTTACAGTTGGTGTGTTCCTTCTCGTCAATAGAAATAAGCAAAACGCACAAATGGTGTAAAGAGAGGAATTTGATGCGCACTGATATATTACATGAGTTCTTCCGTGTTAAGGTGCATTTTGATAATTTTCCAATAAATTAATAATTTCTTTTTTGGAAATCAGTCCTCGTCAATTTGTATTATTTGCAATATATTATACAAAATTTAAAAATGAAAAAAAAAATCCAAAAAAGCTCTGCCACATTTCCTAATATTTTCGCGTAATGTATAGATCAAATTGAGAAGAATAATCATGAAGCCCAAATTAGTCAACACAAATATAAATCGACTTAAACTAAAGAGTAGATTTCAGTCCAAAATATTCCAAAATATATAACAACCAATGGCAACATCTAAACCAGAAAACACAGACCAAAACCTGAAAACATTAAACATGAGAATTTCACTAACCTAAGACGAACAAACACCCAACACTAACTAAAACCACTCAGACCACTGAGATTCTAAGCCCTCTCGCATCTGATCATCCTTGCAAGCTGGATGACCTTGGGCGCCTTCAGGGGCGGGTGCGATCCGAACTCAGATAGAGATATCAAACGATGCCCGGCTGAATTGTATGAAGTAGTCGTGCTGATGAAGAGGAATTCTTCAACTTATGATCTTTCTTCTTTGTCAGCTTTTTGTAAAGCAATGTTATCAGGTGGGCGCTACCAGAATTTCTCTTTGCCGTAGTTTTATTTTCTACCTGAAACATAGCATATGTAAACCATGAACAATCAACAACAAAATTCATGCCTATCTAGTTAGAAATTCAATTAAAGTATGGCATATGAAAAAATTAATATCAGAATAAAGCAAAGATTAAGAACTTCATGTACATGAAAATTTTCATGTTCAGCAAGTGCTCACGGTCAGTTGAAACAATGTTATGCTCCAGTGTGAAAATTTTAGTTCCTAAAGTAAAAACATGATTAAC
Organism: Scilla litardierei; assembly: GCA_030789695.1. Classification (NCBI taxonomy): domain Eukaryota; kingdom Viridiplantae; phylum Streptophyta; class Magnoliopsida; order Asparagales; family Asparagaceae; genus Scilla; species Scilla litardierei. The sequence goes on along the minus strand of CM061133.1, from coordinate 97,758,451 downwards.
AAATTTTAGACGAACACAATATTCAGTAAATAAACAAATTTTAGACGAACAAAAAAATAACAATCTGGGACAGTTAGATAGCTCATGGCAGCAGCGAGAGAAGTTAGATAGCTTCTGATGTATTCTTTTCTTTATGTATCATTGATCAAGTCATTTGTGAAAACACCTTCATGGCTTTTTTGGCTGTATCCTGGTATGAACAAATAAATATACACATCAAACCCAATACAATCTCAATGGACTGCAAAAAATTAAATAAAAAATAAAAACGTATAAGGCAGAAAGGGAAAACTACATAATCTAACAGGGGCCATCAAAAAAATTAGTAACATTAGCTGTTTTTGTTGATCACATAACACAAAAGGTCATCTGCATTAAACACCAAGGATAAAAACATTTTAAGTATTTCACATGATAAAAATTAATCATGTGAAATATAGAATGAGTTGTTGTTGCTGCATATGGTATAAATGCTTGATATTTACTGTTGAATGAACTGAAAGCGCATTTATCTGATTTGAACTATTTAAACATACTGGGAGTTTTAAAAAATCTCACAATACCGTTATATCTTTGTGCAACTGACCATTTTCAGTGATGTACATAGGAGTATTGTTGTATCTCTGCATGACATAGAGGACCAACTTCTCCATTCCCCAGGGAACCACAGCAGTATTCGGCATTCCAGTCTACAAAACCATAAAAAAATAAGCCACCTTATAAAAAATATTCAAACTGTAGCCTAATTAGTTGGATTAAATTTTAGTTTGATGGTAATCGAAAGGTGAATATCTGAAAGTTGCTTCATATGAAAGCTGCTTCCATTGATTAAACAGATTCTTTCATATATATATTTAAATATATGAGAACATCATATTGTTATATGAGATTTTGAGTTTAACAGATTGATTTTTAGAAGATTCTTTCACATATTTAAATCAAACGAAAAAAATCAGGCAAGGATATGTTCTCAGGCATCAGATTTTAACATTTGATTCTATAAACATTTTGAAAGTATGAGAACATTTTGAAAGGATGAGAACATGTGCTTGGGTAGTTCTAATCATCCATATTGAAGCTCTAATGTATTTTAATTTTTTCAACTCTTATTTTTATAAATGAAACTTATTACATTAATGTCGCAACATTTCATGGCAGTTCCCATATATTTAATTTCATGGCAGTTCCCATTTTTACAGTGATCTTATATGGTGATATTATGGAATTCACCTTTTAATGGCATTTCACTTGACTAACACAGTGGATATAAGTAGACAAATAAAAAACTTTCTACACTTTGATTAGAACCACTAAAATAGCCATTGCATTCTACAGCTAAAAATGGCATTTCAATTGACTAACACAGTGGATACAAATGATATATACACTCTGGAGGGAATTTGAAATGGGATTTGAATCCTGTCATATGCATAATGGCATTTTAAATATGGAAAAATTCCATCTTAATTTAGTGTGTATATGAAACAATGACATTTTTCAGGTGTCACTTTTAATTAAACTAAAACACAGTGTATGATGTCATGTGCCATATTATTCCCAGTACATTTGGCCCCAGCAACAGAAGATCATGAAATAGCATGTAAATGGTATAACTGAACAAAACAACCTGGACGCATACCCATGGAAAGCTGCATATAAGCATTGCTAGCTTCTGACCCTTCATTTTCATTGCAAATCATCACCTTTCTGATTAACACCATGTGGCTTTAATTCTTTGATTTGTTGAAATGGGCAGTAGATCCATGGCAAGAACCACTTCTCTGCATCATCATATTTGTCACAATGCCTTTTTTCTAAGAGATTAACATCATTATGGAGGAGCCCCCATAGATATCTTCATGTTGTCAGAACTTATGCTCGATAGGAATGCCTTAACTAAATCTGTGGTCTCCTTCAGGTTAAGCTTACAAACTGGATAGCAATGGTACATGTAAATGGGCTACTTCCTTCTAATGCTGATACATGCAAAGACAATCATTCAAGAAGAGTTAGCATTGGCTTGATGATATGGCAATTGAGAAGTGTTCTTCATACCTTGCTGGTTGATTAAGATTGGGTATCCAGGGTTGAGGTGGTTCTAGAAAGAACTACTGTATTAATGTTGGAGGGGTCTTTGGAATCTCTCATTTCTCTCTTTCCTTCACAAAATGGCAAAGATATTGATAGATAAAATGGAGAGCTAGCTCATGAATTCTGAACCAAGTGACAACAAAACACTAATAGACACAGAGCATTGGACAGACGTAGAGAGGGACATATATAAAAAACATTTCTGTTTTCTTGCCCTAGGCAACTGCCCAGGGAAAGATAAGCATAGTTACTCCCATGTACATACCTCAAAGTTTTAAGCATATACAAAGGCAGATCAAATAAACAGTTTGCTGGAAATCTTCATCTGAAACCCTCTTCAACCCAATCAAATCTGAACACATGCCCAAAGCAATTCTGAACAAATTTAGTCATAAAACAATTAAAAAAGCAATTTTTTTCTAATGCAAAATCTAAAAAAATAGACTCAGATGATTTAAAAAGACCATACTTTTTTGGTCATTGATTCTAGATATGCATCCTACTCGACCGACTCCGTAAAGCTCTCGGTTTTGCTCCTGCTCTTGGCCTCCACAGCCGGCACCATCGGGATTACCCCCACATTGCAGTCCAACAGTCTATAAGAAGAAGAATAAAGATAGAACTTCAGAATTTATATGTATTTAAACAACACTATAATTCTTATCCTCGCTGATGGTCTACAACCCTGAAAAGGGATGTGAAAAAAATGCTTATTCAAGTACAGGATTAACATATGCAATCAAATTCTTTGAGAAGTTTCCTGTTGATATGCAGGAGGAAGATTGCCTTGCTTAACAGTTGGAGATTTCAGCTACCTGGAAGAAAAACTTAAATATATAAATTTCTGAAATAAGAACTTGGAAAATTTAGAAAGAGGATTAAAAAGAACCCAGAACACACATATTTTAAATAATGGGAGGTGTTTTTTCACTTATTTCTTAATAAATGAGAAGGATACTTGAACTGTAATGAGGATTAACCGATGTTAATGATGTGTTTGTTATTAATCACAACTGTAATGATAATTAACTATAATGAGGATACCCAAAACACACATATGTTTCAAAATTTTACAATTTTCACATTTTTATTAAACACAACTGTAATAAGGATTAACTGATGTGTTTGTTTAGGTCTCTTCTAAAGGCAATTGGGGTAGAGGATCCTAAAGTTTTGGCGGTATGGTTATTTAAAGACTCTTGTTGTCATATCTGGAAATAGATGTTTTATGGCAACCTTACATAGTTATATGAAAAGAGAATTCAAAGAAGGAAATGCAATCCTTTTGCACCACAAAACAATAAAGAAAGAAGGAAATGCAAATCTCTTACTAACCAAAAAAACAGATCACCCAAACTTATTCACTTCGGTTCCTCTGGCTGGAAAGAAAATTAACAACAAAACACATATGCATACCTCGCCATCGTAGCCCTTATGATAACAACAAAAGACATGAAAATCAATCATGCATCAATCAAAGCAAATGACAAAAAACACAAAATTATTCCAGAAATAATCCTTCCAAATAAACAAACACTCATTAGGCATAATGAAATACTCAAAAAAAAATACACACACAGATCCAAGATTTTCTTCCTTAAAAGAATGACAGACTTTCATTTTCTTTAAGAAAACTTGCTTCTAAATTTCTAGCATCAAATTTCGCTCTAATCCTAGTAGATGTAGAAGTTAGGTCTATTCAAATGTGTTGCCAACAACAGATTCAAAATTTTGATATAGTTAAATGAACATTAGAATTGTTGAATGGATTGGTTCAATTTATAAACCTGAGCATTGATATAATTATATATGTGTTGCCAAAAATCTATTGAAACACGAAAATACCCTGGTTCTCAATCTCCGTATATTTTACTCAACATTAGTTAACAAATATCATGTTAACATGTAAAATGCAAACTCTTGAGAACTCTCAACATTAGTTAACAAATATAATGTTAACATGTAGGATATATGTTGAATGCTCAGGTTAATTTTGAAATTACTTTCAGAATCCAAAATGCAAACTCTTGAAAATGCAAACTGTTCAAAATGAAAATGAAAAGATTGATATGAAACAAAACATCTATAAGATTCATCTGGGGAATGAACAAATGGACGCATAAAATTAATGTAAACAGGATTACAACTTTAATCATCATATCAAATAGCAATCTCATCAACCTTGGAGCATTCCACCTATGATTGCCAACTTACAGTAATGGGTATTAGAAAAATTAGAACATGCAAACCTAAGGAACAATACATAACATTACTGAATATACCTCAACTATGGTCTTCTCAATGTATTACATATATCAAACAGGATCATGTTTCAACTTGACTCATTTTGAGCATCTACTTGTCATGTGCTCAAAATAGCCTGTTATGAGTTCAGTATGAGCATCTACATGTCAAAATACATTATTGACAGGATCCTGATGCTCCAAAATAAGTTGATGACTATTGGTCCTATTTTGAGCATCAAGAAATATTGCTCTACCTATCATGAGTCCGTATTGTTGAGAATAGGATGTGCATTAGGATCCTGTAATATGCAATGAGTCGATGACAGGATATGCATCATTTCTTTGATATGCAATGAGTCCATGACCTGTTCATCAAGCCAATTTTCAAGCCTGCACATTTCCCTCCAACATGGACCCAATTTAATGTGCTCAACCTGTGAGGATATGCAAGCCAATTTAATGTGCTCAAGCTGTGAGCGAAATGTTATCAGAAATTTCATCAAATTGTGATGTGCAAGCCAATTTCCAAGCTCTCACCAATTTCATCAATTTCCAAGCCTGCACATTTCTTAAATTGGGTTTCATCAATAACATAACCCAATTTAATGCTGTCAGAAATTTCATCAAACTGTGATGTTCAAGCCAATTTCCAAGCTCTCACCAATTTCATCAATTTGCAAGCCTGCACATTTCTCAAATTGGGTTTCTTCAATAACATAACCCAATCTAATGTTATCAGAAATGTTTTCTGTTGCTCTCACCAATGAAAACACATCCTATTTTGAGCACATTATGATTTTTGAGTTTCAGTTTCAGTTGCTCTCACCAATGTTTTCAGTTTCAAAAATTGACAATACCAATGAAAACAAAAATGGGATGTCAATTTTGAGTTCAATTTCATCAAGCTCTCACATGTCAAGAATTTATCTGATATGCTATGAGTCCATGACCTGTTCATCAAGCCAATTTCCAAGCCTGCACATTTCCCTCCAACATGGACCCAATTTAATGTGCTCAACATGTGAGGATATGCAAGCAAATTTAATGTGCTCAAACTGTGAGGGAAATGTTATCAGAAATTTCATCAAACTGTGATGTGCAAGCCAATTTCCATGCTCTCACCAATTTCATCAATTTCCAAGCCTGCACATTTCTCAAATTGGGTTTCATCAATAACATAACCCAATTTAATGTTATCAGAAATTTCATGAAACTGTGATGTTCAAGCCAATTTCCAAGATTTCACCAAATTCATCAATTTCCAAGCCTGCACATTTCTCAATTTGGGTTTCATCAATAACATAACCCAATTTAATGTTATCAGAAATGTTTTCGGTTGCTCTCACCAATGAAAATACATCCTACTTTAAGCACATTAGGATTTTTGAGTTTCAGTTTCAGTTGCTCTCACCAATGTTTTCAGTTTCAAAAATTGACAGTACCAATGAATCCAAAAATGGTGGGTCAATTTTTGAGTTCCCATCAAGCTCTCACCTGTCAAGAATATGGACTCATCAAGCTCACCAATTTCATCAAAAGCTCACCAATTTCATCAAGCTCACCAATTTCATCAAAAGTTCATCAAGCTCTCAATTTCATCAAGCTCAAAAGCTCACCTGTCAAACGTTCTCAAAAATTGGTACTGTCAAATTTGTTGAGTTCAATTTCATCTCAAAAGTTCACCTGTCAAAAGTACATACAAACAAACAAATTCACCTTGCAATTTGATCAAAATGAAATTCATCACCCTGCAATTGTGTTGTTTCTGGATATGCATTCAAAAATCCGGAAATTTTGACAGGATATTGATCATGTAATTTTGATCAAGTAGGCTTTTTTGATCATATAGGATTTTTGACAGTATATTGATCAAAAATTTCTGGATATGCAATTTTTGATACATGATGAAATATTCAAAATTGCATATCAAAAATTTTGACAGGATATTGATAAAAAAAGCCTACATCACCCTGCAATAGTAATTTTGATAGGATATGCATTCAAAAATTCAATGAAACATAGAAAAAAAAGGCTAAAAGTTGATACTACAGAATTCAGGTATAAATTCACAAAATTTAGTCTGAACTTTTGCTAAAATTCATATGAAAATTTAGTCTAAAATTTAGTCAGGTGAAAATTAGATGAGCAAACCTGGAGGGAAGAGAAAAATCGGCGTACAATGGCTGTGTCAACGATCTTGACGGTTGCTCCGGTGTGGGTCCGCCGGTGGTAGGACCGGGAAAACCATAAAAGATGGAATCTTGCCATTTGCAGATCGAGAATTTTGTCTCTGCCAAATAATGCAATGCTTTCCTAGAAAATAATGTAGACATGAAAACATGAAATAATGTAGACATGAAAACTCCCAGATTAACTCGCCTTTCTTGAGTGATGAGAGCAAGGTCCAAAGTCAATACCACTAATGTGTTTGTTCAAAATTGAAAGCTCCATTAATCACCCCCCAATACTTTACTTGAATAATGAAAGGAAATCGTGACAGATGATGTAGATTTATTAAAAATTTCCAAGGCCAAAATTCATTAAAATCTTAGGCTAAATTATTGACTCCCTTCATTGAATGGGTGCCAATAATTTCTCTTTTACTTTTGACTTTGGACATTAAGAGAGTCATTAATGAGATACTCACATCATAAGCAAAGAGAACGTTTGTGTTAACTTGACTCTTCATCTGTTATCAAGCAATGGCGTGAGTTAAAAATACATATTCCCATACAAATCTTGCATATTTCAAGTGACTCAAATTGTTAGAAAATAAAAAATAAAGAATAAATCAACTTGGTCTTTGCATTAACTACATGACTATTTTCATTTGTTTGGAATGAATTATGTTATAAGCAAGGAGTTTAAAAGAGAAAAACAAAGATGAAAACTCCTCTACATACATGATTCAAAAATTTAATTTAAGTTTCATTGTTGAAATCCATCGAACATGTGGCGTGCATGGCTTTAATAGCAAAATTAGATGAGCAAACCTGGAGGGAAGAGAAAAATCGACGTAAAATGGCCGTGTCGACGATCTTGACGGTTGCTCCGGTATGGGTCAGCCGGTGGCAGGACCGGGAAAACCATAAAAGATGGAATCTTGCCATTTGCAGATCGAGAATTTTGTCTCTGCCAAATAATGCAATGCTTTCCTAGAAAATAATGTAGACATGACAACATGAAATAATGTAGACATGAAAAAACAAAATCTAATACTGAGAATTGCATGGAAATAAGTTTAACCCGTGGATTTTGTGAGCAAAGCTTAACCCGTGGAAATAAGCTTTTTAATGACCATTCATGGATTTTGTGAGCAAAGCTCCATTTCAATTTCCACCGCCACCAAAAAGATTGAATGCATCCCACACCTGCAAACTAAAGGCTCCGGCTTTAAATTCGACATCCCCTTGAACACCTCCGCACGCCACAATGAAATTGGAGTACATCCTAATGCAGAGGAACGGGGAGTGTCAGAGGAGGCTAGACCTCTTGTAATCCACCTCATAGTCCAGGAGGAAACATCCCTAAAGTTATGATAATAGTTTTAACCCGTTTAATGAAAGTATCAACAGTCCCAAAAAAAGCATTCCCCACTTTTTTGTACAATGTAAATCCAAATATTAATCAACCTTTCAAGTCATTCAGATACAACTTCTCGATCAAAGATAAAAGAATAACTTAGTTCCGCACCTTTGCACTTTATAATTTCAGGTTTTAATAAACTGTGATGGAAAAGAAAATATATGACTTCATAATATACCAATTACAAAAAGAAGCATGTTTGCATCAATGCCTGCCAACAAATAAGTAAATTAGAAACCAACTGCAAAACATACAATGCCACTTATGCATAGCTAAATTGGAGAATGATATATAATTTAATATCAAAAAGAGACTGGCCAGTGAATTTGGAGCAAATGAATGTAATCAGTGGATTGGCGCTTAAGGATCTTCTCTACACTTTCTTTTATGTTAGCAGCATCAACCCGCAAAATCTTCATTCCTTGCAAACCTGTGCTTCTTCCGTGTGAGTTCATTCCTCGGCTATCGAGGAACGTAGTAGAGCCTAGCAGGGCATGAATCAGCGAGCGATACGGTGCAGGGCATTGGGAAAAGATCGAAACAATGGCACATTGGTAACAAATATAGCAGCAAGATTAGATCTTTTTGGTACATTCTCAGTAAAATTCAAATTTTGGGAACCCTAGAAGAAGAAAAATTATTGTGTTCAACAATTTACAAATCGAGAATTATTTTACTAACCCTAGAAGAAGAATAGAAGGAAATGAGATTGAGGTTGGAGTTGATTACCAGCATCTGAACCTGAGCGATCCCGATTCCCAAGCCTCGACATCCAAACCAACCAAAAATAATCAGAAAAGTTTCGAAAAAAATTCCTACCCCCAGCTCTGCTCCTCTCACGTGGGAGCGAAAAAAATTCAGAGATGGAAATGTTACCAGTATGATTTTTTGACGACTTTCTTCGAGCTGCTAGAGCGTTCGGCTTTGGGGTTTTCTCGATCGCGAAGGGGGAGGCGCAAGATCGTGCTGCTAGGTCTTGGGGGGTTTCGATCCCGTGAAGAAGAGAGGAGCTTCTTGATCCCGTGAAGAAGGGGGAGGCGTAAGAGCGTTCGGCTTTGGAGTTTCTTGATCGCATGAAGTGGAGCTCTGGGGTTGTCGATCGCCAGAAGAGAGAAGCCAGGAAGATGGAGCTGCGTTATTTTCATTTCCCCCAGAATTTTTTGGGTTTTTTTGAGTGCGCGGTTGTTTTCTTCCCCCCAGAATTTAATTCCCCCCTAAACTTTTGTTTCAAACTTAAATTTCAAACTCAATTTCTCTTCACTTATCCAATTTCTCTTATCTTATCCAATTTCTCTTATCTTATCCACTTTCTTTTAATAACATCCCTAATTTATACCCAATTTCTCATCTCTTATACAAAAACTCTTATCCAAAAACCCATGATAACATCCCTGTTTTATAATATAGATATCTCTTATCCAATTTCTCTTTTCCAATATCTCTTATCCAATTTCTCTTGATAACATCCCTCTTTTATAATTTAGATATCTCTTATCCAATTTCTCTTTTCAAATATCGCTTATCCAATTTCTCTTGATAACATCCCTCTTTTATAATATAGATATCTCTTATGCAATTTCTCTTGATAACATCCCTCCCTTAAAATATAGATATCTCTTATCCAATTTCTCTTGTACAATATCTCTTATCCAATTTCTCTTGATAACAACCCTCTTTTATAATATAGATATCTCTTATCCAATTTCTCTTTTCCAATATATCTTATCCAATTTCTATTGATAACTTCACTCTTTTATAATATAGATATCTCTTATCCCATTTCTCTTTTCCAATATCTCTTATCCAATTTCTCTTGATAACATCCCTCTTTTATAATATAGATATCTCTTATCCAATTTCTCTTGATAACATCCCTCTCTTATAATATAGATATCTCTTATCCAATTTCTCTTGTCCAATATCTCTTATCCAATTTCTCTTGATAACATCCCTCTCTTATAATATAGATATCTCTTATCCAATTTCTCTTTTCCAATATCTCTTATCCAATTTCTCTTGATAACATCCCTCTTTTATTATATATATATATATATATATATATATATATATATATATATATATATATATATATATATATATATATATATCTATTATACATTTGACAGCGATTTTTGAATTCTAGGGCTGACTAGGACAAGCTGACTAGGACAAAGGGGTTGATAGAAAGAGGGTCTGGATTAAATCTTGAGAAATGAACGGCTTATATGAAGTTTTGAGATAGATTTGCTTGGAACTCTGCCTAAAAGCTTGGGGGGTCCCATTTCTTTTGCGTGTGGAGAGCTGCTTTTACGTGGGGAGATGAACAGTCTTTTTAGGAAACATGCTTTTTTTGGGGAGAGCAACAGGCATTCGAGCTTCCCAAGAAAGCAACATCATGTTTCCCCAAGAGCTTCCCAATCCGTGGTTTCTCGCGGTTATCATCCTGTTTCGCAAGGCAGTGAGGCGTTGAAGAAAGCCGAGAAAGGTTGGATTTCTAAATTTTTTCTCCTCAGTCCTCAGACCTCAGACCTTGGCTAACATGTTTTGTGAGACTTCTATCTGTAATCGGATCGACTTCTTCACAGATCAGGTATTTTTGAGACTTTTATCTGCAATTGTATCCAGGCCCCGATGTTAAAATCTTGGATTTTGAATACATGGCGTGTAGTTTTGAATACATGGACGTGTAGTTTTGAATACATGGCGTGTAGTCTATTATACATGGAAGTTTTAAATTCATAGCTGTTAAAATCTTGGATTTTATCTGCAATCAGGTATTTTTGTTGGTTGTTTAGAGAACGATTTTGTTGTTATGCAGGGGACAAGTTGGGTATATGCTGTGTTTCTGAGACCACTGGTTGTGTAGCACGAGCCAGACATTGAAGAGAACTTCACAGAGCGAAATCTATGGACTTGCTGATGTTATACATCAAGAACTTCACAGATCAGGGAAAATCCATGTTTCTGGAGCATGTTCATATGGTTGTTTCGCAGCCAAGTGGATCATCAGGAGCTGCACCAGAGGTATTTGTTTAAATGTCTCATAATTGAGTCAATTGGGTTTGGTATTAGTTTGTTGACCAAATAAAAAAGAACTCTGAGAACAAATTAGGTGCATTAGGATATATCCAAATCTAAAACACATAAAGATGCACAAATTTGACAGCCTTATAGAGGAAAAGTTTGAATATATCACCCAAAATTGAACCCAGACATTTCATGTTTTCTATGAGATTGACCAGAGTTCAGGTGTTGACTGATACAACCTAATACCATGTCAAGTTCAGGTGTTGTCTGTTACTTGCATTTTTAGGATGCTGAACTCAGGAACAATGGGATAGTGTTTTAAATATCCAGGCAATGTAAATTAGGAAGTTAGTTTTATGTTGAAATAATAAGTGGATGGTTAAATGTCGGCATTTGATAGGGAAAAGGAGGTGACTTTTTGTTTATTTTGGGGTTAAGGTTGGGTTGAATATTATAGGTTATGTTAAATTATTTGGGATTTGTGCTGAATTTGTCTCTGGATTTATCGATTCCCTGAAGTTTAGGGTAGTTCCCTCTGGCTTTAATTGATTGAAAAGCTGCATCAGTTCAAGCCCAATACATGTTTGCAGAAATGGCATTCCAAGATTTAATACACCAAGAAAAGCCCAATACATCGTTTTAAGTTATTTTGTGTTATCTTTGGACATCAGTTAAAGCCCAATACATGTTTGGGTTTGGGGGTTTTTTTGGTTGGGGGGGGGGGGGCAGTATTATTGGTTGGGTTTGGGTTTTAATTTCTGACTAAAGAACTAAGGCCAACATCCCAAGTCTCACATAATTATGTCTCTAAATTAACGTCTCATGCTACAACCGATATGTTTGAACATTCACATAATTGTAAATTTTTTGCAAGCTTTCTTCGGAAAACAAACGTGATTGAATCAAGAAATACTATTGCCCATCGTACTGACGGTGTCTACATTTTTATCCTCCGGATGCTGCAGCGGAGAAACTAGGAGTCCCATCTTCCGCGGCTTACCTCTCTATAGCCCCCTGTTCCAACAGAATCCATGCATTCGTCAAAGGTGTCAGCTTTGCCTCTGGGGGCGCCGGAGTAATGGAATCTATGAATACCGTAAGTCCATTCAGTAGCTAGATAGAACTTCGATATACATACTGAATATCTGTACGACTAGCATGATAGGATACTAAAAATATGGAAATATCGTCGTCCGATCTTATTTCAGGGCCAATGCATCACTTTGAACATGCAAATAGGATACTTCACTACAATGTGCACCGAGTTGGTGCAGCAGTTGGGCAGTTCACAAGCCCAATATCACCTATCCAAGTCCATATTTTCCTTCACAATTGGAAACAACGACATACTCGACTACGTCAAGTTTGGCAGATCTGTGGTCCAATAGGCTACTTCACTGCAATGGTAAGGAGGACCGAATATGGGCCACCACAGAAAAAGGGTAGCCCAACTCGCATCGTGGTCCATCCCACGACGGGTTAAGCAGATCTGTGAGCCAACACGGTTCGAGCTAAACTCGACCTATGGCGGGCTGAGTCGTGTCCCGCCCATCCTAACTCGGCCCATCCACCATCCTTACCCGCTTCCATTGGATGAGAACTTCAGTAGCTAACATTCCCTTCACCGATCATGCTTTTTCCCATCTAAGATTATGTCAGGGTTAGCCTTTGCATTCATCATCAAGCCTGGTAAGTTGGCTGAAATGGTAATTCTAGAGCTCACTTGCTCTTCAGGTAAGAAAGTGAGACATGGGATGAACCTTAGACCCTTCAGGAAGAGATAATTTGCAGGCTACATGTCTAGGTGCGGAACCAGGATGATATGATATGACTGGAGGGGCCAGAACAAGGATGAAATGACCGTGTGGAGGGGGGGGGGGGGCAGTATTATCAACAATTTTTTTTGACCTTCTGGGGTTTCTTAATAATACTTATGTTGGTATTTTGAAATCAAAATTCACAGGTTATAGATCAATTGTTTGGATTAAGATTTGTGGTGCATCATTTGTACCTTTTGCTACTTGATGCTTCTTGAATTACTAAGACAAGAAAATGTGTTGTTGACAGATTTAACCTCTGTTATAAAATGCCAAGATGCTAAAATCACCTTTATAGTGGAACACATGATTAATTTTCAACTTTCTTCACCTTTATATGCACTGTACCAATAAAAAAACTGTACATAAGTGTTCCTACTTTGTAATTACTTGATAGATAATTACTTGATGGGGATCCGGCGATGAGGAACAAATCTGGAACAATCTGATGGCGGGGAGGTTCGTTTCCTTCAAGTTTATCCTTATTCCAATTACTTCTGCAAAAACTGTGATTGTAATATATTTGATCACACACAAGCTTTCTATGTCTGAGCAGTCATTTGTTGTATTGTTTTTGTGATCATGTTATAATAGATTTTTCACAATTAAAATGTGTTGCATATTATAAAATGAGTGTTTCAGTTCAAAAGAGATGTGGAAAAATAAAATGAAGGTTTGATCTTTTTTATCATTTAATCATTCAGGCTTGATGAAATTCCTTGGGAGGGATGTTAGTTGGTTTCTTAACTTCAACCTGAAAATGAATTGTTGGTGATCTGAAGTTTATTTGTCTATTTGTCTGATGAAAAAAAAAATTAAAGAAAGATTTTATCTTTTTGATGCGTGATCTTTGTACATTTTTGTTTAATTTTTTGATTTAATTTATGGTTTTTTGTTTGAGTTTTGATTTGCAGGCATGATGAGTTTTAATCTTTGAGGTAGCAAAGATTCTTAGCAAGTGCAATGACGTTGTGATGGCGTAGTTGAGACGGGTCAAATTGCATTTTGATCGGTTTATTAAGGATCTCAATGTTGGGATTTTATTGTTTTGGACTGATCAAATTGGAAAAATATGACTTTTTTAGCCAGTTTGTTAATTTGTTTGCGTTGTAATTAGAAAATGTGAAGCTCGACACTTTTGAAGGGGAGTTTGGATTTCAATGCACCAATCAAACATTGAAAAAATAATTGCAAATTGTTTTCTGATATCAAGAGCGAATTGAATACAGCTTCACATTCTTTTGTCGCCACATTAGGCTTTTTTGTTTTTTCTTTCTCTAAGATCTATGCATGGTTAATGGTTTATATTATGATTCATTTGTCAAATTTCAAATAACATCAAAAAAATTAAAATAGTACAAATAGTGACTGCACTTAGAATGTTGCCTTATTGATAGAATAATTTACTAAAATATAATCTAAAGAAATCCTCAGATATCAACTCAACTAGAGAAAATCAAGACAAATTTGCTAATAAAACGATGCATAAGTTTATGAGGCATGGTACATGTGGTGCGTCAAATGCAACTGAGATACTAAATATATCGGGCGCCTTCGACGCGGAACAAAAAATACGCATAAAAAAATTTAGTGTTCAGCAAGTGTGGGGGTCGTCGGTGAGGGTGGGTGCCGTCGGTGTGGGCCCGCGCCGAAGCAGCCGCGCCGGCTAAATTTTTTAATGCTATTTTGTTTTCCGCGTGCGTCAAATTTGTTGTTCCGCGTCGAATGTGCCGGCGTCAAATTTGTTAATCCGTGTCGAAGGCGACCGTGCCGAATTTGTTGTTCCGCGACGAAGGCGCCCGTGCCGCTAAATATTATTACGCTAATTTATTGGTTTTTTAAATTTTACTGTGAAAATAATTTTTTGGAGAACAAAGATTTCGCATGGGAAAATCTTAAATGGACCGTGCCCGCGGGCACGGGTTATGACTAGTATATATATATATAATACTATTATCATTTGTGTAGCTATAATATAGGTTACTGTCACATCTTGCGATTTATAAATAAATGTTAGCTGTAATGTGTGTAGCATGTCAGCTTTTACTTTATAACTTAGTACATGTATATCTATTGAATTTGTGTGAATAAGGTTAGATGGTATACATATTTAGGTTTATAATGGATTCCTTAAGCTTGATGTCGCGTATCCGTTGGCACAAATATATCACGCACCTTGTACGTCAGCTCGGATACCCAACTCGCGTCACTACAGGTAAGTGTGCAATTAAATATGAATTTTTGAAGTTGATGAATAATTGCGTCTTTATACTTTAATGTGTGTATCTTGCAAAACGTACTTATAATGCCGCATGAAAATGTCTTTATAATGTTCTAGACCGAAATGTGACACTTTGACATATTACCCGACGAGAATCAAATTTTAAAACATTGGCGAAGTAAATCGTTTACTGTAAATTGTTCATTAAACCAATCTGTTTGACATCCCTTGTATTTATTGTAAATGTTGTGAAACAAGAACATTAACAACATCTAAGTCATGTACATCTTACTTGAGAGTGGCATCGTGAAATCGTGCGCCTCAAAGGCGAACTCGTGATATCGTGATGTCGTGTGAGTCGACTAAGCCGGCTCGTGTTCCGGCAAAACTTTGGGGTGGGGTTAGGGTTGAGCGGCCACTGGGCGTATGAAAGGTACTCTCCTCAAGAGCACCACCCGACGCGGTGGGTTAGTGTCAATCACGGTAAGCCCCCGTGAGAGGAACGACCTTCTCATCATGACCTAAAGGCGAGAACCCTAGATTAGATGAGAATTATTGACATGGACATTGCAACGCTAACTTGGACATCTTGAAATTGAAATGCTAACAAACTCAGTGAAATCTTAACTTTGATCTTGCAACTGTTTAGAACTGCATGTTAGGGATGTTGTTTCCGTTTATATATATTTGTTAACGTTAAATTGCTGCAGTCACTTTTCTTAAAATATTGATGCTTCTAAAATTCATATATTTGTCATACACTTTGCCTTGGGATGCTAACACTTCTTGCAGACCCCTAGCTGACATACATTCATGTTTGTGGATGTATGTCAGATTCAGTGCTTGAGTACCCGGAGGACGCATACGAGACGCCAGACTTAGAGAGTCAGGAATTCGCACCTGACGCAGTGCCCCTTCCAGCTGAGGACTATAGGACCCCTCTACCACTAGTTTTCTTAGTTTACTTTCAGTCACTTGCTGTAGTTGTGTACGTTCTTTTGTCACTACTTTAGCCCAGCTGTGGCTTATTGTTTAATTTGGTGTACGAACACTATGTATCTCTGGATGTGGCTTTTCACCTCTTTAATTTAATGAAATGTTTTCTGATTGTTCTGATTCGCAAATGCAAGGACCTCTTCTGTGTTTTTATCACAGACGCTTATTGAACTCGAGCTTCACCGCTCCAGTTCAAGCGGACCGCGTAACGCTCTCGCTTCTGGTGTCTTTTGGGAAGCGGGGCGTTACAAGAGGCAAGATCTTTGGTCTTGGGCTTAGGCTTGGGCTTGGGTTGACCTCTAGGCTTGGCGGTCGTCGTCCTCTTCTTCTTGAGAGGAGGTGTAGACGATGAAGGTTGGGTGGTCTTGGCTCGACGTTTCAGAGTGGTTGGATGCTCGGGATCCGAAGGGTTTTGATCTACGGTCATCGGCGAGGGGCTAGATGGAGTGATCGGGATACGTGTTCTTGCCATAGTCGAAGCAAGACACGGCACAAGGAAGATCAAAAGTAAGCCCTAGCCGAAAAAGAATTAAACCCTAGAAACCCTAGAAACCGAACTAACCCTAGCACTAGGAATGGAAAACTAACCCTAGAAGGAGAGGAAATCACCTATAAGGAGTGGCCGACGGTGGATATCGACGGAGATGGCCGGAAAACGGTCGGAGATCGATCGGAAGTCGAAGGGTCTTGAGGGAGGTCGGGGGGTTTCGAGCTGGAGATAGAAAAGACAACCGACTAAAATGAGAATTAACCGGTTAGATCGAGTATAAGTCGGTCGAAAACGCAAAAGACCAAACAGTCCCTGGCACAACTAGTCGGTCACAGTTCAAGCACTGACCGACTAGATCACGATCTAGTCGGTCGGTCAATGAGCTTGAACCGACTAGTTGTAAACAGTGGCTGAATCCAAGTTTAACTGACAAGAATTAGTCGGTCTGCGTTCATTTACTGACCGACTAGATCTCAATCTAGTCGGTCGATCACTGAACATGAACCGACTAAAGAGTTAAAATGGAGAGGAAACTCAAAAATCTTAAGTTAGTCGGTCTAAGTTCTTCTACTAACTGACTAGATGAGCATCTAGTCGGTTGGTGGTTGAACTGAAACCGACTAAAAGAGTCCAAAAAGTGATAATCAAGTTCTCTCCTCAATACGCTTGGACGATATATCGCAAAACTCTCAATAATTATCTAAACTACCCCATTAAACATCGAAATCTTAAATACGACATTCAAAACATGAATTCGAGCAAAAATTCAAAATATCACATAAATTCCCGAAAAATCCAATAAGTCTAGCATGAACGAAATATTTCGAAATATAATAGCATGCAAGATTATTGAATGAAACATGAATCCTATATCTCGGATTCACCCATAATCCCCAATTCTCGACGCAACCGCACAAATGAGTCCTCCTTTAGGGGTTTCGTGAAAATATCGGCGATTTGCTTTTGGGTTTCAACGTACACTAAAATGATGTCCTTTTTAGCAACATGATCATCTAAAAAGTGGTGTCGGACATCTATGTGTTTCGAACGGGAATGGTGTACCGGGTTCTTGGAAAGACATATTGCACTTTGGTTGTCAACCATGATCGGGCAAGTATCACAATTTATACCAAAGTCTTTAAGTGTGTGTCTCATCCAAAGAACTTGAGCACACGCGGCACCGGCGGCAATATATTCCGCCTCGGTGGTTGAAAGTGATACGGAATTTTGCTTCTTGGAAAACCAAGAGACAAGAGAATTTCCTATAAAATGGCAAGTGCCACTAGTACTCTTCCTGTCGGATTTGCATCCCGCATAATCGGCATCACTATATGAGATTAACTCATACGTGCTAGATTTTGGATAAAGTAATCCAAAATCAAGTGTATAACTTAGATAACGGAAAATACGTTTTACCGCTACTAAGTGAGACTCCTTAGGTTGAGACTGATAACGAGCACATACGCATACGACAAACATAATATCGGGCCTACTTACGGTAAGATAAAAGCAAACTACCTATCATACCTCGATATAGACGAATGTCTACATCCTTACCGCCCGTATCCTTGTCAAGATGCGTAGTCGTGCTCATTGGAGTCTTTTTCCCGGAAGCACTCTCCATTCCAAATCGCTTTAGCAACTCCACCGTATACTTTGTTTGGTGGATGAAGATTGCATCGTCCATTTGGCGAATTTGGTGACCTAAGAAATATTTGAGCTCACCCATGTGGCTCATCTCAAATTGTTCCTTCATAACATTAGAAAACTCTTCGCAAAGAGCAAAGTTAGTAGCACCGAAAATGATATCATCAACATAAATTTGAACTAAAATTATATCATTATTCGAATGCTTAACAAAAAGTGTAGAATCGGCTTCTCCCATTTTAAAATTCAAATCCAAAAGAAAATTCTTTAGGCGATCATACCAAGCTCGAGGAGCTTGTCTTAAGCCGTAAAGCGCTTTCTTTAGTTTAAAAACATGATTTGGAAATTTTTCATTTATGAAGCCCGGAGGTTGAGAAACGTAAACTTCCTCAACGACATCGCCGTTTAAAAATGCACTTTTAACATCCATTTGAAATAATTTAAAATCCTTATGGCATACAAAAGACAATAATAATCTAATTGATTCTAATCTAGCTACCGGAGCGAAGGATTCTTCGAAATCAATATCTTCCTCTTGTCGATAGCCTTGAGCAACTAACCGAGCTTTGTTCCGGACGACGACTTGGTTTTCGTCGGTTTTGTTCTTGAAGATCCACTTTGTCCCTATGACGGTGTGGTTCTTCGATGGCAATGGAACAAGCTCCCAAACTTCATTCCTCTCGAATTGAATGAGCTCCTCCTCCATGGCTAAGATCCAAGCTCTATCTTCGCATGCTTCATTAACATTCTTTGGCTCTATCGAGGAGGCAAAGGCACAATGAGCGAAGTAGTTCACTTGCGATCTCGTCTTGACACTATCATAGATATTGCCAATGACTTGCTCATGAGGATGGTCACGAACGGTATGAAGCCGTTTGGGAATACCTTGGTCACTAGGAACATTCTCAACAACTTCATTAGTTGGGTTAGTCTCAATAGAATCAATAGAATTATTAGACTTAGAATTATCAAACGAATCACATAAAACATCCATAAAATCATTATCATTTGAAATTCTAGTTGGAACAAATCCTTCATTAAAAGAGACATGAAGCGACTCCTCGATCGTTGAGGTTCGTTTGTTGAATATCCGGTACGCTTTGCTACGCGAAGAATATCCAACAAAAATCCCCTCATCGGATCTTGGATCGAATTTGTCCAAACTACCATACGTGTTCTTAATAAAATATTTCGAACCAAAAACACGAAAATGTTTAACTTGAGGCAACCTGCCAAACAACAATTCATAACAAGTTTGTTTAGTGCCGGGCCTCAAAAGTATTCTATTAAACACATAGCAAGCGGTGTGTACCGCTTCCGCCCAAAATTGATGGCCAAGTTGGCTATCATCAAGCATAGTGCGAGCACACTCCACTAGCATCCTATTCTTTCTCTTAACTACACCATTTTGAGGAGGTGCACGAGGGAAAGAGAAGGTGTGTGTAATACCAACTTCATCACAAAATGTCTCAAAAGACTCATTCTCAAATTCACCTCCATGATCACTACGAATAGTGACAATGGTGGTTCCTAAGAGATTTTGTACTTTCTTAACAAAAATTGTGAAGTTTTCAAAAGCTTCATTTTTATTACATAATGAAAATACCCATGTAAATCTCGAATAATCATCTACGATGACAAGTCCATATCTTGCATTTCCTAAGGAAGCAACTCTAGTTGGCCCAAATAAGTCTAGATGTAATAGCTCTAGTGGCCGTTTAGTAGAAATGCTTTTCTTAGGTTTAAATGAAGATTTAGGAAGCTTGCCACGTTGACAACAATCACAAAAACTTTTCTTTTCAAAAACAAGCTTAGGAAAACCTTTAATGGAATTTAATTTTGAAAGCTTATAAAGTGTTCCAAAGTTCACATGTCCAAAGCGTCGATGCCATAAGTGTTGTTCACTTGTGTTGGCAACGAGACATTGTTCATAAGACTTAGGAAGATCCAAAATATAAATATCTTTATGACGAGTGCCGGAAAATAATACTTTATCATTATCTTTTCTTAAAATATGACACAATCCTTTCGCAAAGCTAACTTTGTAACCTTTGTCACAAAGTTGGCTTATTGAAATAAGATTATGATTTAAGCCATTAACAAGATAAACATCACTAATTAAGGGTTTAGATGGGTTACCCAGTTTACCAACACCTATAATGGTTCCGCTCTCGTTGCCTCCAAATACGACGCGGTTTCCATTTGCGATGGGAACCACTCCGGAGAGCAAACTAGCGTCACCCGTCATGTGTTTTGAACACCCGCTATCGAGTATCCAATTTCCCTTGGAGCTAAATTTAAATTTGTTGCTCCTTTTCTTTTTCTTTTCCTTGAGTACCTAAAGATAGAGAATTTCATATCATGGTACCCAAGGTCATTGGGTCCAAAAGATTAGACCTTTGGAAGCCAAGTCCAATTGGACTTAGACTTCCCCACATAATTTCTACTATGCACAACATCCGAAAAATAAGCATTCATATACATTTGTTTTTCGTCCATGCTTGTGTCCTTTGGGCTCCAAATTGTGAAAATCTTGGGAGCCCTCATCCTATTGGGTGCATGCATTCGACGTTGATTTCTACGTGATGCATGTTGTGGATAGGCATACGGGACATGATGGAATGGTGCACGACGAGAATTATTCATATGATGTTGTGGGTGAACATATGCATGTGTGGGAACACGTGCGTGAGGGTGTCTCACATGGTGTGCACGTGCCCGAGAATGTGTTGCATAAAAATCATCATATGTGTGAGCCGGTGGAGTAGGACGTGTGTTCCAACGTGGCATGGTATTGGTGTACATATAAGCATGCCCCTTCTTTGGAGGTCCACCCAAAGTGGGTTTCTTTCCGAAAGAGGGTGTGGACGAGGTGGAAGCACCATTGGTAGATGAACTACCAATAGAGTGTTTGCTACCACTCGTAGAGTCACCGGAAGTTGGCCTAACAAAGGTAGTGGCCGATTTGGATGGACATCCCATCGTATACCCCAAACCAATGTGGTGATTGGCCGGAAGTAAGTCACTTAGGATTTTATCCAAATGGTCCTTACCCTTATTGAATCTATTAATTCGGCCTAATGTGTTCTCATATTTCTCTTTGAGAGAACGCATAGAAGTATCAAAGTTGGATACTTGCGACGGGTTAGGCCGGAGAAGATGGGTAAAAGCGACGCTAGGGTTGCTGCCGTGCTAAAATAATGAGGCGGCTGCGGGTTTCGTTTGGCTGAGAGATAGGCTAGGTTAGACAATTAAAATAGTGGGCCTATGGTTAATTTTATAGGGTAGGGCTGATATAAGTGGGGCTAGGTTAGGGCTGAACATGGGGGAGGTCTAGGTCTAAGGCTAGGGTTTATTTTAGGATGTAATTTTTTTGTAGGAGGGGGCCTGCCAACGTGGGAACTAGGGCCTAAGGTAGGGTTGTTAGGGTTATTTTGTTTAAAGAATTTTGTTATTATCTAATATTAAAACCCAAGATTCCTAACTCTCTCTCTCTCCCCCTGGGTATGTGTGCGGCCAAGAGTGGGCTAAGTCAACACATGAATTGATATTCAATCAAAATAATGATAAGAGGGTTACACCTATGATACTAGGATTAAATCAATATTAAACTGGGGAGAAAAGTGGAAGTGGGTGATGTCCCCCGCGTTTGTGTGGGCATGCAAGTGTGGCATGTGTGCAATATATGATTGGGGGCATTAGATTTAAATATTTATAACCGCAAGCGCACGGTGTTGTAGTGTGGCTTGGGGGTCGAACTCAGGGAGGCGTGGTTGTGCTTGTGTCAGAAAGGACCGGATTCACCCCATGGGTGAGCTACCCCGAATCGGATGATGGTTTGTAACAGAAAATATAATGCGGGGAATAAACAATATAAAGGGAAACCCGGGACTTTGGTTTCCACCCTATCGTGCGATTCTCGCCAATGCAACTTACGGGTAGGATAACGATCGAAATTAGGGTCTAATGGTGAGACGTTGCCTCTAAGAGTGATACCGGCGTCTCATGGGCCCGATATTCTGGTCGGTGCCCAGGATGATACACCGGACTACCCGGGTTCGGTCAGTGGGCATTCCCATGTCCATTAACACTGACCGACACCGGGAGCACTAAGCTCCCAATGATAACTCCCGACATCTCATCCTGCCGCTCCCGCGCGCTAGGATTCGACGTCTACGCTAAGGGCGTGAGCTATGGCTAGGGAGTCAACCGCCCAACGGTCAAAGGCGGTCTTTTTCCCGCCGATGCCAATGAAACACCCCGCGTAACCAATAGATTCCTAATCCCTATCGATTTCCTAGTCCTATGGACGCATCGAGGAGAACCCGCGAAGGGGTTTCCACCAAAATTCCAGATTTGGGAACTACTCACACATATTTACTAAAAAGCAATCTAAATGAAAATCGACCGTTAAAAGCATGATCAGGCGATTGAAAAGTAGTAAGAGCAATGCAAATAGCACTATATTAAAGTTTTGTAAAGATCAGACAACTTACAAATATCTAGAAAATTACAGCCGTCAAGAGAGAGAAAAAACAACAAAAATAACAACTCTCCGTTTTCTGGAAACCTAGGCTTCTATATATAGAAAATGACATCACCCGATCGGGTGAAGAATCACCCGATCGGGTGACCTACTGCGAACTTCGACAGCAATCTTCAAAATTTCACCCGGCTAGATGACACGGTCGGTTGGAGGAGGCTGCTCGTCGTTTGGATCTTGAGCGTTGTCGGGTGAACCGATCGGTTGAAAGATCACCCGATCGGTTGGAATTGTTGCCCAAAAAGACAGAGACTTTGGAAGTTTTGGCACGGTCAGCCAGCCGTCGGGTGAGCTCTCCGGGTCATCTTCTTCGGGGAAACGGCTACAGGTGAACCGATCGGGTGAAGATCACCCGATCGGTTGAGCTTCAGCTCCAATTTCCAGAGAGAACAGACGGGTTGTACCGGTCAGCACCCGGTCGGTTGATACATTCGTTGCTTCAGCGGCTGACCGGGTCATGCACGCGTGCATCACCCGATCGGTTGGCCTATCCAACCGATCGGGTGGGGGCTGAAAGATGGTGATCTTCATCGTGACTCCTCCTGTTGCTCTGGGGACTCATGATATCGTTGTTTTATGTCCCCTACACCGGCAAACTCCTGCAAATATACAAAAACACGGAAAAGTGAAAGAAAACAAGAAAACACGAGAAAACGAATACAAGACGGTGGAAAATAGCAGAAAAACACAAAAGAAGACGTGCGTGAATATATAAAATATAAACGCACGTCAAAATCCCCCAAGTTGAACCCTTCCTCGTCCTCGAGGAAGATGAGCGAGAGTAGAAGCTCGGAGGGAGAAAATAGAGAGAAAGGGAGAAAGAAGAGAACTCTAAATCCTAAATCGCCCGTCAGGGCCAACAAAACCGAAAACGACACACCAAGCAAGCAAACGCCAGATCACATCATTAAACTGAGGAATACGAGTCCAGACAAGTGCCATGGGTCCATGCCGTGAAGCGCGAGTGAGTGTGGTTGTGTGCTAGTAGTCGGTGTCATTATCTACATCGTGCAATAAGCTCCATATACTCAAATCCAAGTAATGACCCAAATATCGATTCGATTCAAAATAAACGGTGAATATATTGCTCAAGCATGCATGAGAAGAGTATGAGAATAGATTCACATCATGTGTCAGGGACACCACAGCTAGGGACTCGGGCATCGCCTCACTATTGCCTAGGTAATAGCTATAAATTCCATATTCCAAGTGTTTTCGAAAGCGATGGGGTTGAGATGATGTGGAGTAGAACACTCGGTGTAAATTCTCGCCTTCCCTTTATTCCCGATAGGTAGGGAAATATTCACACACATTTTTTTGGGTTTTGGATATACATATTTTTTGGATTTTTTTGGCTATACATATGTATTTTTTTTCTTTTCTCTTTTCTTTTCTTTTTGGTTTTTCTTTTCTCTCTTTTTTAGATTTTTGGATTTTGGGATATATACATGTGTACTCTCCCAAGTGGGAGAACGGTACACGACGAGGGGATTTGCACCAAGTAAAACAAAAAAGAAGTCGGATTCTAAACACTTGGGCAAGGGAGATATTTCGCTAACCAGAGCATATGCTAAAATGGGTTATCCTGGTCCTAACTGTGGAATCCAGACACATGCGAAATGAAGCATACGATATATATATATTCATGCATACAGAAGCAGATAGGAGAAGCAAATACGGCATATTCAAATCGAAGCATGATAATCTAGGGGTCATTCCTGGACATGTATATAACACAAAATCACAAAGTAGAAGCACACCAAACAGCTAGGCACGACACACGACTCACATAAAAGCTAAGTGGACCCACGATGCATGAAATGCAAGAGGACTCGGCTTCCTAGGGTTAGTGAATGTAATTAACGAAGCCGTGCTATGTGTGTGTGTGATTTTTATGGCAATTCATCATAGGGTTCATTTCTAGGAGAAAGAGATAAAAAGGAAGAAAAGAAAAAAAGAAAAAGAAAAGCACGGAGAAAAATGACTCAAAAACGAAGAAAAAGACGCAAATGACGCTCAAAGTGCGACTCCCCCAAGCTGAAGCTTGCATTACCCTCAATGCAATAAAAGTGAATACGGGAGGGCAATGAAAATGGGAGGGAATGCGCACCGACACAAAAAGACATGAAAAACAAGAAAAACACACCAACGAAACTGAAAAGAAGAATAAAAATAAAAATCACACCACACGACATATAAACAAAAATGAAAGTAGAGAATCACACGACACAACATATAAAACAAACACACGAAGAAAACATCACACGATAGCACAAATAAAAATTTGACATCCCCCAAGCTAGACGTGACAAAGCTAGTGAAATGATGTGATCATGAATATGCAGAGATACGCAAGGGGGAGGTCAGAAAACAAAAAGAAATCAAAAAGCAGGAGAGGAAACATCCTCGTCCTCCTCGGCGGAAGAAGTGGGGGATGCAGTGTGGGTGGGTGAGGTGACTGGTGTGTGGAGAAGTGGAGAAAGTGGTCGACGTAATGGATCGGTGGGTATGGAGGAAGTGTGGACGATGGGTGGTGTGGAGGTGATGACGGTGAGTGGGAGGGAAATGGCGACCAATGTGGTGGAGGGTGGTGGAGGTACGGGGGTAGGTGAGGATGAAGGGGGAATGGGTGTAGGTGAGGATGGTGGGGGGGAGTGATCGAGAACGCACCTGAATTTCTTGCGGCGCACGTATGGAGTGACGGAAGTGGAGGGTAGTGGAGCTGTGGGGGCGACAGTGGAGGGAATGGAAACGGTGGGAGTAGATGAAGTAGTAGGGATGGAAGTATTGATAGGTGGGAATGGTCGCCTAGGGGGTGATGGTGGAGGTGAAGAATGTGATGGGGGAGGTGAAAATCATCGAGGCGGTGAAGGTGGGGGTGTGGGGTGTGGGGTGGAGGGGGTGTGGACGTGAGTGAGAAGGCGGATGATGGCGGCCACGTTCCTCTCAAGTGCGAGGAAGCGTGGGTGAGAGAAAATCGAAGGGGGTGGGTCCGAGGGGGTGGAGGATGCAATGACAGCGTGAAGCAAAGCCAGCTCAGTCTCGAGAGTGAGACGAGCAGAAGTGGCTCGACGAAAGGAGGAGGAGGAGGTAGTGCGGCCAAGAGAGGTGGTGACAGTGGTGATCGGGACAGAAGCTGGGATGACATGACTAGGACTAGCCCCAGGGTCATCACGGTACACAGGGACGTCCTGCTCGCCTAAGTGGGCAGCAGGGGAAGGTGGTCTAGGTGCGCCCGGGATGAATGGAAGGCGCAACCCTCCATGAAACTCAGGATCAGGCGGGAAGGTCCAGTCTGCCACAAGATGGATGGTCATGCGAGCGGGGTTAGGTAGAATGGTGTAGGGAGCTGGGGGTGGCCGTAGTGGAAGGTGAAACGCCCATCAGGGCGGGGCTTAATCATGTGAATATGCCGCAGGACATCGAGATCTAGACGGGAGGGTCCTGCGGCAGCAGGAAGATCTCGGGGGATGACAATATTATACCTGGGAGCAGAAGCTATGATCGTTATAAGGCCCCCGCAACAAAGCTTGCCCTTGCTGGCTCGGCTAATCTCAATAAGCTTTTGAATAAGCTATTCGCCGGCATGGACGGGAATGGTAGGGGCCCTAAAAGAAATCCCGTCATCCCCGCGGACAAAGGGGAAGGTCATGGCCCACAAAATGAAGAGATCAGGGATGGTCACAGTACCTGACTCATCCCTGGGGAAAAACGTGCAAGAAATGATATGGTGGGCCAGACGGAAGACGGGGTGAATGATGGAGGAGGCCTTGGCCTTACCTCGGGGGTAGCGAGGGTGCAGGGTGAGGCGGAACCAAAACTGATCGACGTCAAACTCGGGGAGATACCCGTAAGAACGTATAGCGTCGTTCCCCAGGATGGGGAAACCAAAGATGTCATTAATGGTGTCCAGATGGGTGCGAATGGTTCTATTGTGGACCCTAAAGATGACGATCGACCCTGACTCACGGACAAGTGTGGATAAGAATTCGAGTGTGAGGGAGGGATAGGACACCGCCGAGACGTTTAGGAAAGCCAACCAACCTAAGTTTACGAAGAGGGTCTCGACCTCGGTGAATACACCGAGATCGATAAGCTATTGGGTGTGGGTAAACTTGGTCGATAGATGCCCCCGAGCATCAAGCCTATGGTAAAAGTCTTTGTGCTCCTGGTTCCTAAAGTGGTAGCCATGCGTGCCCATCAGTGGGTCCTCAACTGGGACGGCAGGTTGGGGTTGGGGTTGGGGTTGTGCAGGCTGTGCGGGGGGTGGGCGTGTGTGTGGTGGACATGTAGTTTTGCGTCTCTTGCAAGATGATCCCTCCTCTCGCATGATTGCCTTACCCTTATCCTTATACTTGGCCATGTGAGAGAGTGTGTGAGAGAGTGAATGCGAAATGCGATGAATGCACACTAACACAAGCGATCGAGCAAATCAAAATTCTAGGGGAAAATATAAAATTAAGCTAAGGAGCGAAGATACCCAAGCGAGATGAAGATCCTTGCTCATAGAGGTCCCAACGCAACGCAACGGGATGAAGTGTGAAGCCGCAGCAACTCCTTTCAGCAAATTTCAAAAATGGGGGGGGGGGGGGGGGATGGGCGCAAATTAGGGCTTGATGCGGGTGAAATCGAAGAGAGAGGGAGAGAGATCGATGGGGAGATTGAGAAAGTGAGTTGATGGATCGATTGAGAGGGTTGTGTGACCGGTTGAAGGAGAAACGAGGTCGGGCGAGGGAGGGGAAGTTGAAACGGCGAGAGAGAAACGAGATTGGGCGAGGGAGATGAACGGGTGGGGGCGCTGGGTTTATATAGGTTTAAGTCGAACCGATCGGGTGAAATGTCACCCGATCGGTTCACTTTTATGTCGAAAAATTTGCCGAAAAGAGGCTACAGGCGACCCGATCGGTTAATAACTCAACCGATCAGGTGGCCGCTTCACAAATTTTTCCCGAAAGTTTAGTACAGCTCACCCGGTCATTCACACGACCATGCTTTGCATCAACCGATCGGTTGATCAATTCCCAAAATTCCCGAGACTTCGGTCGTTCCCAATCGGTCTGCCACCGGGTCACGCAATGCTTCACCCGACCGGTTCGCATGGAGAGCAGATACAGCCATTGTCTGATACGTCTCACCCGATCGGGTGAGGCCTTGTTTCCTGCAAAAATTTATGAATGGCCTTAGTTCCTCGATGGATGATCCTGCGGCTGAATTTAATTATTAAAATGGAAAAAATAAAGATAATAAAAATCCTTAAAATGAAGATAAAAGTTTAGAGCATGGGTTGCCTCCCATGAAGCGCTTTTGTTTAACGTCGTTTGCTCGACGCCCGTAGATGATATTCAAGGCAGACGGGGGTGATGCCCTAAGATCGGCATCACTTCAGATCCAGAATTAGCGCCCATCGGTGTCGTCGGCGGTGACAAGAAAACTTGATCGACGACTCTCCCTCCGTTGACGGAATCCGGAGGCTTCTCTCTTAAATTGGCGTTTACCGCCACTCGCTTCAGGATTCGGATCTCGTCACCGGTGAGCCCCATGGGCTCTTTCCCTTTCCTCCTCGTCGGAGGAGCCTTTTGAAATCCGGGAGGGACCATATGTGCCGCATCCGCTTTCCCAGAGACATCATCTTTCTTCAGGCCGACTGGTTCTTCTAAGTCCGCCAAGCTATCGGGGGGATTTCTTGAAAGAATTTCCCAGGAGCTTTCCTCCACAACTCTCTCTTCTCTTAGCTCCAGCACATTGCATCTTGGATCATCCGGGGATCGGGGTGCTTCATTGACAACCCCAAGTCAAACTCGACTCTTTCGTTGCCGACGTTATGGGAAAGTTTCCCATTCTTCACCTCGATTAATACGCCGGTAGTGGCCATGAAAGGTCGTCCAAGGATGATGGGGGTGTGCGCATCTTCATGCATGTCCATGACAACAAAGTCAACTGGAACATGCACCCCACTTATGTTGATAAGGAGGTCATCTACAACCCCCACCGGATATTTGACCGATTGGTCTGCAAGCTGTAGGGTCATTCCAGTGGGCTCCAAGTCACCCATCCCTATCCTCTTGTATAGCGACAAGGGCATCAAACTGACGCTCGCTCTAAGATCGACGAGCGCACGATGGATCTTTACTTCCCCGATCGCGCAAGGGATAGAGAAGCTCCCCGGGTCTTTAAGCTTAGGCGGATTTTCTCTCTGAATGAGAGCACTACATTCCACCGTCAATACGACCTTCTCCTTTCTCGACCCTCTTGTCACCAAATTCTTTAGAAATTTTGCGTAGGAGGGAATCGTCTCGATAACTTCAAGGAAGGAGATTTGCAAGCTTAGATCCTTGACCATGGAAAAGAATTTGACATACTTTTCATCTATCTTGGCTTGTGCTAGCTGTTGTGGAAAAGGCACAACGGGCTTAAACACCTTGAGGCTCCCTTCCTCGTTTTTCTCCTTCTCCTCTTCAGGGACTCCCTCCGGAGTCATTGGCTTTGGCGACGAAGCACCGTTGTCTTTGGCTATTTCATTTGGTTGCTCTACGACCAACGGTGCTTCCGGTTCCTTTGGGGGCACTCTTGTGGGGATTTGTGTTCTGCTCCTCAACACGATAGCGGATACATTTGCATGCTCGTGCGTGAGTGCCAACGTCTGGTTTGCTCCCCTCGGGTTCACTTCGGGTTGTGGCAGCAATAGATTTTGCAACCTTGAAAGGATCGCCACTTGTAACCCCTGCTGGGTCACTTGGTCCGTGAGAGCCCTTTGCCCCATTTCCAGCTTCAGATTTATCTTCTCCAGGTTGGTTATGTATTGAGTCAAGAGGGACTCAACCGGAGAGATGGCCCTCTGCTGACCAAATTACTGCTGCTGAAAGGGCTGTTGATTCCTAGGAGCATATTGCTGATACTGTTGTGGGGGCTGCTGCTGCTGAAACTGCTGCTACTGAAACTACTGTTGCTGAGGCCTAGCCGGCTCCTGATATATCTGTTGTTGCTGCTGCTGAGGCGGCGGCGGCTGATACAGTGCCTGGTAGCTAAGGTTTGGATGATTCCGGTTGTTTGGAGAGTAGGCCGGGTTGGAGCTAGTCCGTGGTGGGTACGACGCATTTCCCGTAGGATTGTAGAATAGTGCGCTCGCTTGGTCCAACGGTGGTGAGATGTCACCACCCTCGAAGTCCCCCATGACTTCTGTTTCCACCGCCGCAATATGTTGCATACCGGCACCACCGGCTCCTACCATCAGTGCGGAGATCTGGTTCGACAGCAAGTCAAACTTGCTGGATAATTTGTCGACGTCCTCAACCCTGTGGATGCCCCCAGATCTAGGTGTGGCTCTCTCGTCACCCACCGCTCATTGTTTGATGCCATATTTTCTAGAATTTGTCCGGCATCTTCTTCACTCCTGGACATGAAGGACCCTACAGCCGTGGCGTCCATGGAAGATTTCAAGTCATCCCTCAATCCGTTGTAGAACAGATTGATTATCTGCCATTTCGAAAGCTCATGATGAGGGCATCTTCGCTGCATTTCCTTATATCTCGTCCAAGCTTCATACAAGGACTCGTGGCTGGCCTGGGAGAAGGAGGAGATCTCACTCCTCAGCTTCATGGTCTTCCCCGGAGGAAAGAACTTCGTCAGAAAAGCATTTGAAAGCTTCTCCCAAGTGTTGAATGTATTCAGGTCCTTCCCCCTAAGCCACAGCTTGGCCTTATCCCGCGAAGAGAAGGGGAATAGCTTCAGACGGATCGCCTCAGTAGTGACACCATTTATCCGGAAGGTGTCACATTTCTCCAAGAAGGAGTCCAAATGTTCGATGTGGCTCTCCATAGGTGCCCCCAAGAATTGATCCTGCTGGATCCACGTCACCAATGATGGCTTAAGCTCGAAGCTTTGCGCCGTAATAGCAGGAGGGCGGATGGCGGAGGTGGACTCGATGGACGGCATCGAGTACTCCAGCAGGGACTTGTGAGGTGGGGTGTTCTCCCCCATGGTTTCAGGCTCTTCTCTTCTTCGCTTCTCTGCGGCAAGACGTCTTAGGGTGGCGTTTATCTCAGGATCAATAGGAATCAAGTCGTCTAGACTTCTTGTGTTCCTGCGCATTAAAAGTAACAAACACCCGTGAAGCAAAAAGTGGGAAGGATACAGATAAAATATATAACAAAAATTAGAAAATAAAAACGAAAAAGAAGAATGCGAAAATTATCGCAAGATAGAGATGAGAGCTAGACTCAAGGGTTCATTAAATCCTAAAATAACAAGCACGTTGCCTCCCCGGCCACGGCGCCATAAAGCTTGACGTCCCCCGCGTTTGTGTGGGCATGCAAGTGTGGCATGTGTGCAATATATGATTGGGGGCGTTAGATTTAAATATTTATAAACACAAGCGCACGGTGTTGTAGTGTGGCTTGGGGGTCGAACTCAGGGAGGCGTGGTTGTGCTTATGTCAGAAAGGACCGGATTCACCCCATGGGTGAGCTAGCCCGAATCGGATGATGGTTTGTCACAGAAAATAGAATGCGGGGAATAAACAATATAAAGGGAAACCCGGGACTTCAGTTTCCACTTTATCGTGCGATTCTCGTCAATGCAAACTACGGGTAGGATAACGATCGGAATTAGGGTCTAATGGTGAGACGTTGCCTCTAAGAGTGATACCGGCGTCCTATGGGCCCGATATTCCGGTCGGTGCCCAGGATGATACACCGAACTACCCGGGTTCGGTCAGTGGGCATTCCCATGTCCATTAACACTGACCGACACCGGGAGCACTAAGCTCGCAACGATAACTCCCGACATCTCATCCTGTCGCTCCCGCGCGCTAGGATTCGACGTCTACGCTAAGGGCGTGAGCTATGGCTAGGGAGTCAACCGCCAAGTTTATTCCCCCTTGGCCCAACGGTCAAAGGTGATATTTTTCCCGCCGATGACAATGAAACACCCCGCATAACTGATAGATTCCTAATCCCTATCGATTTCCTAGTCCTATGGACGCATCGGGGAGAACCCACGAAGGGGTTTCCACCAAAATCCCAGATTTGGGAACTACTCACACATATTTACTAAAAAGCAATCTAAATGAAAATCGACAATTAAAAGCATGATCAGGTGATTGAAAAGTAGTAAGAGCAATGCAAATAACACTATATTAAAGTTTTGTAAAGATCAGACAACTTACAAATATCTAGAAAATTACAGCCGTCAAGAGAGAGAAAAAACTGCAAAAATAACAACTCTCCGTTTTCTGAAAACCTAGGCTTCTATATATAGAAAACGACATCACCCGATCGGGTGAAGAATCACCAGATCGGGTGACCTGCTGCGAACTTCGGCAGCAATCTTCAAAATTTCACCCGGCCAGATGGCACGGTCGGTTGGAGGAGGCTGCTCGTCGTTT